>CM035408.1:161700762-161803262 GCA_020310875.1 Ceratopteris richardii | reverse complement strand
TGTTTTTCAGCCCCGTGGCTTTGTGCAGAAAGGGCATGAAAACCAGGTGTGCAGGTTAAAGAAGGCATTATATGGTTTAAAGCAAGCACCACGTGCTTGGTATGAGAAGATACATGCCTATCTGGTTGCACATGGTTTTGAGAGCAGTCCAACTGAAAGCACCTTATATGTTAAGCGTGCTAATGATGTGCTTCTGATCATTGTTGTCTATGTTGACGACATGATGCTCACTGGTCCTATTGAGAAGCATATTGCTGATTTCAAGGCTGATTTGCATGCCTCATTTGAGACGTCTCATTTGGGGCACTTGCATCACTATTTGGGCATTCAGTTTATGCAAGTTGATGGTGGAATGGCTTTGTGTCAAACAAAATATATTGACACATTATTGCAGCATTTTGGCCTTGAAGACTGTAAGCCTATTGCCACTCCTATGGACACAAGTTTACGATTGATTCTTCATGATGCTGGAGATGCATTTGATGCTGTTCTCTATCAGCAGGCTATTGGATGCTTGATTTACTTATGCATTACTCGGCCAGATATTCAGTTTGATGTCTCACAGATGAGCATGTTTATGCATTGCCCAGGAGTCATGCATTCGAAGGTAGTTAAGCGCATCTTTCGCTACTTGAGTGGTACTCGGCTACTTGGGTTGTTTTATCCCAAGGAGGTATCACTATCGCCAGATTTGCATGCTTTTTCTGACTTTGATTGGGCTGGTTGCTATGACACTCGTGTGTGCACTAGTGGCTTTTGCTTCATGCTTGATAGCTCATGTATATCTTGGTTGAGCAAGAAGCAGCCTACTGTGGCCACTTCCAGTTGTGAGGCTGAGTATAGGGCAGCTTTCACAGCAACTGTTGAGTGTGTGTGGCTCACACGCCTTATGGCTGATTTGGGTATTGGTCAGTCTTCTGCCACCACCATCTTCACTGACAGTCAGAGGGCATTGGCAATTGCGAGGAACCTTGTGTTCCATGCTCGCACTAAGCACATTGAGGTGCATTATCACTATGTCAGGGAGAGGTTCTCTGCTGGGGAGATCAGCTTGGCATATGTGCCCATGCAGGAGAACATTGGAGACCTTTTGACGAAGGCTCTGCCTAGGGAGAAGTTTGAACCTTTTCGCAAAGCTTTGGGCTTACTTCCTTTTGTGGAGTGATTTCCACATAGCTTGGAACTTCCTTATACATGAGTGCCAGCTACTTGTTCACCACATCACTCCCAGGGGGGATTTGTTGATATATTTAGGTAGTGATGTGTGTGAACACTCTAGGACCGACGGGGGACTTTGTCCCTCTTTAGGAGGGTTTTTTCCCCCAGCTTGAATATACGTGTATTGCCCTAATGGGCTACTTATCTTTGTACATTCTCTAGTAATACATTCAGTATTGTATGTTGTGCTCCAAGCTTCTTCCTCTTCCTTGTGCTATTCGCGTGCTTCTACAGACGTCTAATTCCAACAATCCTATGTCTCATTCTTGATGTTTTCACCATATAAGCATAATCTTTAGTGGTAAGAAATGAAGTATCATAGCTATACCTTGTAGGTTGCCATTTGTGCCTTGATGACCTTTTGAGTTCTCCACTTCTTGAAGTTTCTGGTTCATCACATTCTAGATCAAACCTTGGTATTTCTTCAACTTCAACTTGTGCTTCATTGTTCTCTTCTTCATCAAATATTTGAACCTTTGATTTACCTTTCTTTTGATTCAAAGTTTCTTCATCACCTACATGAATAATAATTGTACCTGCATACCAAGTACCTTGCTCATCAAATGTAACATCCGTTGATACAAGAAATTGCTTTGTGGATGGACTCCACAATCTATGACCCATCTGTTTATCATCATAGCCAGTAAACACATACTTTTCAACCTTAGGTTCCAATTTATGCCTCAATTGAGATGGTATATGTGCATAAGCCAAGCATCCAAACACTTTACAATGATCTAAGGTAGGTCTCTTACCCCACCAAGCTTCATATGGTGTCATACCCTGCAAAGCCTTACATGGCAGCCTATTAACCAAGTATGTGGCTGTATTTACAGCCTCAACCCACAAATAATTTGGGAAATTCTTTTCTTTCATCATTGATCTTGCAAACTCAACTAGAGTTCTATTTCTCCTTTTTGCTACACCATTTTGTTGAGGAGAGTACCTGCAAGTAACTTCCTGTTTTATACCTACATTCCATAAGTAATCACTAAAATCATTAGAGAAATACTCTCCCCCTCCATCTGACCTTAGTCTCTTCAAATTTTTCCCTGTAATTCTTTTTGCATACACATGATAATGTTTAAATGTATTGAACACCTCTGATTTATCTTTGATCACATATATGGTGATCCACCTGGTAGCATCATCAACATAAATCACATAATATCTTTGCTTTAGTTTCTTAGGGAAACGGACACTTTAGCACAAGACAAGACCATTCAGGTCTTCCCTTCTCTTAATGCTAAAGTCCTTTGATGGTCCCCACACATCTATATGTACCAACTCAAGCTTCTCTAAATACATGAAACCATGCTTATTATATGATTGCTTATGAGCCTTACCTAATTGACATGCCTCACATCTGTATGTCATATGTTGACCTGCAACATTAGGTAATCCAAACACTGAACCATTGTTAATCATATCCTTAATACCTCTTTCATTGAAATGTCCAAGCCTTTTATGCCAAAGATCTAACTCAAAGATCTTGTGTCCTCGTTAAGTGAACAAGGCATGACCAACATTACCTTGAATCTTTAATGTGAATAGCCTTCCTTCTTTCTTTCCTAAAACAATTTGTTTATACCCATTGCTAGGTTCTTCCACAAAAACTCCATCATTAGTGAACCTTCATAACCTTTCTCTACAATTTGCCTACACTTATCAGATTCTTTGGAATTGTAGGAGCATACAAAACCTTACTCAGAAGAGTGCTTCCATCCTTAGCTTTCACTAATCCAATGGACTTCACATTGTGCTTTGTGTTATCCCCTATTTGAACCACATGGTTACTTACTTTATTCTCCAAATCAGTCATCAAAGCTATGTTGCCACTTAGGTGATTGCTACACCGTGAGTCAATGTAGAAGACTCTTTGATCTTCACTTTGTCTTTCACAAGTTGCATTCATGATTAAGGTTGAATCCTCTTTCCGATTTGAAGCATAGTTGTAGTAGGTATTATTGTAGGATTAACTTTGAAAGCCTCTATTTGCATTTCTTCCAAAGAAACCTCTACTGCCTCTACCTGTGAAATTACCTCTTTGGTTTCTACCACCTCTTCCTCTTGAATTAAAATTCTGATTATATCCTCCACCATTATGATTATTATGCCAACATTCATGAGCTAAATGATTAATCCTACCACAAATCCAGCAAGCTTTGACTCCATCTTTATTGCTTCTGCCTCTTTCTCTTCCTTTGCCACCTCCTCTTCCTCTTAGGAAGTTAGCTTGACTGGTATTGCCTTCATCTTCATTCAATTGATGCTTTCCTTTGTTAGTTTTCTTCTTGTCCTTTGAATATATTTCTTAACCTGTAATCTTATCAACATCACCTTTGATATCCTGCTCAAAGGTTAGCATATGTCCTAGCAATTGATTCAAATAAGGAGTGAAATGATCTACTGACAATTTAGTAGATAAAATGAATGGCTTCCATTTCTCATGTCCTCTCAAACCTGTGAGAATTTTTCTTACCAGTTTGTCCTCTTCAATATCTTCATCAACTTCTCCTAATGCATCTGCAATGTCCTTCATCCTTGTTACATAAGCAGAAAGGGATTGAGAAGGCTTCTTCTTAAATGTGGTAAACTCTACCCATAAAGATGCCTTCCTTGACTTTGTAGTGTTTTGGAAATGCTCCTCCAAAGCAATCCATATCTCACTTGCACTTTCAAGTCCTCTAATATGAGGTAGCAAGTAATCATTGAATCCCATAGAAATAATGCTCCTTGCTTGAGCATCCTTCTTCATCCATGTCTTCAAATCTGTGAGCTCCTTTGTAGTTGGAACACTAGGATCTTTAAATTCTAGTTTTTATTCTTCACTTGTAATGTATCCTAGAAAATCTTTGCTCATAAGATGAGCTTCCATCCTCATTGACCAAGCAAGATAGTTTTCTCTATCCAATTTCTCTATTTGAAGAGAATCTCCCATCCTTTCTTCACCTATGTAATAAATTCTTCAAGCTTTGTGAATAATAGATGTTCCTTTACTTCGAATGTAGTTCCTTTTGATCTTGTTGATAGCTTTAGACCTCCTTCTCTAGATTTCACTTCAAACTTTCACCTTTTGGATCTTCAAAGATTGATTTTTGTATAGCTGCAATAGTCGGGGTCCTCGTTTCTTCAATTTTGACGATTCTTGCTCTAACACCACTGATGGAGAGTGTTAATCTCCAAAAGAATAAGTTATCCTTGATGTTAGAGCACCTCTATATCAAGAACAACTCAAAACCTCAACCAATTTTGGAAGACCAATACCAGATTACCAAAATTTTGAACTAACTGTGAACAAACTTAACACACAAGAAGTCTGTTTCACTTAATACATTCATAGATTGATCAAATGTGTAACATTTCCAATGAAACGTTGTACAAGATGTCATCTAGTGTTTGTGCACCTTCTCCAATTTAAACTTTCTCAAAAGGTTTAGTAAATCTTGAGACTTATGCCAAACAATTCACCTATTTCTAAAACTATACTTCCATACAATCCACTTTGACACCTACAACTTCTAATGCAGAGTTCTCTCAAATTAGAACATGTTTATTCAAATGATTTTAGCCATAGGTAGCTTACCTTCCAACTTAAAGAATGAGTGCTTATTTGCTCAAAACTTTACACTGTGGAAGGAGAACTGACTAAAACATTATCATCCAATTTGCACCTGCTGGAGTCTTCTCTTCTTTACATTTACACATGTAAATGTTCCTACTTAAAATTCTCTCAGCCTGATCAATTAGGATATGAAAATTTGTACGTAGGTCACTCAACTATAGACTTAGACTTGTACAAAAGAATTTGACAAAAGGATAAATGCAAAAGAAGCACTAAGCAGAAGATCGAGGTGCAACTTTTCTCTTATTTAGGAAAACATTACATCTGATTGATGAAACATATTCTCATCACTTCTAACGTGTCTAATGGCTCTACACAAAGAGATGCTCAAATGGCAGCTTGATATGCTTGATACTTTATGTCAATGATATGTTGATTGCTGGGAAGTCCTCTAATGAATTGTCAATTCTCAAAAAGAAGTTGAGTGGGACATTTGATATGAAGGATTTGGGGGATGCAATACATATTCTTGGCATGCACATTACTTATGATATGAGTAAAAGATGCATATACTTGTCTCAAAGTGAGTACATATCCAAAGTATTTCATAGGTTTAATATGCAGGGTGGAAAGGCATTGAGTACACCTTTACTCACATATGTGAAATTGAGCAAGGATGATTGCTCCAAATCAGATGAGGAAAAGGAATTCATGACGCTAATTCCTTATTAGACTATCTTTGGTAGTCTCATGTATGCTATAGTAGCTACAAGACGAGACATTGCAATTTTTAGTGGGAGTTGTGAGAAGATATATGCCTAACCCTAACAAGAAGCATTGGGAAGCAGTGAAGATAATTTTGGGACATCTTAGTGGAACTAAGGACAAGTGGCTATGCTTTGGTAGAGGGAAGGCATCCATTACTAGAGGTGCTATCTCTTGGGGATCTCGTCTTCAAGAATGTGTAGTTGTTTCCACTACAAAAGGAGAGTATGTTGCAACAAGTGAGGCATGTAAGGAAGCACTGTGACTTTCTCATCCTGATTGTGATATGGGTATACCTTAGTATGTGCCTCGTTTGCTCAGTGTATTTGGCTAAGAATCCGGTCTATCATGCAAAGGCCAAGCACATTGAGGTGAGGTATCACTTCATTAGAGACTGCTTAGTGACTGAGTGCATTATTCTTGAGGAGGCTCATATTTGAGATAATAATGCAGGTGCTTTGACTAAAGCTCTACCATAAGATAGAATTCCACACTATTGTCACTTGATGGGGTTACTTGATTCATAATCTTACACAGTTACTTGTATACTATGTAACATGCCCATCAGGTGGGAGTTATAGTTGTATACTTACACTCTGATATTCTTTATTATTCTTTATTTTTCTCCCATAGTCACTTTGGCCGTATTGGCCTTTAGTGGGAGATTGTTATTGTTAGTGTCCATGTGAAAGGCCAAATGGATGCCAGACACTTTTGTATATGTTCTTTAATAAAACATATAGTGGCGTGGTCAGCCAAAAATGGTAAGTTCATTTGCATTTGTAACACCTAAGAAATCTTTGTTCATGCTCTCTATGTGCTATGTTTTCTGCATATTATGCATGTTTGTGCATGTTTGTGCAAAGTATTTTGTGCACGTCCAAAACTCGATTTTCTATTGTAAGGATATCGTCCTAGAGCTCTTGAGAAGGAGAGTCCATTGTGGTGCATCTCCATCGAAATACTTTAGACAAGGCTTCAAAAAATCAAAAGCATGCTAAGATGCAAAGAGGAAATTCAAAGAAAGAATCTCTAGATATGCTTTAAAGATTGGTGGGTGGGAAAAGCAGACAAACCTCCTTAAGAAGAAGTAATGGAAGGAAGCAATCCCTTTCATGATGGATATCGATGTTCTTGAGTGCAAGACAAATGAAGAAAATGGTATGTTGATGGTCAATCACTTCACCTAGATTTTGGGGGTTTCTACACCTCTTTCTTCTCATAGTCATGATAGCATGGTAGCCATTTTTAGAGTTAGAACCAAAAAATTTCCACAAAACATGAATCCTCTTGTTGAGGGTCCCATTTTGAATATTGAGATTTTTGAAGCCATTGATGTGCTTCCTAATGGAACAAACCTGAGGCTAGATGGTCTTACAAATGAGCTTTTCAAGACCTTCAAGTACATGGTGACTATTCTACTATGTTTGATGTGGCAAGAGTATCTTTTAGTGCGCTACCCGACTTCCTCAATGAAGGCATTATCAAGCTTATTAACAAAAAAGGCAACAAAAATAGGATTGAAAATTGGCATCCAATTATGGTGTTATAAATCAGTTACAAGATCCTCATTAAGGTTATTGCTAATCACATTACTCGTCACCTACAAACTTGATCAGTGAGGATCAGAAGGGGTTCATCAAGGGAGGTCCATCCTCGAGGCTATCATTGATGTTTGGGAAGCCTTGACTTTTGCTAAAGAGTCTGTTCAAGATGTCCTCTTTCCTTAAGATTGGCTTCTACAAAGCTTATGATGGACTTGAGTGGGACTTCATTCTCCAATCTCTAAAAGACCTTGGCTGCGGCCATAAATGTATTAAGATGATCTCAATATTGTGGGGAAATGCCTCAGCTAAGATAAGCATCAATGGCTAGCGTTCTCAAGCTATTTTTTAAAGATGTTCCATTAAACAAGGATAGCCCTTGGCTCCTCTTGTTTTTGAAATTGTTGTCAATTGTTTCAACTCACTAGTTAAACATCATGCATGCTTAGGTCTTATTCAAGGCCTCTTTTTTCCCATCAACCAAGAACAGATGACCATGAGACTCTTTGTTGATGACACGAATGATTTTGTGCATAACAATCTCGCCAGCGTTGATGCCTTTTAGTGTTTCATAAATACTTTTTGTGAGGCATTAGGCTCCAAAGTAAATCACTCTAAAACCGCTTTCAAGGCTATTACTGGGAATCCACCTCAAATTTTGATTGACCATGGCTATCAGTTGATCCCTAAGGGACAAATCTTCCACCTCTTAGGTATTGTGACATGATTCGAGATTTTGATGGGTCACCAATGGAATTGGGCTTTTTCTAAGCTTAGTAACAAGTTTGTGTACTAGAAAGTTATGCAGATCAAGTTGGCTAGGCAAGCTATGTTGGTTAACATGTTCTTTCTATTGGAGTTACCAAGAGAATGTACAAAGATAAGTAACCAATTTGGGTTATAGGCATATATACAAGCCAAGGGAAAAACCTCCTAAAGAAGGAAAAAAGTGCCTCAATGTTCCTAATGTGTTCACACACATGACCACCAAAATATATCAACAAATACCCCCTAGGAGTGATGTGGTAAAAAAGAAGCTCGCACTCATGTATAAGGAAGTGCCAAGCTATGTGGTATCAATCTAGAAAAGGATGTAAGCCCAAAGCTTTGCGAAAAGCTTCAAACTTATACCTAAGCAAAACCTTTGTGAAATGGTATGCAAAGTTCTCCTGTGTGGGCATATATGCTAAATTGATCTCTTGAGTAGAGAATCTCTCCCTGACATAATGATAGTGCACCTCAATGAGCTTAGTGCGAGCATGGAACACAACATTCCTTGCAACTGCCAATGCGCTATGATTATCAGTAAATATTGTGGTGGCAAAAAGAGATTGACCAACACCCAAATCAACCATAAGGCATCTAAGCCACACACACACACTCAAGAGTCATTGTGAAAGATGCCCTACACTCAGCCTCACAACTAGAAGTGGCCACAGTAGGCTTTTTCTTGCTCAACCAAGATATGCATGAGCTACCAAGCATGCAGCAAAAAACACTGGTGGACATACAAGTGTCATAGCAACCAGTCGAGTCAAAGTAATAAAAGCATGTAAATTTGGCACTAATGAATACCCCTTGGGATAAAACAATCCAAGTAGCCGGGTACCACTCGAGTAGAGAAAGATGCGCTTAATTGCCTACCAATGCTTGACACCTGGGCAATGCATAAACCTCCTCATTTGTGAGATAACAAATTGAATATCTTATCGAGTAATGCATAAGTAAATCAAACATCCACTAGCCTACTGATAGAGAACAACATCAAATGAATCTCCAACATCATGAAGACTCAATTGTAAACATGTTTCCATAGGAGTGGCAATAGGTTTGTAGTCTTCAAGGCCATAACACTACAATTATGTATCAATATATTTTGTTTGACACAAAGCTATTCTGCCATCAACTTGCATAAACTAAATGCCAAAATAATGATGAAAATGCCCCAAGTTTGAGATCTCAAATGAGGCATGCAATTCAGCCTTAAAATAATCAATGTGCTTCTTAGCCGAACCACTGAGTAACATGTCATCAACATGGACAACAATGATTAGAAACACATCATTTGCATAGTTAACATATAAGGTGCTCTTAGTTGGAATGTTCTCAAAACCATGTGCAATCAAGTAGGCATGTATCTTTTTATGCCAAGTACATGGTCTTTGCTTCAAACCATATAATTCCTTTTTCAAACTACACACTTTGTTTTCATGCCCTTTTTGCACAAAACCATGGGATTGAAAAACATACACTTCTTCATGCAAGTCACCATTTAGAAATGCAATTTCAATGTCCAACTGATTTACATTCAAACCATGATGAGATGCAAGTGCACAGATGCTATGAACAATAGTCATTCGGCATGTAGGAGTAAAGGTCTCATAAAAATCAATGCCTCTTTCTTGAGCATAACCTTTACAACAAGCCTAGCCTTATACCTGTCAACTATTCCATCAAGCTTATGCCTGAGCTTGCATGCTAACAGATTTTTAGCCAAAATAAAAAATTGTTTGAAGCAGATAAACACTTTGGACTTTGCCTTCAATGGATATACCCATTCATTCCTAGAGAAATCATTAATGAAAGTCATGAAGTAAAGGTAGTTCCCAAAAGAAGGTGTTTGCATAGGACCACAAACATCACTATGGACAAACTATAATCTTTTAGTAGCTCATACTGAGCCACCTTTTGGGAAGTAGGAACACTGCATTTCGCCCAAAATATAGCCTTCACAGACATGTTTACAAGGTGCTTCAAGTTTGGACACAGAGGACACCATTTAATATTTGTACTGGGATAACACACTAGCAAAATTGAGATGACCAAAGCATGCATGTCAAAGCTTTGCATCTAACATAGCCTGAGAATCTTGAACTCCACATGCTGAATCATTCAAAAATTTTTCATTATCTAATACAACCCACAATATTAAATGCCAGAAGCAATAATGAAAATCTTGGCTAATGTTGAAACTCGTAATAGATTTTTCTTGATCCTTGGCACAAATAAAGCATCCAACAATGTAAACGAACTACCATCAGTAGTAGTTGGAATGATCTTAGCAACTCCCATGATAGGATAAGTGGAATTGTTGGCACATGTGATAGATCCCCTATAGGGACAAGCTCAAGTGAAGTGAAGAAACTACACTGTGATGTAATATGTTTGGTTGCCTCACTATCAAGGTACCAAATATCTAAGTCTATTGCAGACATACATTGTTCATGAGAAGATGAGTCATAACTGCAAACACTAGTAAATCCCATTCTTCATTCCGCACAAGATTTGTAGACTCTCACTTGGGTGTAGAGGCCTCTACAACAACCATTCCAACATCTTTTTTCTTTGCCTCTTTTGCAGCTAGTTTTGGACAACTCTTTACAACATGATCATTTCCTTTACAGTATTTGAAAAACAATTTTTGCTTTTCTGTTTTCTTCTCATCTTTGTCATCCTTCTTTAATTATGCAAAATTAACAGATTTTTTTCTTACTAGTAGGTGAGCTCTATTTACCTTTGCCCTTTTGACTAGCCAAGAAAGCTTGATCTGCAACATGCATAATGGACATGTTCTACCTAGATTGATCTTCATGCAATAGAAAAACGACTAACTCCTTAAATGTTAAGGTTTTTGGATTGCCTTTCATCATGAATCAAAGAGTAGAAGCAAAAATCTAATATGAATCTAGAGGTCCATTCAGAATAGTCTACAAAAGTGAACTATCTGGGAAGACTTCATCAACAACAATCAACTGCTCCTTCAAATCTTTGATCTTTGTCAAAAATTTGTCCATGGAATCTCCATTCATGTGCTCATTCTCCAACTAATTTCAGAGGTAATCAACAAGAGCCTCATTCCTTGCCTGGTATAAAGTGAAAACTATATCCCAAGCATCCTTTGTTGTTTTGCAAGAGAGAATGTGAGGAATGATGGCACATTTGATAGACAAGGCGATCAATGCATGTGCCTGAGCATCTCTGCCATCCCAAAAAAGTTTCTCTATAGTAGGTACAATAGGAACTGCAACATGAACAGGAGCTGGAAGAACATCATCTTCAATGGGATCCTCATCACCTTCAGTAACTATATTTCAAAGTGGACCCTGTACGACACTTCAAGAAGCTTATACTTGTGAACCAAAACCTGTATATATGTTTGGAAAAAAAAAGAGACAGAATTGCCTACATAGGTGTTGTGATAGTGCATTCAGAGGCTGATAGTGTGATAGTGCATTCGGAGGCCCCGACTATGCTCACAAATTTTTGTGCGATTATGAGACTATGATTGAAGGGATGTTGACAATGCCCTAGATGAAGTGACGATTTGCTTTGATACCAATTGTTGGACTTTGAGTTCTCTGGAAGCATGAAAACAACACAAGGAAGAAGAAGCTTGGAGCACACTGAATGTATTACCAAGAGAATTTACAAAGATATGTAACCTATTAGGGTTATAGGCATATATACAAGCTGGGGGAAAAAGACCTCCTAAAGAGGAAAAAAAGTGCGTGGGTGGTCCTAGTGTGTTTACACACATCACTACCAAAATATATAAACATTTTCCTTCTTTAATTATTTACTTTGTATCTTGTTGGAGAGCAAAGGACCAGGAGATTACCAAATTGGAAAGATTTTAGAAACTTTCTCTGGACAGGAGACCTTAACAGGAGGGGTTTGCCCAAAATTAAATGGGCTACTTGCATAAGCCAAAAAGATCAAGGTAGTTTTGACATTCTAGATATTGAAGGAATGGCCAATAAGATGGTGACAAGATGGTTAATTCAAGCATGGAGCAATAGGGAAGCCTCTTGGGCCAAATTGATTTTTAGAAACAAGAACTCTCTTAGGCTGGTGTGGCTTCCGAGGTGGAAACTTGATCTTATCATTCTTTTATTCTCCCCCTATCTGGTGAATTCGAGATGCTCAAACTTTGTTTGCTCTCTACGGAAGGGTTTAAACAAGATGAAAAAATATATCAAGATCAATGAAGATTGGAAATGGGTTGCGATATTAGACAAAATGATTTGATCTAGTTCCCTATGAAAGGAACTAGAGGTGTTGATTTAGGGAACCTCCAAAAAGATAGGATCATGAAAGGAACTAGAGGTGTTGATTTAGGGTTTTATTCATGGAAGTTCCCCTTGAATCAAGACACATGCCAATGGATTAGATTTGAGGACATTGACCTCGCTAGGAGAGTGGACAATGAAGAATGTTGCCTGTTGTGGAGCAGATTCAATGTTTGGGATTGCTCGAAGACTCACCTCTTAGGCATGATTCCCCATGCCTTAAGGGTCTAAGATGGCACAATAGCAACAATCTTGCTAATCTTTTGAGATTCAAGAAGAATATGGGCTTTCATGACATGCTTAATAGGAGGTGGTTTCTAAATTAGTCAGGTTTAAGGTGGGATTTTAAGTTCCAATCCCTTTGGCCTTCCCTCATTGAGATAAAAAAAAAAACTTCTTATGTGGCAAATCCTCCACCAAGGAATTTGGACCAATGTGAATGCTAACAAAATTTATGGTACTCCACCTTGGTGTAAATGTTTCCTACATGGGGAATGAAGACTTGGGAGACCTCTTCTTTTAGTACCCCATGTTAGTCTCAGTATAACGAGCCCTTGAGAGAATCCTGTTGCTACAAGGACAAATCAGTTGAAAGAAAGCATTATTGGGTGAAGTGATTGGCTATTCTTCAATATTATGGAATGTTATAAGAGGCCAAGCCCTCTAGAGGATTTGGAAAGAGAGGTGTGTTGTCGATTTTGACAACCCTTCGAAAGACTCATTGATCAAAATATCACTTTTCCTTTTAAGCAAGAAAAAAAATCCCATCCATTTATTCCTTGAGAACAATGAGATTAAATGCAAGGGGGCCCCCCATGAAGGGGACAAAAGGGTTATTATCCTTCTTTGTAAGGTTCTCTAATTCTAGCAAGACCCTTATTTTGTGGGATTCAGGGGGTATTGCTAGGCCTGCTCATTTGTAGAATTTTTACTTCTATTAATTAAAGCTTGCCAATGGGAGGATATGTTGTAGCCGAAATTCCTTTTGTAAATAAATGAGCCTTGGTCCATTATCCCATTTCTCAATTTTAGTTGAAGCATGGTCCCATAGGTGCTAGGCCCATTCACTTGTAAAATTGTTCTTTCTGTTAATTAAAGCTTGCCAATGGGAGGCACACTATAGCCAAACTTCCTTATGTAAATAAATGAACCTTGGTCCTCAATGCTATTACTCATCTTTAGTTTAACCATGGTCCCATGGTTCCTAGACTTGTTCACTTGTACAATTGTTCTTTTTATTAATTAAAACTTTCCAATGGGAGGGTAGGCTCAAGCCAGCTTTTGTAAATAAATGAACCTTGGTCCATAATGCTATTTCTCATTTCTAGCTGAACAATGGTCCCATGGGGGCTATGCCCATTCACTTGTACAATTGTTCTTTCTACTAATTAAAGCTTGCCAATGGGAGGGTAGGCTGTAGCCAAACTTTCTTTTGTAAATAAATGAACCGTTGTCCATAATGCTATTTCTCATTTTTAGCTGAACCATGGTCCCATGGGTTTTCTATTAATTAAAGCTTGCCAATGGGAGGGTAGGTTGTAGCCGAACTTCCTTTCATAAATAAATGAACCTTGGTCCATAATGCTATCTCTGATTTTTAGTTGAACAATGGTCCCATGGGTTCTAGGCCCATTCACTTGTACAGTTGTTCTTTCTATTAAATATGCTATTTCTCATTTTTAGTTGAACCATGGTGCCATGGGTGTTATGCCCATTCACTTGTACAATTGTTCTTTCTATTAATTAAAGCTTGCCAATGCCAAGGTAGGCTGTAGTCGAACTTCCTTTTCTAAAGAAATGAGCCTAGGTCCATAATGCTATTTCCCATTTTTAGTTGAACCATGGTCCCATGGGTGCTAGGCCCATTCACTTTTATAATTGTTCTTTCTATTAATTAAAGCTTTCCAATGGCAGGGTAGGGTGTAGCGGAACTTCCTTTTGTAAATAAATGAACCTTAGTCCATAATGCTATTTCTCATTTTTAGGTGAACCATGGTCCCATGGTTGTTAGGCATGTTCACTTGTACAATTCGTCTTTCTATTAATTAAAGCTTGCCAATGGGAGGGTAGTCTATATCCAAACTTCCTTTTGTAAATAAATGAACCTTGTTCCATAACATTATTTCTCGTTTTTAGTTGAACCATGGTCCCATGGGTGCTAGGCTCGTTCAATTGTACAATTGTTCTTTCTATTAATTAAAGCTTCCCAATGGGAGGGTAGGTTGCAACTAAACTTCCTTTTGTGAATTAATGAACCTTGGTCCATAATGCTATTTCTCATTTTTAGCTCAACCATGGTCCCATGGGTGCTAGGCTGGTTCACTTGTACAATTGTTCTTTCTATTAATTAAAGCTTGCCAATGGGAGGGTAGGATGTAGTCAAATGTCCTTTTCTAAATAAATGAACCTTGGTCCATAATGCTATTTCTCATTTTTAGTTGAACCATGGTCCTATGGGTGCTAGGCTTGTTCACTTGTACAATTGTTCATTCTATTAATTAAAGCTTGCCAATGGGAGGCTAGGTTGTAGCCAAACTTCCTTTTGTAAATAAATGGACCTTGGTCCATAATGCTATTTCTCATTTTTAGCAGAAGCATGGTCCCATGTGTGCTAGGCCCGTTCACTTGTAGAATTGTTCATTCTATTAATTAAAGCTTGCCAATGGGAGGGTAGGCTATAGTCGAACTTCCTTTTGTAAATAAATGAACCTTGGTCCATAATGCTATGTCTCATTTTTAGGTGAACCATGGTCCCATGACTTGTACAATTGCTCTTTCTATTAATTAAAGGTTTCCAATGGGAGGGTAGTCTATAGAAAAAATTCCTTTTGTAAATAAATTGACCTTGGCCCATAATTTTGTTTCTCTCTTTTAGATGAACCATGGTTGTTGATGCGACGAAAGCTGAACTTAGCTGCGGAATTCGCCACACCACAAGAACTAAGCTAAAGTGATGTTAGAACACCTCTATAATCAACAATAGCTCAACAACCTTCTAAAAACTGAAAAACTTTATAACTGTATTTAGTGAACTCCGAAAATTCACTTTACAGAAACCTTTGCCTTTCTACAAACTTCAATTCTGATATGATTTACTTCAGTTTCTCCAATTCTTTGTTTGCTTACTGTTAGATCTTCTTCTCGTCACTTAAATTTACCAAAAACAGTGTTTTGAACTCATCGGAATATCACCGAAACTTCATCGGAATGTTACCAGAATCTCACCGTAATCTCACCGGAATGTCACCGGAATCAAATGTAATTCTGTTTGTATTTACTTCAAATGTTTGTAACTGAAGTAAGGAAGTAATACCTGAGCTTCCTTCAATGAATAAACTTTATCTGAAGTTTGAAGAAAAAACTTCACTAGTTCTGGATGCCTTTACGGCCAGACTTAGTACTGAGTGTACATGTCCCGTTTTACATAACTCTTTGATCAGTTTGTAGTTGAGACTACTAGCTTCACATTAAGCTATCATTTATGAAAAACTTTACACTATACTATGAGATCTAACTTGCAGAAGTACCGGAAAATGTTTACTGAGAAAACTGTAACTGTTAACTAACTTTCACAGTCACATGAAATCACTTAGATTTCTACACACAAGAAGAATGCGCTCAGATCTTTCCACATAAGTATGTGTTTTCTATTAGAGAAGATGTGTACAGAATGGTTTGGCCTCACTTCGCTCATAGCCATGGAAAACTCTCCTATACTGAGTAGTTCTTCCTTACCATCTCTCTCTCAGATGAATACCTGATATTTTAGGTTCTATTATTCATCCCTACATACGCACACTTGCGTCTGCTACAAGCGCTTCTACATCCACTATTTCTTGTCTTTCTTTCTAAGCACTCTCTCAACTCTCTTATATACATTTTTTGATCCGAGAAAAAACTCGTAATCCTGGAAGTTTCTGTGAACTATGTTATAGTCGTGAATTTGTCCCTTCACTAAGGCTTTGATTTTTTTGAATGCTTTGTTTCTGCTTCTCTTCATCTTTCTTCAACCTTCATATATCTTCAGGTCTTTATGTCTAATTAGTGAGTGAATCTTCAACAACTCCTCCTCAATCACTAATTAGCATCTTCTGATCTTTCATATATTCTTGTTTTCTTTTATTCCTGCCATTTCTTTGAATCTGCTTGTCTTTACTCCATCCAAGCTCTTTGTCATAATATCTGCAATCTGATCTTTCGTAGGAGTGTATACTATTTCAATCTCCTTTTCCATTACCTTTTCCCTTAGGAAATGATTTTCAATCTCTATGTGTTTTGTTCTTGCATGAAATACTGGATTTGCTGCAAGATACAACGAACTCATATTATCTCATGTATGATAGGTATACCTTGATCAATACCCATGCTTTTGAACAAGGTCTGCATCCATATCACTTCTTTAGCTTCTTCCACAAGTCCTTTATATTCTGCTTCTGTTGACGATAAAGCCACTGTATGCTGCTTCTTTGAACACCAGTTGACAAGCTTATCTCTTAGGTATATCATATACCCATGTGTTGACCTTCTGTCATCTTGACTTCCTGCCCAGTCTGAATCACTGTATGCTCTCAGCTTTATATCTGATGTAAAAGGATAATATAATCCTTCATTTATAGTTCTTTTGATATATCTAAGAACTCTTTGTCCTGCAACCCAATGTTGATCCTTCGGACAATGCATAAATTGTGAGAGAACTCCTACTGCATAACTAAGATCTGGTCTTGTTAGCGTAGCATAAATCAAACTTCCCACTAACGATTGATACTTTCTCATATCTTTAACTTCTGCACCATCATATTTGCTGAGTTTATGATTTACTTCAAGTGGTGTTGAAGCTTCTCTGCAATTCTCCATGTTAAACTTCTTCAATAAGTTTAGGAGATACCTTTCTTGCAAAACATATACACCATGATCTGTATATGTAACTTCCATTCCAAGAAAGTATGATAACTTTCCTAGATCACTGATCTTGAACTCTTTTTCAAGCAATCTCTTTACCTCCTTGATTCCTTCATCTGAGGTACCTGTGATTATAATGTCATCTACATAAATACAAATGTAGATCATACCTTCATCTGTTCTCTTTATGAGTAGACTTGCATCTGCCTTTGAACTTTGGTATCCAAGATCATTGAGATACTTCATAAGTCTATAATTCCAAGCTCTTGGAGCTTGCTTCAATCCATAGAGTGCTCTTCTTAATCTGCAAACATGATTTGGGTAACTGTAACTTACAAACCCTTCAAGTTGTTCCATGTAGACTTCATTTGATATATATCCATTTAGAAATGCATTCTTTATATCCAATTGACTTAGCTTCCATCCTTTTGATGCTGCTATAGCAATCAATGTCCTTATGGTTGACATCTTTGCCACCGGACTGAATGTCTCATCATAATCTATGCCATGCGTCTGAGCATAGCCTTTGACTACTAGCCTAGCTTTGTATCTGGCTATTCTTCCATCTGCAAGTTTCTTAACTTTGTAAACCCATTTATTTTTCACTTTCTTACCATTTGGTTTTGGAACAAGTTCCCAAGTCTTGTTCTCTTCCATCGCATTGAACTCCTCCTTCATTGCTTCTTCCCATTGTTCCTTACCTTTTGCTTCATTGTAATTCTGAGGTTCTTCATCTTCCTTTACTAAGTAAGCATAGTTTTTTTGAGTCAAATAAGAAGTATCATAGGAACACCTTGTTGGTTGTTTCCTTACTCTGTTTGACCTTCTTGGTTCATATTCTTCATGTGTATCTGAATACACTTCTTCATCAAATCTCGGTGTATCCTCATTTCTCATAGTTGATCCGATCCTGGATGAACTTGCCTGCATATGATCTTCATCTTCATTCACCTGCATATGTGATTTACCTTTTTCAATTCTTCTTATCTCTTCTTCAATTGTTTCATCATTATACTCTTTATCTGCATACCCGCTCTTTCCTTCATCAAATGTCACATCTCTGGAAACAGTAAACTGTTTGGTTAAAGGACTCCATAGTCTATAACCCATCTGCTTTTCATCATATCCGATGAACACATATTTTTCAGCTTTTGGTTCAAGCTTATGTCTAAGTTGTGATGGTACATAAGCATAAGCTACTAATCCAAACACTTTGTAGTGATCAAGTGTTGGTTTCGTACCCCACCAAGCTTCATAAGGGGTCATTCCATTTAAAGTTGTACATGGTAATCTGTTTACAAGATATGTGGCTGTATTTACAGCCTCAACCCAAAGATAGTTTGGACAATTCTTCTCCTTTAACATTGCTCTTGCAAACTCAACTAGAGTTTGGTTTCTCCTTTCTGCTACTCCATTTTGTTACGATGTATACCTGCAAGTTATTTCTCTTTTCATACCTGCATTCCACAGATAATCATTGAATTCTTGAGAAAAATATTATCCTCCTCCATCAGACCTTAGTCTTTTGAGTTTTTGTCCTGTAAGTCTTTTAGCATATGCATGAAAATGCTTGAAAGCTCCAAACACTTTTGACTTCTCTTTCAAAACATAAAGAGTTATCCATCTTGTTGCATCATCAATAAAAAGAACGTAGTACCTTGAGCCGCTGATAGATCCTTCTTTTGTTGGTCCCCATACATTTGTATGTATGAGCTCTAGCACACCATCGTGTTTATAACCATTTTTCTAAATTGGTAACCTATGGGCTTTTCCCATCTGCCAGGCTTCACATTTGTGAATCATATGTTGATTTTTCATATTTGTTAATCCTCGTACATATTATTTTTCCACCATAGTTTTGATTCCTTTTTCATTAAAGTGTCCTAACCTTTTATGCCAGAGGTCTAATTCTGTAAATGCTTTATCACCATGTGTGACTAAAGCTTGACCAACATTCCCTTGTACTTTAAGAGTAAAAAGTCTACCTTCCTTTTTACCATGGACAATTTGTTTGTATCCTTTCTTTGGATCTTCAACAAATACTCCTTCATTTGTAAACCTGACTTGAAAACCTTTTTCTACTAGCTGTCCCACGCTGATCAGATTCTTTGGGATTGTAGGAACATACAAAACATTTGTTAGTAGGTCAGCTCCATTCTTACACTTTACCTTTCCAATTGACCGCACATTATGTTTTGTGTTATCACTTGTTTGTACTGTATGATTTGAAATACCTCCTTCCAATTCTGATAACAATTCTATATTTCCTGACAAATGATTTGAACAACCAGAGTCAATATAGAATACCTTGAGATCTTCATTCTCTGACACGCTTATAGAATTTGTCCCTTCACTAAGGCTTTGATTTTTCTGAATGCTTTGTTTCTGCTTCTCTTCGTCTTTCTTCAACCTTCATACATCTTCAGGTCTTTATGTCTAATTAGTGAGTGAATCTTCAATAGTCCCATGGGTGCTAGGCTAATTCACTTTGTGAGGAGATGGTGAGATAGCTCTAGAAATGAGCTCGTATTGCACAAAACCTGCTCTACACCTTCGAATCTAACTTGAAGGATGCATAATAGATTTCTTTGGCTTCACAATGATGCATTTAGAGCCACCACATCCTTTGGAGCATCACTGTCAGTTGTTTGCATCAAAACAGATAACTTGCATATGCAAGACATGTGAAGAACCTTTATTTTGGGAATAGAAGGTCTTAGTATTATGCTTAGAGCTCACAAATTGGGTGAATTTATGGGAGATCTTTTGCACACATCTAGTTGAAGTGTATAGCTAACTAAAGAAAATTATATAATAAATTTAGTTGCACCATACAATGAGAAAGGAATGTAACAAGTGAGGGGGGTCATCTCAACTTTTCAGCATCGAGAAGGTGTGACCACATAGTCACCTTCTATGCTTCATATCTCAAGATCCACTAAAAAACACTTGACGAAATTTTATATGTGAATAGTAGACACTCTATTGTAAATATCCCAAGTTAAGGTATAGCAAATGAATGAGTATGCACAGCAAAATCGATTCCACAAGTTCACTGTAATGATGAAGATGCACCACTAGATAGTAGATAGAAATATACTTGATGAAATGTATCAAAATGTAAATGATATTGAACATATGATACAAGAGGAGTGTAGTGGACTATGCATACACGAACTGATCTCAATGTATACTCAACGAAGTTGCTCAATGTCTCTTAGAATGGCTATCCTATCCCATGACTAAAACTATGTGTATTTATACACATTCTAAAGTTTGAATTTGAATTTTCCCTCACCTAAAAGTGATCCTACATTTTAGGGATGAATCGGATTGATTTTTCCTACCACATGGCTCATGTGTTTAGCTTCCTAACTTTAGGATACTCCATCGTATTTTTACTTTAGAATTATCCAAAGTAACTATGCTCAAATTGACAAGCATGAGTTCATATATGGTTCTTCATGTGAAAAACTAAATGAGTTGAGTAGTCCAAAAACTTTAGCAATGCTTTTAGGCTTGTTCATTGCAGCAACAACTCTTCTTCAAGCATCATGTGCTTGAGTCTTCAATCCTTCATGATCTCTTGTAATCTAGTCATTGATTTGAATCTTTTTAACTTGCTTCCATCCAAAGACTTTGTCGTCATATCTGCACATTGTTGATTTGTTGATACATATGAGAGTTGTATTTCCTTACTCATAATCTTCTCTGTGACATAATGGTAATGAAATTCTACATGTTTACTCCTAGCATGATAAATTGGATTAACATCAAGATGTAAAGAGATAATATTGTCTCCAAATATATGTGGAGTTTAAATGTTCAACCCTAAGTTTGAATATAGGGTTCTAATCCACATAGTTTATTGATTAGCATTCACAAGTCTTCTATATTCAACCTCTGTTGATGAAAGAGCAACTGTGGGTTGCTTCTTTGAAGACCATGAAAGCAAATTTCTACCTACAAAAGTAAGATAATCTGATGTGCCTCTCCTGTCACCTTTAGAGCTTGCCCAATCTGCATAAGAAAAGAGCTTAATATCTATATTAGATGTATATGGATAGTATAACCCTTCATTGATTGTGCCCTTCAAGTACTTTAGAATTCTCTTGGCTGCTTCCATGTGAGGCTTCCTTGGGGTGTGCATGAACTAACTCAGCACACACTCCATAGCATATACCCACTCTAGTTAAAGTAGCATAATTCAAGCTTCTAACTAAATGATAGCTAGTTATGTCTTCAATTAGTTCACCTTCATGAGCACTTAACTTTTAGATTTCCCTTCATGGGTGTACCTGCAACCTTTGTATTCTTCATCTTGAATTTTGAGAGCATAACTCCAATGGACTTTCTTTGAGTGAGGAATATACATTTCTCTATATATGCCACTTCCAATCCTAGGAAGTAAGTGAGCAAACCAAGATCACTGATCTTGAACTCTTCCTTCATTTGAGTTGTGATCCTCCTAATTCCATCTCCATCGTGTCTTGTAATGATTATATCATCCATATATAGACAAAGGTATATGACCTCTGAATGATTCCTCTTAATGAAAAGGGAAGGATCTGCCTTGCTTACAATAAAACCTTTATCCTCCAAGTAAGTGACAAGTCTATGATTCCAAGCACCAAGAGCTTGCTTCAAGCCATAGAAGGTGTTCCTCAACCTGCACACATGTTCAGGGTATGATTTATCTTCAAAGCTAGAAGGTTGAGCCATATATACCTCCTCTGAAATCCAACCATTTAAGAAAGCATTTTTAACATCCATTTGATATATCTTCCAATTCTTGCAACACTCATTAGTACTCTAATAATAGGCATTTTTGCAATAGGTGAAATTGTTTCTTCATAATCAATACCTTGAGTTTGTGCAAAGCCTTTGGCTACAAGCCTTGCTTTGTACCTCTTAATTGAGCCATGAAAATTCTTCTTTACCTTATATATCCACCTTGAGCCAATGAACTTCATAGATGGAATCTTGGGCACCAATTCCCAAGTCTGATTCTCTTGTAGAGCTTCTATTTCTTCTTCCATGGCACTTATCCATTCTAGTTTCTTCTTGGCTTCTTCATATGTAGAGGGTTCTTGAGAGTTTGAGTCTTGTGCTATATATATCGAGTGTCTAGTGACTAAAGAGGTATCATAACCATACCTTTCTAGCTTCCTTTTCTCATGAGTAGAGCTTCCTATAGTTTCTTGAGATGATTCTACCACATCTCTCAACTCTTGCACTTTAGCTTTGCCTTTGGACTTCCAAGAACTGATTTCCTTTCTTGGAGTCTTTTGATCATCATCAAAATCACTTGATGCTTCAAGTGTATGCTCATTCCTTTTTGATAATATTCGAAAGTCTTCCTCTAGATCATAGAGAAGTTTGATTTTCCTGCAATCATCTTCAAACCAAGATTTGTTTTCATCAAACACAACATCTTTACTTACAATAAAACCTTTATTGCTTGGATTGTATAGCCTATAACCTTTTTTATTAAGCTCATAGCCAATAAAGATGCATTTCTCTACCTTTGGATCTAATTTGCCTCTGATTTTGAAGGTATGTGTGCATATGCTATGCATCTGTTGAGGTTGTAGCAAGGAATGACCATGAACCCTCACCACCTTGCATGGAAGCAAGAAGGAAAGCTCAAAAGTGACTCTCCTCTCATCCATCCCTACCTCCCACATGTTCAAGCCATTGGCAACAGCCCCAGGCTTTGCCATATGCTTGAAAACAAGGAGAATAGGGAGTCAAGGATCCTAATCCATGAGGAAAATACAAGAGAATGCAATTACTCTACTCACACAAAGGAGAGACATGCATAGACACACACATACCACTCTCACACACTCACAAGACACAATACATGTAAATGTAAATAGTCTTCTTGGAGTAAATGAGAGCATCTTCCATTGATAAGAGATTTTACATGAGAGCACGTCAACCAAAAGCTCCCTCTTTACAAAAATGAGCTTCTATTTATAAGCTAAGATTTATTCCCCATGTGCTCTTTTGAAAAGTCAAAAAGTGGATCTCTCTCTAAGAGTCATATCTTCTAGGTTATTCCAAGATCAAATGTGTAACAACCAAATCCCCAAAAAAGACCTGTGTGGGATTTTTTACGTGGATTCTCCTTAGAAGGGTAAAAAGGGGTGAATTTATTTGAGAGGCCTCTTACTATGGTATAAGGAGGCATTAAAAAGTGTTCTAGGAGAGTGTTCATATGTGACACTCAAGTATATAAAAAAAAAAAGGTTATTCTCATGGTCTTAAGAAGGGTTCCTATGCACAATTGTGGATGTGTGCATACCCTACAACCCAACACTCTCCCCTCCCTAGACTTTGTCGTCCTCGACAAAGCTAGAAAGGAAGATCATACACAACTAAACTGTTGGAGTCTTCAAGTATGGAAAGCTACAATGCATCAGTCTACAATCTTCAGGTCTTCAAAATCTGCAATTCTTCAGTCAGCCAAGCTTCAGGCTGCAAATCTTCTCAGTCTTTACTTCAATCTGCAAATCTTCAGTCTTCAGAGCTGGGCGACACAATCCCCTGGGGGGCAGTCAGCCTAGCATGCATCCCACTATGCAGTCTTTTGTAAGGCTGGCAATACCTTCTCCAGAAGCTCCTATACCTGAAATTAACATACACAACAAGTAGACTGTTTCTAAAAAGAAGTAGAGCATAACATTTAGTCTAATTTTTAGTTTCCACTTCATGGAGCATCCAGTCCTTCAAGATTTCCTCATCTAGAGAGAAATTCTTTTGAAGATCTTTATTGCCATGGTGTGCAGATGAGCAATATCTACCCCTTCATAGCAACAAGAATTATCCTGTCTTGACAAGAAGATCTTCATATTCCTGCAACTAAATAAAAACATAGTTCGAGAGATCCCATCAACAATAATAGCCTTCTAATTCTGCATATCTCACTGATCCTAATTATGCCTCAATCAAACATATTGTGTTTAACAAACAGGTGCAAGTATGACATGTTGAGTTGAAATCATGAAATGAATGTTGCCCTTTTAGTGCCTCAAATGATCTTGCAATGGCCTATTTCTAATAAATCAAATCGTTTTCTCATAGTCTTCAGGAGTATAAAATAGGCAACCCCGGCCACCGTCAAACTTGGAATGTAAGTAAATAACATAATAGACTATGGATCTTCCTGTGTCAAAACAAGTCTTGATAAGTATTCTCATTCTAGCAAAAGCAGTGGCTGCTCAGATGAACTCAAGCAATAGGGCTATCGTTCCTTTATGTGGTGTCACAGTGTGTGGACTTAATCCCCTATAACTAAAGCAGTGCCACAAATAACTTAGTTAAGTGCACCTTGGTTTATACATATCAACAGGAAGAGAATCATCTTGTGAAAATGGCTTAGATGTGTCAACAAACAATTATTACACATCAAAGAATAATCTGAGTTTCGAACAATCAAGTTTGTGAGTTTGTTTAGGTAAGGGAATGTGGGCACCATCCCTGCATTAGTCATACCATGAGGACAATTGGTTAATACAAACAATAAATGATCACGTGTAAATAATTCTTAAGACAACGATTTGAGCAGTTCCAAAAACACATAATAATTGCCATGTGGAAGAGTCATAAAAAACATTTTCAAAATGTCTTTTGAAGTTGGATCATGAAGAAAATTCCACGACTTAATCAACAGTTAGCGTATGTATTATCGGTAACTTCCATCCCCATGCAACCTTATCATCTTAGAGACTACAGGTCTCCCAGTGTTTGCAAGTAATGCAAGAATGGTATCTTTCGGACTGGTGATAGTACCAGGTATTGCACAAGCATCGAGTGGAGTTTTACAGTTCCTAGTAGATTTCCCGTTTCGGGTGATAACCTTGAGTGTGTTCGGCTTTCAATATTGGGGTAAAATTTCACACAACAAGCTACTATGCAGAGAGCTCTTCGTGTGATATGCTGAAGCCATGGTGGACAGGGACGTTTGGAACATGATGAACCCATGGCAGCACCTGCAAAAATGCTAGTTTTTGTGATAAGGGGACTAGGACGGGATCCAAGTGTATGGGTCATCACCATTCGTCAGACCTCGAGCATTCTATGGATCTTGTGAACAACCACAAGGCAAAGACACCACCAATTCTTGTAGCAGAGATGAGTGATGGAGAGCTAACCGTCTTTCTATGAGGAGCAGACATGGGTGGCTGAACAGGAGGCCTAATGCTCATTGTTCCTCAATATAACGAATAAAACATGTTTTGTACATTTTGTTGCAATCATCTATAAAAAATGAGAGTGCAATCATCCGCTTGTCGACATATTCTAAATTAAACAACACCCCAAGCTCAACACATCAGTCAGGCAAAGAGGCAGCAAACAATCAAAGTGACGGCATTGATGCACGTAAGAGCAAAGATATTGACCGAACCAAATCTTCTAATGTAGATCCTTTTAATGCATGCTGAGAAAATGATGATGTTGACTTCAATGATGATTTCATTTGAGCAACAAATGAAACTCTGAGTGTGAAGAAAGGCGACAAGAAAACAGGGAGACATATCTCAACCCAAACAAGTGAGGATATTGGGAAGTCCTAAAAAACTCCATGCCAAGGGGGATATGTAAGATTCTCATGTGTCCAAATGCTTCCCCAAGGGCTGTGCACACGAAAATAGAGAGGAGAGCACAACAATCTGATGAAGGAGTAGCACGAAGCGGGTACACACAGATATTTGTTATTCAGACACTTCTTTGTGCATCATAGGGGGCTATGATGGTAGCATCTAGCCACCTAGACCCGATAGCTCCCATGGAAAAGGAAGCAGCATCTGAACATCTAGACTTGAGAGCTCCAATGCTTCATTGAGAAGTGGAAGCGTGGAGCTGAAAAAGAGCAGAAAGGATTGGAGCAAGAAGCACAGCCTTGAACACCATCGCCAAAGACATCCGCCAATGGAGAAGTCGGGGGGCACAAGTCTACCAAGAAAAGCACATAAATTTGTCGTGCTGCAACCTATCGAACTCGTTTCCATATGAGCAGGCCATATTGCAGACACAATGGCAGCCCATAATATGCGCTTATTAAGGGAGAGCCTTTAAGGGCTCATGTTTATGCATAGAATGAGGAAGGATGGGGGAGCTCTGTGTAGCTTAATCCCACCATAGCCAGGAGCACGACCCAAGAGGGTGAAGGAAAAGAAAAGGGAGGATATGCACAACCTCACCCCCATTTACTTCGCACGCTATTCCAAGGCAATTAATGCTCTGCCGGATTCATGCTAGGCCATATGCACTCCCCTGACAGAAGGACAAGGAGAAGGTGGATCGCGGTAGAGACCAGGCCCCTAACCTTCGAAAGCTGAACAGAAAGGACTTAAAGTTTTAAACTTAAAACTCACATTTGAGAGGGTAAAACCAAGGGTAATATGTAAATTTTGTTTTTCCTTTTCGAGTGCATTTCCAAGGTGAACAAAGCGTCCGCTTGAGGTTTTCTTCAAAAAATGAATGGAGGAAGGGAAATGAAAGGTACCACCCATCCCCCAACTCAAGGCAATCACTAAAAGCAAGAAGTGATGGTGGTTGGAAGTGATGCCCAAGTGGTTGTGAGTGTAGGCCCATTTTCAGAAGCAAAGGACAACCTACAAGAGAGGAGCTTGAAAGACTCAACTCATGGTGTGCCAAAGATGCTCTAGCAAGGTCATAATTACTTAACTCTATCTCTAACTTCCTTCTTCCCCACATTAGGAATTGTAAAACCTCCCAAGATACTTGGGATACATTGTTTTCATACTTTTCTTCCAATACAAGAGCTAGAAAAAATCAATTGTGGATTGAGTTTACTAGTCAAAGGAAGCAACCCAAGCAGAATGTTTCAGAGTTTGTGACCAAAGTAAAAGATGTGGCTGATCAATTGGCAAGCATAGGAGAGGAGATTGCAGAGGAGCAAATAGTAAGACAAATAATCAATGGCATCAAGGCAGATCATAAGTGGGAAGCTTTCACAACTACTATGGACTTATACATGGACATATAGATTCCAGATCTTAACACACTCATGGGACAACTCTTTACCCATGAATCCAAGCTCAAAAGAAATGGAGAACCATCAAGAGGTAACAACTCTTCTGCCCTATACACAGATAAAGGAAAGACAAAAGAGAAAGGGAAAAGCAAGAAAGTAGAGGATGAAGGTACTACTTCTCAAGCTAACTATGCAGGAATAGGTAGGAACTCAAAAGGGGTAGAGGAGGTAAGCAAGGTAGGGGGAGACCTTTCAACTCTTCCCCATGCAACATATGTGGACTGTCTAATCATACTACAGATGAGTGCTATAGTAACTTCAAGAATCAGAGAGGAAGAGGATATCAAAGAGGTGGCTACTCACAATCAAGAGGAAGGTTCAACCATAATCAAGGCTACAACCATGGCTACAACAACAATTATCAAGGAGAATACAAATCAAGAAAGGACTTCAATAATTACACAGAGGATCAAGAGGATTCTCTTCTCATCATGAATATGACTTCAAAACAAGGTATGAATGATGAGCACCTCTTCTATATTGACTCAGGTTGTTCAAACCACGTAGCAGGCAATCTAGCTCTTCTTTCTGATCTTGAGGAACCCGAGGGAAAGCACCAAGTAAAAACAAGTGATGACACAAAAATGGGGGCTCAATTTTATCACTCCACCAACTATTTCCACTAATAATAGCTACATCCTCACATGTACTAATTATGCTACACATTAGGCTCATGCATGGGCAGTCCACTCTGCAACAGCTCAGGTTGTCGCTAAATGTATGACTCACGATGTTTTTCCTTGGTTTGGGTTGCCTCTAGAACTTGTTTTAGATCACGACACCCACTTTGCAAACACTCTTATCTAGGCCTTAACTCAAACTTTTAGCATAATCCATAAATTTAGTACACCTTATTACCAGCGTGCCAATGGATTGGCTGAAAGTACAACTAAGACCTTACTCACCAAGTTCAAGAAGCTCATTATCGAATGCCCCAAGTGTTGGGATCAACTTCTTCCTTCCATCCTTTGGGCCTACCTAATTACATACAAAGTATCTACTGGATGCACACCGTTCAAATTAGCTTATGGTCTGAAAGCTATTGCTCCCATGGAACTGGTCATACCTAGTTTGCGAGTGGTTATTGACAAGAAGTTATTGCCGACTGATTCTTTATCTGCACGTCTTGATGCCTTGCGCTCACTAGATGAACAAAGATTGGAAAGTTTTTGTTGATGCAAGAAGTTCAAATTTGACATGCAAAGAATCATGATCGTTTTTTGTGCACCCCTATTTTTGAAGTCGGCCAGTTGGGTTTGTTCTATAGATCAAAATTTGATCAAACTGCAGGAAAGTTTAAGTTTCGGTGGTTCGAACCATACCAGATTTCACTGCAACTGGGTTCAGCCACATTCCGGTTGGCAACAATCACCAAAGCAATTCTCCCCAACCCAATGAATGACTCCTCCACATCTGCATGACTTGACAAGACTCTAGATGTTTGTGTCTAATGTGTCCTTGTTTTTCAGTTGATCCATTTTTGGTAGCAACTTCGGTTTTCACCATAAACCCATCACGAGTGTTTCAATGTTTTTTCGGTTGACTCATTGACCGTAATATATTTCATATTCTTATTTTTAAAATTTTCACCATCACATCACCTAGATGTTTTTCCTCGTTGGCTACCAACCTACTTCATGTGCCACCCTTCCCTGTTTTATGTTCATTGTGGAGATATCGTCTTTATGATTGGATGACGATTGGATATCATCTATGGTGCTCACTTTTATAATTAGTTGGATGTTGTTGGTTATGTTTTGCCTACTTAAGCTGTGATTTTTGTTTTATCTCTTTTATTGTGTTTGTTTTGTGTATTTTGTGCATCCTATGTGCCTAAGTGTTGTGTTTTCATGCATGTATCACTGTCCTAGCTATGGAGCCTCTTACCCATATAACTACTTTCAGCAAAGACATCACTATTGAGCTCACCGAGTACTTCCAAGTATGTGGCTTGCTCAACTTCGCTGAGCTTCCGTGGCACACCATGCTAGCACATCCCTTCACACTGACCTTAGCTCACACCATCGCCCAGTGCCCTACCTCTAAAGTAGCTTGACCCATTGTTACCCCTTCATTCACTATCCATATCACCCTTGCCACTATTGTTTCCAATCTCTCCCTGTGGAATGAAGGCCGGAATGAAGTTACACAATTACCTGTAGCTACTATGAATCAGCTATTTTTGTGTAAGTCATCCAACAAGTACACCATCATGTGTTGGCCTCCTTTGAAGTGTCATGCCTTCCAATTCCTAGTGTCTACCGTTAATCTCCAAAAACGGAATATGATATCTCCTAGCCGATGTATTCGATCATTGATGTGGTTGCTCGAGAGCCCTTCAACTGGGTGTTGTTTTGCTTTCGTCGCATTCACAAAGAATGTTAGGTGGTTGTAAAGCAGTTGGCCAAGAGAGACTTTCCCTGCATCCATCTCCCTCACATCTTTTCCTTGCTTCTTCCATCTGCACCACCTTTTGTGTCTCTCACAGTAGCAACCTCCTCTCATATGGTTGTCGATGACGAGGATGATGAATTCCTTCTATGTTTCCCTTAGAAGCACCATCGTGTGGCTACAACCTCTTCACCCACTTCCAGTACTTCCTCTACACCCCTCAATACAGGCATCATCCTTTCCCAAAAAGAAGCTTCTACCACCATGCCCGCTTCCAAAGAAGTTGTTGCGGATAACACCATCAAAGAATTTGTTACTGAGGGAGCGATCAAGGAGTGGGTGAAGTTTTTAAAATACCTCCTAGATCCCCTCTCAAGACACTGGCTGCCCCTTCCTCACCTCTGATTTCTTTGACGACGCAGGAGATCCTCACCACCCTCATCGAGGACCTTCCCAACCATTTTGTTACCTCACCAAAGAATTCAAAGGAAGCCACAATTGTAGCTGTGGTTGATGCTCCCCCTTCTTTGCCTTCCCATCGATAGCATGTTACTCCCGTTGTGCCTTCCACCCCTATCATTTCACCTAATACTACTTCCTCTTTTGGTGCTTCTTCTACTGACACACCTCCGGCTTCCCTTGATTACTCCCTACCCCACTCTCAAGATGTTGCCATGGCCCAAAATTCTTCTGCAGTGCCTCCCCAATATACCAAATTACCCATTTCCCTCCCACCATCCATTCACGAATTGATCAACATTGGTCATTATCTTATCCGTGTTTCCAAAACTCTTCAGTCCCAGCTACAAAATGAGAAGTAGACAATCATGTAGGAGTTTCAGCATAAGTTGGATCTTCTGGAAGCAGATATCACTCCTCTCCAGGAGAAAACTTTAGGTCTTCGAGCTAATGAAGTGCAGTTACAACAACAGGTGGTCACTCAAGAAACTGAGTTGGCTCAGTTACACAAAGCTCTCGCAGGAAAAGAAACCATTTTGGACAAAATGGGCTCTCTTTTGGAGGTGGCTACCGAGATGGTAGCTTCATTGGAATAGACCTATACAAATGTTCATGCCAAAGATGTTCAATGGAAGACTGAACTGGCTACCACAAAAGAAGAATTGTTCCAGAAAGCACAAGCCCTGATTGATGAAATAGGAGTGTCTATTTAGTTAGAGAAAGAGTTGGAAGCTACCCAAAAAGAAAGGTAGGCATATTTCAAAACCATATAATTCCAATCTGAGCAGATGGAAAGACTCGAGGAATAGTTAGGTATTCACACTGTGAGCTGTCGAGAATCCAAACCAAGGTTGATGACAGTAAACTCGGATGCCGTGTAGCTTTAAAGAACGACTTCGAACAAAGTTAGCAGCTACTTACTCAGGTTGTTGCATCAAGTTTTGCTAGTCTAGATGCACAGTTGTTAGATCGAGAGCATGTGTAGAGGTTACTCAGCGCTTTGCAGAAGAAAATAAAATGAAGCTTTGAAGAAGGACGCACTCTGTACATACACAGTATTATTGATGAAGACTAGTCTATATTTTGGGTTCAACTCCACCATGCATGTCAATGTTAGGCAGCCATATATTCTTGTCATTTTTCATATTGTAATTCTGTAAATAGTTGGGTGAAGCACCGCAATGGCCTAAACGATGTAACCTTTTCCAACATTAATAGAAAAGGGAATGTACTCGTGTCACTCTGTGTGGAGGCACACGACGAGTCCGTGTCGGACTGTGTGTGGCAGACCGACCATGTGCAGACTTCATTCATCAATTTTGTGGTTCTGCAAAGTCAATACGGTGTCGCTAAGAGTTAGATACATGATTTATCTTTGTCTGTGGTGATTAAGCATTAAAGAAGTTCTAATTGAAAGTTATTGTGATAAAGCCTGTAATCTCGTTGATTATCAAGTATTCGGTAATTGTTGTATAAAGTTTAGAAAAAAGTGACTCTTGTAATACATTATTTGCATAAACAGTAAGTGTGGGTTAGATATTTCTAAGTAAAGTAAAGCCTTGAATGGTGTATTGATCAATGATTTAAGTGGTGAATATGATTAACGAAAGATTGAGGCACTAAGACATGAATGATAAGATATTATTTTAGTAAGTTGTGGAAGTGATTGATTAACCTATGGTCTGGAAAATATCATAGGGCTTTGGTTATAGACCCCTTTCAATCCGAAGAACCCTGTAGTTTATCCTCATTATTATCCTTACCAAATACAGTTGGTTAGGATAGAGAATTAACAAAAACTATCATACATCTCCTACATCACCGAAGAGACACAACATTTGGGTGTCTCCCAGTTAAGAAAACCTCACCATTGCCATCTTTATCAAAGACAAAAAGGCTTTATGCAAAAATGTAACCACTATATCAATGACCACATGGATGTACATAAGCAGTATCCACAAACACATACATAGTGTGTATGTGATCAATATATGCAGTAAAATCCCACTAAAAGGCTGAATTTATTGCCCAAACATTGACCAACAACACTTGCAAGTGTCTGTCAACTCTGTTCTTTAGTCTCAAAAACCTGCATAGACTTGTCGTAGCTGCTCCCACCACAATGAAAGTCTTTCAAGAAACCTGTAGATTAACTAGTGTGGCTGAAAATATAGCCCCAAAAGGTGAACATTCGTTATCGAAGAAGTACAAAAAACACTCTTATTGATGTTCTTGGACCTTTGTGAAGAAAATTATGCATGAAAGTACTCCAAAATGGCCCCAAAAATCACCCCAAAAATGCTTCAAAAATATGCTTTGAAAGCAAAGAATGAAGCTTTGAGGGCCCAACTTGTTGAAGGTAATGTGAACCTTTGTCTTGTTAAATGTTAACCTCTTTATCCTAGCTAGACTAGTTCCAGCACGATAGGAATAAAAGAGATTTTTCCTACAGGGTTCTTGGGTTGGATAGGGGTCTGCTGGAACAGAGGCCCTATAATGTTTTTCCCCACACCTCTACACAACTTCCACCACTATCATTCCTCACAGAATACTATCTTCAATTTTACTGAAATCGATTGCAGGTTTACATAGTCATATTCAACTCTCTGAACGTAACTCACTCCTATACTATCGAAGTCAGGAGCACTCATCCACCAATCCCATTTCACTTATAGTAGGTGATATATACATATATACGACAATGATCATTATCATAGTATTCAGAAGACTATAACATTCATCAACATCTTAACCAAAAAATTATTGTATAATTAATTACTTCAATTAGAATCAAACACTTAACTGACATAGAAGAATATAGCACCGAGTCGGGCTTAAATCCATATTAAAAATCAACACAGAGCTGGCTCGGTCGCTCCACCATGCGTAGTCCAGCAAGGACCTACCGTGTGTCTTCTTCGCTGCTAAGCGACACGAACACAACTCTTTTTGTATTAATGGATCCAGAGGTTACATCTTTCAACCTTTTATGGTGCTTCATCAACATAATTACAAAAATATTATGAATAATACATAGAACCATCCGGTGGCCTAACACTGGCATGCATTGTGGACTCGAACCCTAACACTAGTGTTGTACTTGGACACTTTAGTGTCCTGAAAAAGAGACATTATTTCATGAATTTTTTAGATTACTACAAGGAACCATTTATAATGTAACTATGCAACATGTTAGCATAAGGGTTGAATATTTCTAGAAAAATATAGTTTTTACCAAAGGATAGAAAAATTAAGATTTATTCACTAAACTTATGACATTAATTTCAGTATTGCTGTAGAAGTTATAATGATGTCAGTTAGCGGTCATTTTTATTAAAATTATGATCACGTAATTTTCATTGTTGTGAATGTAATAAAGTCTCTTATTTCATGTACGTCAACACTTTTTTATCCATAGTTAGATATTTTTAATGATTTTTACTAATGTTATGGCATAAAATCAATCTCATATGTGCCATGATAGTCTTATCATCTAAGAATTATTTTGGAAAGTGATAGTATGAATATGACTCGTTTTTTATTATCAAAATACTTAAGATTCTTAAAGCTAGAGGTAGTTTTTTAACAATCTTAGGAGTAAAATTTCTATGTGGATTCTTCAAGTTAAACAATGCTACTATTTTTCTATGCTAAGAAAAGGTCATTTAATGAGAAAATATTGCATATGCTACATGATTAAATTTAACACGCTAGTTTTCTCTATATAAACTAGTTTACAATGTTTATATAGCTACTTTGATTGATATTATATACCTTATATCATTGAGGAAATTTAATGTTTTAGGATGAATTTCTATTCTTGGCAGAGTGAAATATGGCTATTCAATGAAATATTGAGATTGTTTGTGGTATGTGAGATAGGTAACAAAAATAATTGGCTCAAAGACATGTACCATATTTGTATGATACTATATGATTGTTTTTGAAATAAAACACCATCCATTTGTGTTTTTATGCATCAGTATCATATAGAAGGCTCCTACAGTGTATAGCTATATAAGGAGCATCCTATATTGTAGTAAATTTCTTATTATAAAAATGATTATTCTAATTCCCAAGGCTTGTCTTAAATGATCATACGACTTTAAATAAACATTAGAAAAATTATTTCAATACGAGAAAAAAAAGGTCATGGAGATATTTCTATCTTCATGTCTATAGAAAAACTATTTTTTTAACCATATTCAATAATTTCTATATTTTGAGTTATCAAAAAAGGTTTTTTTTTTTAATATATATTTTTTATACAACATTTAGGTATAGGTCTTTATGGGGCTAGAAGGTTTTTTCAAAATTTTATTTCATTAGTATGCATGATTTTTTTTACTTGTTAAAAAAGAGGACACTAAAGTGTCCTATTTGGGAACACCACTAGTGCTAAGTACAATTTAATCTTCATCTACAATTCCGTGTACGTACATAGTGCGGGCTTCTTCAAAACTATGTTTAATCTTCTTCTGCAAAGCCTTCAACAATTGTTGTAAATGTGCAGGATTAAGTAACTGTGCCTCAAGGCCGCTTGATTAAGTAATTGCTAACTCTGATCTTACAAAAAGGCTTCTTGCAAATAAAAATCATTCTTGAGGGCAAGCTGACATCGAAGGTGACTATCAGCAATCCTCGCGTCTACTCCCTGTAGTTGATCCTATTGTAGGCCGAGTTGTTTCTCCATCATGTGCATCTGCTGAGATTGAAATTGAATGGTTTTAAAATAAGTCTAGTGCTCTTTTTGAGTGGCTTCCAACTCTTTTCGCAACTGAAGTCTTCCGATCGATTTCATTGTTTAACTCTTGAGCCTTCTGGAACAACTCTTCCTTGATAGTAGCTAACTCTGTTTCTCATTGAGCCACTTTAGAATGGAGAGTGGTGTAGGTTTGCTCTAGGTCAACAACTTGAGCATTTGTAGCTTCGAAAACTTTACTCATCTTATCGAGAGCAGCATCCTTATTTATTAGGGCTTGCCGTAACTGTAGGAGTTCAGCCTCCTGTGAAGAAACCTAGTTCTGTAGATGAGCTTCACTAGCACGAAGACTAATGAGCTCCTTCTGGAGGGGGGGCAATATCTACTTCCAAGATCTCCAATTTATGTTGGAAATCTTGACTAAGTGCTTGCTTTTTGGCAAGCATCTGAGACTGGAACGCTTCTGAAGCCTGAACAAGATAACGAACAATAGTGGCTAAATGTTGTAGGGAAGGTGAAAAAGGTAAGGAGATGAAAGAGGATGAGGGCATGAATGCCAAGGTAGATGAAAGCCGCACCAAGTCTAATAATTTTGGTGGGGAATAATCAGGAGATTCGGACGAGGTATCTGTAGAAGAAGCAACAGAAGAAGATGCAGGAAGAGGATAAGTAATTGGTGCAAGGAAATGATCAGTATGAGGGGCTAATGTTGGGGAGGTGGAGAAGTGGGAGAGGGTGGAATGGGTGCAGAATTCACTTCTTGCACATCCTTGGGTGGAGAGGCGAGTCGATAAGGTAGTTCCTCAATAAGCAAGAGGATGACATCATTGTCGGAGAGATTCTCTCTCCCTAATTGGATATCCCAATCCTTTATTTTGACATATGAATTGTGGAACTAATGGATAGCATTATTGAAGGCATGGTGCAAGATCGGCAGTGGATTTTTTGATTGTGGAATGGATCTGAAGGGAGGACGACTAAGATTCAACACTTGATCTTACATATTTCTACTCAATTGAGCATCTCAAAGTTGCATGTCTATGCAACAATATGGTATGGCAACAAACATTGGTTTGGGTATATGTGTTCAATTGATGAGGAGATTAATCCTAACTCAAGCACCTTAAGATTCACTTTTATGGAGGAAATACCATCACAAACAATTAAGATCATCAATTCCACAAATGAATTAATAGTGTGACAAAGAGTGAAAGTGATGAAGAATTTAGTAGAGATATCTTCGGATGGGGCAGTTAACAGTCACTTCTTTCTATGCTTACACGTTTCCTCCATTAACCTCTGGGGGAACATCATAATAACAATATAGTTATATGGGTACCATGTTGTACGTACTAGAGTTAGATAGCTTCTATGACAGAGGCTGCCTCAATGTTAGCATCACAATTCTTACAGGATTGAAGTATATTCTTACAATAATGAAGGTTGCATTACGTGATCCAGCAGATCCCAATTACAACCCCTTCCATGACCTAGTGGCAGATCCTATTTAGAAACATGCTCACCATGTTCTAGTCTCGGTGCTAGTACATTCTTGCATGACATATACAAAGGAGTGGTGCTCAGCGTTGGCAGAGAGGTGGCACTTGTTGTAATTCATGCATGAGAGAAGTACGGGTAGTTTTTGGAAGGGGGCGATCTAAGGTGACGCAGGATATGCAAAGAGGTAAAAAAAAAAAGAAGATAGCACAGCGCCTTCCCCGTGAGGTAGCAATCGTTGCAGACGAAGATCGGCTGGATCTCATCTCCATCACCTAAGGAGGAGCATCCAATACTTCCTTTTGGATGGTAGCAAGTTTTTGAATCAACTCAGATATCGGTTTCCAGAGGCTCAACAGGCGCGCATGAAAAGGAGGGGCTGGGGAGGCGCAGAATCTAAGGGGAAAGAACACTTATCTAGGAGGCCTGACTACAGAGAGGGGATCGCTTGAGGGGATCCGAGGTCAAAAACTCTCAAGAATTGTTGCACTGATCGGATGACAATGAAATTTGAAGCCATAAGATACAAGAACTGCTGCGCTCTTTCCTACGACGCTCGACCTCAGAAGGCATGACGATGATAATTCTGATGATCCGATGACGACTGTGCTCTGAGGAAGTGATGGTATGCTTCTGGAATGGCGACTATATGAGTGTACTCCTGGAGTTTCATCTGCATATGTTCCTGAAGCATGTACAGATGCTCAAGTGTTTGACGAACCACCAAGTTGCTATGGCGATCAATCTCTGATCCGATGGCGGTTTCAAGGCATATAGGAACTTTTGTGCACAATGGAACTATCATTCCAGCTACGGAGATTCTAGGAATCACTCAGAGTATGAAAATTTAATTTATTCTTCTCAGAATTGTTTGTCAGAACGGTTACGTTTGTCGTTCTCTGCAATCGTTAGCTCCATTGATTTTTAGATTATATGAAGATATTGTTACACACTTCTTTGATACTTACGATCTACTGTGCTGATAAGTTGCAGATAGAAGATGTTTCTCAAACTGATGAGTTGCAGATAGAAGATGTTTCTCAAACTGCGTGTAGAAGATGTTTCTCAAACTGCGTGTGCTTCTTCATAATCTCAGAACGTTGTAATTATCTGCGCACATTTTTGTTTGATGTTGCTTTGCACAGGAATTTCCAATAAAAAAAATATTCGTTTAATAGTTCAGATGTAATCCAAGTACTATTACTGTTTCACCCTCTGTTTAGAGTATCTGTGCGTAATCCCACTAAGCATAAATGCATGCGCAATTTGTCATCTGGAATTCCAAACTTCTGAGGATAGTACTTAGTTGCAGATTTTTTAATTTGATAGTTGAAACGGTACAAATGCAACGGTCTGTATGTGCACCTTACTAGAAGCTTATACGTAGCGTAATTGATCTGGATATTCAAGAATGCTAAGTTTCATACTTTGTGAGAGCGCAAATCATTTAACGAGGGAAATTTTTGATAAAATAAATATGAATCTAATGGGACTAAGTAATGCTCAACTTTGTTTTGATGATAAAAAGCCGTTCAGCCACCCAATTGTTAGTGTGTCCTAGAAATAATGTGATGGACGATGTTTTAACCAATTCTAGGAAATCTTCGTAGTAGAAAGTTCAAATGAAATAGGTTAAATTGTTTGAATTTCCTACCTCCTACTATGAGACGATTTCAAATTACCTATGTTAAAACTTTGAACTTGTGAATCTTTTGAACTATCCGTAGGTGAATGATTCGGCAATTGACTACGAAAAACCTTTGTAAGTTTAATTTATTCATAAACAGTATAATAAAACATTAGAGAAGTGCATGTGCGAGTTAAAAGAAAAAGAACTATGAAATTGATTACGTGTTCACAATTATGAATCAAATTGAACTATTGAGAAGTCCAAAGGGCACATTTTGTTACTGAAAAAAAAAATAGATCGGATATGATAAGGTTTTTCATTGTGAGCTAATCACTCTATTGTGTCTCCACTATACTTGAGCTTGCACCAAGCACCCAACGTGCACCGTAATTCCAACAGTTGATCTGATCCACCAACCGTTACTTTTGAACCTACATCGCGGGTTGTTGCAGAGAGGGGGATGGGTGGAGAACAAGGAGGGGTGGTAAAAACTTCAACCACGTCCCCATTGACACCGTCATGGCCACCATAGGAGCAACAACCTCCTTTTGGGAAAGACGAATGTCGGAAGAAATCAGAACAGAAGATGCACTCAATGCCAGAGAAGAGGTTAGGGCCACATGACACCACTTCTTCGAAAAGCATAACAGGATTTTTTCTTCATCGTCCGCATCATCCATATGACAAGAAGTTGCCACACAAAGAAGGGAAGGGCCAGGAACAACAGATGCAACCGCAACAAGTAAAGGAACGAAAGTAGTTGTGGAAGTCGAGTGCACAAAAATTTACCCTTAGCCAACTCTTTAACAACCGCTTGGCAAGGAATGCGGTGGGAGCACAATAGTGCTCAATTGATGGGCTCACAAGAGGCCACGTCAATTGCCAAATAGATTGGCTGAGAGATTCCACATTTACATTTCTCTAAATTAAGGGTGGATACTAGGAATCGGAGGGCTTGACACTCAAGGGTGGGGTGACACATAATCGCATACTCATTGGAAGCTTTATGGGGAAATAACTGGTTCATCGTGGCAAGCGATAGTGGGAAAACATCCGTCTTACCTTCATTAGCAAGATGAAACTAGTCCACAATGTTGGAGACAATAACATGAGTTGTGACATATGGGGAAACAATTGGCCATGTAGTATCCATGGATGAACAAGCAACAATAGCACGAGCGAGGGTGAATGATAACGGATGGGTCAACACCTGATGCCATGGCAATTCAGTGAACCTCAACAAGCCTCGTACCTGAAGGTATTATGCAAGCTCATTCGGAATGCTCGTGTTGAACGCAGTAAGATGCGATAGAGCCTCCATGGCTAAAGCAAGGCATGCACGTATAGAACACACAACGATCATGAACACAACAAACACACAGAGCGCACAAACATAGCACACATAATCAATAGAGCTAGAATACAAAAAATTGCGGTTTAAGTAACTTGCACGAGACAACTTCATGCAATTAATCATAAAAGTGAGCAACAGAGTAAGTACCAACCATCGTAAATCATCAAGGGTATAGCACTTTAATAAAACATAAATGGCGGAGGGCAATGCGGAATCAAAAGGTATGTGCAAAAATTAAAAAATATGAAGTGACCAGGGTGAATGAAAAATAGTCAAATAGTCAACCAAAAAAGAACCAAAGAGGGCGATATATTTTTTTTTACAATGGACACTAGATTCAAATAGTCATGCACAGTGGACAATAAGGTTGGAGTTTAGAGCCATTGACAGGGTTAGGTAGAACCTCTTCATTAATGGTCGCTAACCCAATTGAACAGAAATATGGTAGGGTCCAAACCAACGAAGTTTAAATTTGCCTGCTGCACGGTCAGATTTAGAATTATAAAATAACACCAACTGGCCAACTTTAAACACCCGAGTTCTAAGAAAATGACGATGAGTTTTAGCTTGGTGTAGTTGAACTTCTTGTAAGGGGAGAAAACTTTCCAGCTATTGCTCATCAAGAGAGCGTAAAGTATCTAGTCATGCAGGGACCGATTCTTTAGGTAATAATTTCTACTCCAAGGCCACCCATAAACTAAGAATAAGTAGCTCCATAGATGCAATGGTGTCCAATCTGTAAGCTAATTTACACGGTGTGCAACTAGTAGCGACTTTGTACGTGGTATGATAAGCCCACAGCACAGTAGGTAAAAATTGATCCCAACGCTTAGGATAGTCCAGAATAAGTTTCTTCAACATAGGGAGTAAATTTTTATTAGTGCTTTTAGCCAATCCGTTAGTGCACGGGTAATAGGGAGTGTTGAACTTATGGATAATATTAAATGTATGATTCAGAGCCTGAATAAGAGTGTTAATGAAGTGGGTTCCTCGATCGAAATCAATTTCCAATGACAAGCTGAAACGAGGGAAAACATCGTGCATCAGGCACTTAGCCACCACCTGAGCTGTAGCAGACTATACGGCCCATGCTTCGGCCCATCGGGTAGCATAATCAATACAAGTGAGAATGTCGCAGTTATTAGTGGAAATAGCTAGAGGTGAAATAGGTCCAATGAAATCGAGTCCTCATTTTTGGAAGGGTTCCAGTGGTAGAACGGGCTAAAGAGGAAAATAATGCGGTTGCAAGGGCTGGCCCATCCACTGACAAGAATATTCCTTAGGTAATAATTTCTACTCCAAGGCCACCCATAAACTAAGAATAACTAGCTCCATCGATGCAATGGTCTCCAATCTATAAGCTAATTTACACGGTGTGCAACCAGTAGCGACATTGTACGTGGTATGATAAGCCTACAGCACAGTAGGCAAAAGTTGATCCCAACGCTAAGGATAGTCCAGAATAAGTTTCTTCAACATAGGGAGTAAATTTTTATTAGTGCTTTTAGCCAATCCGTTAGCGCATGGGTAATAGGGAGTGTTGAACTTATGGATAATATTAAATGTATGATTCAGAGCCTGAATAAGAGTGTTAATGAAGTGGGTTCCTCGATCGGAATCAATTTCCAATGACAAGCTGAAACGAGGGAAAACATCGTGCATCAGGCACTTAGCCACCACCTGAGCTGTAGCAGACTAGACGGCCCATGCTTTGGCCCATCGGGTAGCATAATCAATACAAGTGAGAATGTCGCGGTTATTAGTGGAAATAGCTAGAGGTGAAATAGGTCTAATGAAATCGAGTCCCCATTTTTGAAAGGGTTCCAGTGGTAGAACAGGCTAAAGAGGAAAATAATGCGGTTGCAGGGGCTGGCCCATCCACTGAGAAGAATTGCACTGTTTAATATAAGTATACGCATCGCCTTGCACGGTAGGCCACCATAAACCACTCTGCATAATTTCTCGGTAAGTGAGATCCATCGAAAAATGGCCGCCAGAGGGGATAGAATGTGCCAAATGTAGCAAAGAGGGTACATGAGGAGGGATACAACAAAGGGCACCAGAATGATCGGCATAATATAACAAAAATGATCCAAAAACATCGGTTGTAAATGGCAAGTTTCTGACGGGGTGTGTTGGACATCATCCTCGATGGACAACCAATAGTCAAAAAAATCATGAGGGTGTCATAGTAAGAATCGACCACGAGTAAACCATTAGCAATTATAGTTGGTGTAGCGGTTGTATAAATAGTAGGACATGAGTCACCAATCTCCTCTGGTGGGTCATCGAAATCCAATCACGACAGAAAATCGGCAATCATATCTACCTTTCCGAGTCGATTTACCACATCATAGTCAAACTCTTGGAGCAACAAGACCCATCGAGTCAATTGCCCACCCAAATGTTGTTTTCGTACAAGGTAGACTCGAGCCGCATTGTCAACATGGAAGGTGAATTTTCGGCCAAGTAAATAGTGTCTTAACTTCTTTATGAAATATATTAAGCGTAAAAATTCCCGTTCGAGGACAGAATAATTACATTTGGCTTAGCTAAGGCGGCGGCTTGCATAATACACCGGTCTATACCATTTATCCTGTTGTTGCATAAGGACACTACTGATAGCGATATCAAATGCATCCACAAACACATGAAACAGTAGCTGCCAATTCAACAACTGGAGAATAGGTGCCTGCATGAGCAAAGTTTTCAAGCGATCAAAGCTGAGCTAGCATTCATCAGTCTAGCGAAATTGTTGCGATGGGATTGTAATCAAGCGCATAAGAGGTACGGTCAGATGGGCTAGCCAGCAGAGATGGTGGCCATGCCAGTGAATCTGTCCCAGGAAACACATAACTTCCTTGGGGGTTGTGGGGGGTTGTGGGTCTAGAATAACACAAACTTTATCGAGATCTACCTCTATACCCTATTTGGATATTATATGCCCCATAAGTTCACCATAGGCCACTGAAAAAATAGAATTATGCAGATTTAAACATAATCAGTATTGTCTACACTTCATAAAACAATACCTGAGATGTTGTAAATGATCAACATTATCACTGGATAACGAGAAATCATCTAAGTATACGCGAATAAAACTCGTGAGATATGGGGTAAATATCTCTTGCATACAACATTGGAATGTGTTGGGTGCATTCTGCAAACCGAACCACATCACAATACATGCATAGATGCCCCAATTAGTAATAGAAGCCGTTTTAGGGATATCTACAGCAGCCATGTGGACCTCATTATACCCATTGTAGCCATCCATAAAAGAATACATCTCACACCCAGCTACGTCATCCAACATACTATCAAGGAAGGGTAAGGGAAAAGGGTTCGACACCGTAGCAGCATGCAACTTGTGATAATCAACACATGTGTAGCTGTTTATTCTTTTTAGGGACAATCACTATGTGCATGCTCAATGGGGACAATAAATCTGACCTTTAGTAACCTATCTAATTCCTCTTTCACCTACTGGGCATAATTCAGATTCATTCGATAGCTCTATTGTTTAACAGGCCATACATCCAGTTTTAAAACGACACGATGCTGGTAAATATGAGGGTCCAAGCCCTTCATATCACAGTAATCCTAGGCAAAGACATTAGTAAATTCTTGGAGGAGGCTAAGCAAATCTTACTGGAATGCAGGAGCAAATCTGACCTTGATCTTTAATGGGCGCGGGTTAGCATCATCCCCTAAGTTACAAGTAACTAATTGATCTTCCGATACATAAAACGGTCGGGGCAGATCCAGATCTTTCGGGTGTTGAAACAAGTCTTCCATATCCTAAGAGCCTAAAAGATTATCCGTGGCATTAACATCAGCATTCATGAGTAGCTGCACCGTACACGTTGTCGGAGACCAATTATCTAGCACTTGATGTAAATCGATTGTTCTCAAAGATAACAAATCTTGATTAGCAATTAAGAATGCTTCTTCCTCATCATCAGATAATCCCTTGACCATATGCACAGGCTCCGTGACATAAGGTCATGCATGCAAATTGCAAGGCTTCATATCGTCAAGGGGAACCACGTATTTCCAGTGGTTATATTTAAAAATAAGTTCTTGAGAGGACCAATTTTGCAACACTTTAGCTTGTTTGAGCCAAGGTCTACCGAAAAACACATTGTAGTCTAAACTATTCAAGCAATTCCATCACTACGAAGGTCATTTTAAATATTGCCCCCTGTAGGGTAATAGGGATATCTCCTACCAACCCAACCGGGTGAACTCGTGACTGATCGGCCATACACACAAAAAAATTAACAGGTTCGATATGATTCCATCCCAACTTCTTACAAAGTGGTACCGTGGCAATGTTCACTCTTGACCCTCTATCAATTAATACTTGAGGTATGTTATGGTTTTTTAACCACACAATAATTAAGGGAACAACATGATCTACCGTAGCATCTATTTCCGCATTAATTGTAGCAGTGGCAAGTGCACGTGTTGAGCTCAAATCAATCTGCTATTGAAATTGTTTCGAATTCTTGGTACCAAAGTTAATAGTTATGCCAAGGGGATGATGATCGAAGCTCTGGATAAAATGTCCCAAGAAGCACTTGAACTACTCAAGTCTAATGCCGATTCTAGCAAAATGGCTTATCGAATTGCAATCGGCTCCAGTGTATATTTTGATGGTCCAGGTTGCTGTTGAATGACGAGTATAGGATCGAAGAAGACAGGCGGTTCTTCTCTAGCCCATCGAGTTGCCTTACTGAACATACCTTGTTGTTCCTTTACTCCTGGTTCAAAAGTTTCAGCAGCCAGATGGAGCTCCTGCTTGCGTATCTACTACCAAAATTTGAATCATGTTGGCCATTGGGTTTTGCCACTCTTTTTTCTGTTTATCATAATCTTGGGCATCCTTACAATGCCTTTGTATATGTCACACTTCCCAGCAAAAATAGCAATGTGGAGGTGGTAAACTTGAACTACTATGGAGATGATCTTGTATAAGTTGTATTCCTCAAGTGCGATGGGACATAACTAGTTGTTGGTTGGCTCTGTTCTTGTAAAACAACATTCACCGTGAGTCGACTCTGAGTCTAGGCATTATAGGGGCAAGTCTCTATAGCATGGTTAGCAATGTTGTAGATTGCACAATAGATCTGATTGAGAGCACAATTATTTGCAACATGTTCGGAGTTTTTACATTTAGTACAATAGACCTATTTTAATGGATCATCACTTTTATTTTTTCCAACATTTAACTATTCCAAGTCTTCTGTAAAACCACCCACTTTGTGTTCTAATAGACGTGCCATAGCGATTACTGCATCAATGGTCATTCTGCCAACACAACAAATAATAATTACCTGTTTCATTTGGGATTCAATCCATTAATGAACCATTGGGTTATTACATCATCTGGTAAATTCGCATGAGCCAGTGCCAATTGTTGTAAGTGGGTGCGGAACACGGTTGCATATTCCTATACATTGATGTGGCTTCTGTCTGTTATTTTGTAGGTAATCAAAGATCTCCACCGCATTTTTCTTTAACATGAAGTGTTGTAAGAAAGTGTTCTTCACATCATTGTAAAGTATGAAATCATTAATATCGTACTCCATCAACCACTGAGCTACTTCATTCAATAAAGTAGATTGGAACACTATAGCCTTATATATTGGGTCTGTTGGGTTATTTAACAATGCATAGTTAATCTCGAAGGTCCGTACATGTGCATCTGGGTCATCACAAGGGGAACCCCCGAACTTTGCATAAGTGACCCCCATAGTGGAGGGTCTTCGGTGGCCGCCTTGCTATTGTTGTTGTTGTTGTTGTTGCTGCTGGTGTTGTTGCTGTTGTTGTTGCTGCTGCCGGTATTGTTGTTGTTGTTGCTACTGGTGTTGTTGCTGCTGGTGTTGTTGTTGTTGGTTCTGATAATCATCCATATCATTGAGATGGAGATATGCCGGTTGTTCACATTGTTGTGCCTCGAAAGTGTTTATAGACTGACCTATTATGTAGCTATCCGATGACCCCTCTAAAGATAACAACTCGCTGTTATGTTCTATTCCTGCTGGTTTACGTTTGAGCACCGAACCTTCTGGAAATGTGATTTTGAAGAAATGTGTAGGATCCCACTCTCTTGATAAATAATCAACAATTGAAACTCTTCGATTACTCCCCAAATTAGAGAATTCATCTTGCACCAATTGCTCAATAGATGCTTTTGGTGCAGGGTTAGGATCCATAATTTGCTCAAGGATTCCAACAAGTAGATTCATTCCTTCATTATAGTTTCTGGTCACTTCTGCACCCATCGAATCCTCACCGGACTCGGTAGTGTCACCGAACACTAAACCACTACTATCGGACTTTGCTACGAATTCTGAACCTCTACCGAAAGGTACTGTATTGTCACCTAGCTTAGTACCCAGACCACTTACCATATTTTCTCCCAATCGTACTGGACTCAATTCTCGTATGCTCTATAACCTGGAAATAAGGAAGTGTTGTGGTGCAATCCCACTCGTTTGTGTCACACTTCCTCCCTCAAATGATTGGCCTTCACTATCACCACGTGGGGGTGTCCGGAACGTGCTGTTCACTTTCCAAGGGTGCCTATCATTTCGGTATTTCGGGTAACTTTCACCAGAACGTGTTACAAGCATGTATTACAAAATCTTTTCTAGAGATATTCATACGAAACTGTTATGCAAAGTTAATCTTATACTTCTTACTTAAATTCCAAGCCTCATGGTCGATGACACTGTTAAATATCAACCTCTTTATCCTACCTGGACTGGTTCCAACACGATAAGAATAACAAAGATTTTTCCTATAGGGTTCTTGGGTTGGACAAGGGACTCTTGGAACAGAGGCCCTATAATATTTTTCCCCACACCTCTATGCAACTTCCACCACTATCATTCCTCACATAATACTATCTTTAATTTTACTCAAATCAATTACAAGTTTACACAGTCATTCAACTCTCTAAACGTAACTCACTCCTATACTATCAAAGTCACGGGCGCTCATCCACCAATCCCATTTCATTTACAGTAGGTGATATATACATATATACAACAATGATCATTATCACTATTCAGAAGACTATAACATTCATCAATGTCTTAACCAAAAACTTATTGTATGATTAATTACTTCAATTAAAATCAAACACTTAACTTATGCAAAAGAATACAGCACCGAGTCAGGCTTAAATCCAAAATATAAATCAACATAGAGCAAGCTCAATTGCTCCGCCATGCGCACTCCGAGAAGGACCTACCGTGCATCTCCTTTGCTGCTAAGCGACACGAATACAACTCCTTTTATATTAATCAATCCAGAGGTTACATCGTTTCAGCTTTCTACGATGCTTCATCAACATAATTACAGAAATATTATTTCATAATACCTAGAACCATCCGGCGGCCTACCAATCTTTACCCTTCTTCAAGCACACCACAAGAGTGTAGCTTAGTTGCAAGAGATTTCCATGGTTAAGCGAGCTCTGGGGGGAATAGTATTGGGGCAGGTGACCTCTCGAGAAATACTAGGAACCTCCATCTTCCTTGATCGTTGAGGTCCTCCCTTGCACATAGCCAATGACACCAACGGTGACTTCCATGACTTGGATGACAAGGTATGCCAAGGTCTATGCCTTGGTCATCGCCTTAATCATAAGCCTTGGGTAGGTGCTCCCTTTGCTTGCACAAAAGGATCAAAGCTTTTGTGCTGAAATTCTCTAATATCAGTGAAGTAAGTCAATGGCGATGCACCACAATGTGCTCTCCTTCTCGAGAGCTCCACGATGATATCCTCATAGTAGAAAACCAAGCTCCTATCACCGCACATGGTACTCCACATAGAGGGCTACAAAATATGCAAACAAAACAAAATATAGAGGGAGCACAAACACAGAATTCTTAGGTCTTACAAATTCGGTTGAACTTACAGTGTCTCGCTAACCAGACCACTATATGTTTTATTAAAGAACATATACAAAAGTGTCAAACAGTCATTTGGCCTTTCACGTGGATACTAACCGTAACAAATTAAAGCTTGCCAATGGAAGGGTAGGTTATACTCAAACTTTGTTTTGTAAATAAATGAGCCTTCATCCATAATGCTATTTCGCATTTTTAGCTTCCTTTTTGTAAATAGATGAAGCTTGATCCATAATGCTATTTCTCATTTTTAACTAAACCATGGTCCCTTGGGTGCTAGGCTTGCTCTCTCATTTTTAGCTGAACAATGGTCCCATTGGTGCTAGGCCCATTCACTTATTCAACTGTTATTTCTATAAATTAAAGCTTGCCAATGGGAGGGTAGGCTGTAGCCGAACTTTCTTCTCTAAATCAATGGACCTTGGTCCATAATGCTATTTCTCACTTTTAGATGAACCATGGTCCCATGGGTGCTAGGCCCGTTCACTTGTACAATTGTCCTTTCTATTAATTAAAATTTAAAAATGGGAGGGTAGGCTATAGAGAAAGTTAAACAAATGAACCTTAGTCCATAATGCTATTTGGACCTTGGTCCATAATGCTATTTCTCTTTCTAGTTGATCCATGGTCCCATGGATGCTAAGCTCGTTCACTTGTACAATTGTTCTTTCTATTAATTAAAGCTTGCCAATGTGAGGGTAGGGTGTAGTAGAACTTCATTTTGTAAATAAATGAACCTTCGTCCATAATGATATTGCTCTTTTTTAGCTTCCTTTCGTAGATAAATGAACCTTGGTCCATAATGCTATATCTCATTTTTAGCTGAACTATGGTCCCATGGATTCTAGGCCCGTTCACTTATACAATTGTTCTTTCTATTCATTAAAGCTTTGCAATGGGAGGGTGGGCTATAACCAAACTTCAATTTGTAAATAAATGAACCCTAGTCCAAAATGCTATTTCCCAATTTTAAGTGAACCATGGTACCATGGTTGCTAGGCCCGTTCACTAGTACAATTGTTCTTTCTATTAATTAAAGTTTGCCAATGGAAGGGTAGGGTGTAGCTGAATTTCCTTTTTGTAAACAAATGCTCCTTGGTCCATAATGCCTTTTCTCATTTTTAGGTGAATCACGATCCCATGGGTGGTAGGCCCGTTCACTTGTACAGTGTTGCATACGCAACGCGTTGCGAACCTTCGCAACGTACGCAACGCAATGTCGCGTTGCGTACGCGTTCGCAATGCGTTGCGTATAAATTTAAAAAAAAAGGGCCCTTCCAGCGGGCCAAAAACGGCCCGCTGGAGGGCCCTTTCTCATTTCATTCCAGAGCACTCAGAGCACTCAGCAGGGCTGTGGGCAGAGACAAGTCGAGAGAGAGAGAGAGAGAGAGAGAGTTTACAGTAGTCAACCATCATGCCTAGAGCTAAACAAGGCTGTTGGCAATATGTCACGAGCCAAGGAAAGTTTGGAACAGGAGGTAGTGAGAGATGGACCTGCAATTTGTGTGGGTACAAAGGGACAGGAGGGGCAGATAGAATAAAAGCACATTTAGCACGTTTTGGAGGTATAGGAGTTGGTCCTTGCTCTAAAACAATGCCAGAGAAGATGAAAGAAGAGCTTTTGGAATGGGTTGCAGCACGGGAAATGAGAAGAGGGGTTAGAGCATCAGCACAAACACATAGTAGTGCACAGAGCTCTATTCCTCAAGGACATTCATCCCAAGCATCTCAAGGGGAGTTTCCTTCAGCCCCTCTTGTTGAGGAGTCCTTGGAGACAGAGGAGGTAGCACATGCATCAGAGCAACAGCAAAAGAGACCATGGGAGAGTCAGAGCATTCCTACAGGTCGTGGCAGCTTACATGCATCATCCATACGGGCTAGTTTGCAAAAGCAAGGGAAGCAGGAGACCACCCAAGGTATTATGAGGCTCTTCATTAAATGTGGTTTAAGTTTTAATGTGGTGTGCACTCCCGCATGGAAAGAGGGCATGAAAATGGTGAGTAGGCTTGGGGTTGAGTGGGAAGGGCCTTCTTATGAAGAGCTAAGAGGAAGTGAGCTGAGAAGAACAAAAGAAATTGTGCAAAAGCAATTGGAGCCTATGGCAGAGACCTGGAAGAAATATGGCTGCACTTTGATGTGTGATGGATGGACAGACATTAGGAAAAGAAATGTATATAATATACTTGTTCATTGTTGCAAAGGTACCATGTTCCTACGTGCCATTGATGCATCTACTCCAGGCCTATCCATCACAGGGGAGTACATTTTTGGACATATCAGACAGGCAGTCTTGGAGATTGGAGTGGAGAATGTTGTCCAAGTCATAACGGACAATGGAAGTAATTGTGTTTCCATGGGGCAGATGTTAGAGCAGGAGTTCCCATCCATTGTATGGACTCCATGTGCAGCTCATAGCATAGACTTATTGATTGAGGATGTTGGGAAGGTCCCTTGGATACATGAGATTTTTTCCACATGTCAGAGAGTGGTCACCTTGTTCACGAAGAGGCCAAAGTTGCTTTCCATTTTCAGATCATACAGTGATTTGGAGCTTCTTAGGCCAACAAAGACCATATTTGCTTATATGTGCATTGTGATGGAGAGATTGCTTCGAGTGAGGCAATCACTTATGCAGACAGTTGTTTCTCAGGAGTGGCTTGCATGGAGTGGCCATACATGCAGTAAAGCAGAGTCAGTACGCATTACATGTTTGAGTGACAGTTTTTGGAGAGAGGTAGAGGCTTTGGTGGGAGTGATGCAGCCTCTATACTCCATGCTACGCATTGTTGACATGGAGGGGAGTACTATAGGCCTCGTTTACGAGTATATGGACCGTGTTGGGGAGTCCCTTGCTCGATGCACTTCTATTTCTTCAAACAGGTATGCCATATGCATTTTGATAATGTTACATTCAAATTTTATTATTCTTATTTATATTACCAATCATCAATGACATGTCACCTGCATTCACATTGATTCTTGATTCTTGACTCTTGGATAAATAGGCTTGATGAGATTAGATCTATATGGAGGGATCGATGGGGTTGGTTCCATCGATCGATTCATGGTATGGCTCACATTCTACACCCCTTATGGAGAACTGAGAGGCAGATGTTGGATCATGAGCTTGACAGTGCATGGACTTCATACATAGGTAGATTATATCCTGATGATGTTGATATGCGCTTGACACTTGAGGATCAGCTCCTACTATTCCGGAACTATGGGGGTAGTTTTGGGAAAGATACCGCCATGCTCCGGTCTAGTCAGTTGTCACCTGTGTCTTGGTGGGAGAAATATGGCCTATCTGCACCTGAGTTGGTAAGTAGTAAGTACAAACTTCTAAGTTTCATTTAAATTTTAATTCATAATTTTGAACTCATAATTCAAGCAAATAATGCATACTTTTTATGGAACATGCAAAGATCAGTTGTCATCCGCGTTCTTTCACAGGACTGTAGCGCTAGTCCATGTGAAAGAAATTGGAGCACTTGGGCCCTCTTCCACACAAAGAAGAGGAATCGCTTATCTACTGCACAGTTGGAGCGGCTAGTATATTGCCACTGCAACTTGCGCCTTTTGGAGAGCGGAGGTCATACAGCAGATGTGCGACAGGTCAACATTGACCACATTGACATAGAGAAGGTCCATGAGATGCCTACTATACCTTCAGAGGAGTTGGACCTTTACAGCATGTTATATCAGGAGTTGACCGAGCCACAACATCAGACTCGCTCCCAGACACGTACTCGATCAAGAGCCGTAGCATTTGCAGGGGCCTCTACTAGTTCTGCTCCACATGGTAGAGAGGATGAGGATGAGGATGAGGATGAGCCTGATGAGGATGAGTTTTCATCAGATACTGAGTCAGATTCTGATGATTGACTCTTGGACTGACTTATATTTGTATATTTATTTGGACATGTCACATGAGTCATGACTGATGAGTCATTGATCAGTCATCAGTGGTTATGGACATTGGATATGTATTTATGACATTTAGATGATAGTATGATTGTCTTGACTCTTGACTTTTGTTTTGACTCTTTGACATGACTCATGTACCTAGATTTTGCATTATAATTGATTAATGTATTTTGTGGCATGTGCTCATTGCTCACTTCCAAGTTCCATCTCCATTCTTGTCACTTGAGTATTTAAGTTTTAAGGGTGATTTGTGAATTTATTGAGTATTCCTATGAAGTTTGAAATGTGATCTATTTAGTAGTGCTTGACTTAAAAGTTAATGTGCATTCACATTGTGATCAAATTTCCAAGTTGAAATGCAGGTCAGGTGTCGACGTCAAATGATCTATATATGAAATGTTTAAACGTTGATATATAATGCTTATGTGTGTTTTTGCATATATTAAAGCATTTATAAGAGGATTTATACAGTTAGGGTATTGAAAATCTAAAAAATAATAAAAAATTGATAAAAAAAATTGAATTATAGGCAACTTTATCGCAACTTTAGGTTTGCAACTTCCTCACGTTGCTAACACGTTGCTAACGCGTTGCCTACGACGTTGCCATCCCGTTGCTAACCACACTGCACTTGTACAATTGTTCTTTCTATTCATTAAAGCTTGCCAATGGGAAGGTAAACTCTAGCCAAAATTCCTTTTGAAAATAAATGAACCTTGCTCCATATTCCTATTTCTCATTTTTAGCTGAACGATTATCCCATTGGTGCTAGGCCCGTTCACTTCTACAACTATTCTTTCTATTAATTAAAGCTTGCCATCCAAAGGGTAGGATGTAGGTGAACTTCCTTTTCTAAATAAATAGGCCCATTCACTTGTACAATTGTTTTTTCTATTAATTAAAGCTTTCCAATGGGAGGGTAGGCTATAGCTGAGTTCGTTTTGTAAATAAATGAACCTTGGTCCATAATTCTATTTACTCAATTTTAGTTGAACCATGGTCCCATGGTTGCTAGGCCCGTTCACTTGTACAATTGTTCTTTCTCTTGATTAAAGATCGCCAATGGGAGGATAGGTTGTAGCATAACCTCCTTTTTGTAAATTAATGGACCTTGGTCCATAATGCCTTTCCTCATTTTTAGGTGAACCATGATCCCATGGGTGCTAAGCCTATTCACTTGTACAATTGTTCTTTCTATTAATTAAAGCTTGCCAATGGGAGGGTAGGCTGTAGGTGAACTTTGTTTAGTAAATAAATGAACCTTGGTCCATAATTCTATTTCTCAATTTTAATTGAACCATGGTCCCATGGATGCTAGGCACATTCACTTGTACAATTATTTTTTCTATTTATTAAGGCTTGCCAATGGGTGGGTAGGCTGTAGCCTAACTTCCTTTTCTTTCTCTTGATTAAAGATCACCAATGGGAGGGTAGGTTGTAGCGTAACCTCCTTTTTGTAAATTAATGGACCTTGATCCATAATGCCTTTCCTTATTTTTAGGTGAACCATGATCCCATGGGTGCTAAGCATGTTCACTTGTACAATTGTTCTTTCCATTAACTAAAGCTTGTCAATGGGAGGGTAGGCTGTAGGTGAACTTTGTTTGGTAAATAAATGAACCTTGGTCCATATTTCAATTTCTCAGTTTTAGTTGAACCATGGTCCCATGGATGCTAGGCACATTCACTTGTACAATTATTTTTTCTATTTATCAATGCTTGCCAATGGGTGGGTAGGCTGTAGCCTAACTTCCTTTTGTAACAAATGAACCTTGATCCATAATGCTATTTGTCATTTTTACTTGAAGCATGGACCACACTACTATTTCTTATTTCTAGATGCAAAACTTTTTTTTTTTGGTATGTTGTGAATCGTGGTGCCAACCATTATTGAAAGCATCCATAGTAGAAACGGAACATCGAGGTCTTGCCGAATCGCAGCAAGAACCTTCTAAAGCAAAAGATATCTATATCTTATGGTTACTTCCTCACAATATATCTTTTGAGACTATAAAGTGAATACCAATGATGTTTGGAGGGGCCCAAGTCCTTTAATGCTTCTGTTTTGGCATTTTGTAAAGATATCACTATGAAAACTGTCAATGTAGACATTTAGAACAGTATACCTACATTGCAACCAATTGCACTCTAGTCATACTTTGGAGACAACAAATGCGCACCTTCAAATCTTTGTACATTCCAAGGTTCAATGACCATAACTAACATTTAAGAATGTTAATCTATTATTCCATATTTTCTAAACATGCATAAACAACCCTATATGCAGCTTTGAATGCCTGTGTGTTTCTATACAGTGTTGTTCTATAAAGGAACCAATTGTTAGGCTGAGTCCAGACACTACGATGGCACAACCCTTGCATATCTCTAACCCAATCAATAATAGCTATATGTATGTCATGTTGAGATATCTGAACATGTGATGATCCAGGATGACACGTATCATTTTTTTCATTTCTCTAACATGTATAGTGATCACATCGGTATATATCAGGGACACAACATTGAGCTTTATTAGATTTATCTACCAAGAGTGATGGCACATTTGTTTCTTTCTAGCTCAGTCATTCGTGCACATTAGGTTTTTCCTTATGTACTGATCTATATATATTGCAGTAGTTGTACTCTTGTTTTTAGGTCATTCTTGTACATTCCTTTTTATATAATCGAAGAAGAAGAAGAAGATCATTCTTCCTTGCCTCAATCTGAGTATGTGCTTCTCTTTGATTGTGAGAGTGTGTGTGTGTGTGTGTGTGAGCTCTCTTCCTTATCTCCTTCCTGGTGACATGGTATCAGAGCCAATGTGGCCGTAGAGAGCTCTTGGAGAAGCCCGATGGTGAAGAGTACATGAGAAGGCGTGGAGAAAGCGCAATTCACAAATGACCTCAGATTGCTAAGAAAATTGGCATGAAGGTAGAAGACCTCAAATCATTTTTGGGAGTTATTCCTTTAGGGTCACTTGTTTTTGTGAGATTAGTGTTTTAGAGCCATCTTGACCTCTGTTTCAGGTGAGGTCCATAGAAAACCAAGTCAGTTTGCAAAACTGTAACTTGTATCTTGTTTCATAACACTCATATATTCCAGATCTAGAATTTTAAGCAATTTCGTGTACTGTTGAGACACGAAAACTATGTTTTTTTTATATCAAACTATCACGTTATAGTGCGATAATGTTCAAGCAAAAGTGATGCTTGTAGTGTTTTGCAGTGTTGTGAATTGCTACAAAAATGGCAAACGAAGATGGAATGAATCAACTTATGAGCAATAAGCTGGACAGTAACAACTTCCATGCTTAGAGATTCAAAATGACGAATTTCCTGATGGAAAAAGACTACTGGAAGTACATTGAAGGAGAGAATGAAAACACTCCATAATTACCAGAGAGGAATCGGACTGCGGACCAGTTAAGAGCATATGAGGAATGGAATCAAGGAGCACAAAAGGTAATGTATTGGCTATCTATTAGCATGATTGGGCACATATAGGATGCCAAGACTTCAAAAGAGGCTTGGAACAGTTTTTTCACACTGTATGAGAAGAATACAAAGGCATGGAAATTGCAATTCAACAATGAGCTGCATACATTGGAGAAAAAGATCATGTCGATGACTGACTACACCCTGAAAATCAAAAGCATATGTGAGTCACTTGCATCTATTGGCATGAATGTAAATGATGATGATAAGGTGGAAGTATGCCTTCGTGGTTTAGGAATTGCATATAAGCAATTCAAAACTTCTATACAGACCAAGGAAAATATTCCAAATTTCGCTAATCTCGAATCTATGTTGATTATTGAAGAAAAGAATCTTGATGAGGTTTCAAACTCCCAAGAAAAACCCACTTCTGAGTAGGTATTCTACTTCGGAAGAGGAAGAGGTAGAGATAGAGGCTTGGGAAATGGAAGAGGAAACAGTAACCAAGACGAAGGTCAACAACAAAATCATGCAAGAGGAAGAGGACAATTTTGAGGTAGGGGGAGCCAAAGAGGTCATAGAAATCCAAAGAAATGATTCAGATAATGGGTAAAGGATGTTGGAGTTGTGGTAAACCTAGACACTTTGAACGTGATTGCAGCTTGAAGAATCAAAATAACAAAAGGCAACAAAACAACTATGCATCCACAAGTGCAAATGATTCTGAGAATCTGTTCATGGTTCAATGTCACATGATGAATACAATGTCTATCGGTGTTTCAAAATCGAATGATAATCTTTGGTATGTTGATTCAGGTGCTTCAAATCACATGACCAGTCATGCGGAATGGTTTAGTACTTTGTAAAAATTGCGAGTTCTTGGATATGTTGAAACAGGTGATAACACATCACATCCTATCGAACATACAGGAAACATAGCATTTTCTATGGAGTCAAGAATATCAAGGGCTTCCAACTCCTTGGAATAAGAGCAAATACCTCACTTGTTTTTTGGGATCTCCATCAGATTAGGGTCTCATCGAAAAAAGTTCTTGTAGACCCTTTTCATCTTCATCAATGTAGAGTCAATTGATCTTCAAGCAAGGAAATAAATGGACCAATGAGATTTCTCTTGGTTGACAGAGATCTTTCTACTCCTACCAATCAGCTATAGTCTCCACCATGTTGAAGTCCCCTGCAAAGATTACATCAAAAGTGAGAAAACTAAGAACGTCCCAAGTTACAATTCATTCATGGGTCACGTTCGAGGATTGCATCCAAATGACCAAGAGAGGTAGTGGGTTGCCTTACTAATTGCCAACCACCTAGTATCAAAATCGCATGCAAATCCCATTAAAAAAAACTTAACTATGCTTGTATTCGAGAGCAGCACCAAACCCTTGACATCAAGTATCGTCGCTATTTACGTGACAAGCAAGAAGACAAATTTTCTGACATATTAGTAAGAGCAAAAAGGTAGATTGAGCAATTCTATCCAAAGTGAGAACTTGGTAAGTTCTGAGGATGAATGCCAAAATCTAGTTAAAGAGGCACTATTTGCCAAGTGCCGATATTGAACTTGAAAAAAACATTTCTTAGCTTATGAAGACCAAGGAGATGTGGTTTGCTGAAAGGAATTAAAACTCCATTACAACTATTTTTTACATAGCCAAAGTCTTTCTCTCTCTCTCTCTCTCTCTCTCTCTCTCTCTCTCTCTCTCTCTCTCTCTCTCTCTCTCTCTCTCTCTCTCTCTCTCTCTCTCTCTCTCTCTCTCTCTCTCTCTCTCTCTCTCTCTCTCTCTCTCTCTCTCTCCAGGGGCACATGCACAATAGTTCGGGTGACCTGATTATGTTTTGGGTCGCTGATCAGTACAATGAGGGCACATGTTTCATATATTTGGTGAACATTAAGTCACCTTTGTTACGGGCCTTCGCCATGGCTCAGAAACACTGTATCTTGTTGTGGCTAATTTACCACAATGGTGTCTGGACTGGGAAGAAGGCAAAAGATATTAACATAAGTAATGGAGAATGCTGCTTCTGTGGCGTTGAGGAGGATCTTTCTCATCTCTTTATCAACTGTCCTCATGCTAAAAGGTTTTGGAGCCTGCTCCAGAAGTGTCTCCAAGCTTGTGGTATCTCCTGTCTTGGCTATGCAGAGATCCTGCTTGGGTGTTGCTACCGAATGGATGTTCCCGTATGGCATATTTGGAGGTCCATTATCTTATGGCACATATGGATCAGCAGAAACCAGAAACTTTTCCAAAGCGGCAAAAAAAAAATTCTTATAAGTTGTAGAAGAGAGCTCAAGAGAACAATTGAGATGTGTATCAAATTCGTCAATTATGTGCAGGATAATTCCCTGAACTACAGAAGTATCATTAAAGACATGAGGTATAGTCAATGGAAAGCTTCCATGCTTCCCCTGTACTCGTCGCAAAGATTTCTGATGTACTATTCTCTCTAATCCTCTTGCCCGAGGTGTGGGTGTGATCTTGAGATGAGGGCCTGCCCCTCGCATAGTTGTATCATTCTCCATTAATTTAATATCTGTTTTCTCAAAAAAAAAAAAAACAGTCGGGTGAGAGTACGTTTAGATCACCCAAAGATTGATCATACACAGTGTTGATTTTTGATGGCCGTATTGCCCGTTTTAACTATTTTAGACCGTAAAATAAGGTCATTAATTTTACTAGACCTTCAAAAAATACATTAAAAATGTCAAATACAGGTAGGATGTGTAGATAACCTTCAAAATTGAAGGGCATGGTAAACCGTAAAAATACAACGCTGATCATACACACCATACCTCCATGCGTACACGCTCGCAATAAAGCACCATTTCTGCCAAACTTCGAGTAACCTTATGTCCATGTGCCCCTCGTCTCTCTCTCGCACACACACACAAAACACCTTATATCTCTCTCTTTCTCTCTCTCTCACACACACACACACAAACAAGTACCCAAGTCTGGCGCGTGCTCTCACCCCTTTCCCTCTCCTTACATTGACCAAAGGATCGAATCTGAAAAGGAGTTGGACATACTGTCATGGGAGGCATGGACCAATACACAGCACGAAACAAATGAAAATGGCGCAATTCCGTTCGATATACATAACCTTGATGACGAAGTAGATCATTATTCATACTGACCTTTTAAAACGGCATAGTCTGTCAGTACATATTCATATAGTAGAACTTAAGATATTAGGACATACTGCTGTGGGAGGTAATAGCAATGTCACAAAAAGCATATTGAAGCCATCGCCCAGGTGAGAACCATCACGACTCATGTTGATCCAAAACGCCTTTGATGGCCCCCTGCAGACAGGGAAGACTGTTAACTACATACAACCAGAAAACTGTTACCTGACAAGCAAAATCAACAATCGGACACGGTTACCAGTCCCCCTAAGCCATGCTTTTTTGCTGGCTCCATTACATCACGGCCATATCTGAAGTACAACAAGGATTTCCACATGTGAAGCCGGCGCAACCGCACCCGTAAGAAAGCGCATTGTGTAGCATAGATACATTCTCGCACTTACACTAATTTAAGCTTTCCATTTGTGTTCTCAAACTTGTAAAAGCTGCATCCTTTGCTGTAGGGGAAATGACTTCCTTTGTGCTCTACAGTACCGACGATCAGGAGGTCAGCTAAAAAACTTTGCTCTACACATGGATAAATAACATGAGAGAACACAGCGGTGCTGGACAAATCATAGAGAAGACAAATTTCACCTCTGCAGTGCACCCGGTTTCGCGTGGAGGCGAAAACCAGGCAAACGAGCGGCGAAGATACAAACTTCAAAGAGAGACAGAGAGACAGATAGAGAAAGGGAAGAAGAAGATATACCCATGTGCCACATAACCCCACAACATGTAGGATCATTCGTAGTAATGCCATCGACGATGAAGTGCAGCTTTGTACCGCAATTCTCCCAGAACTTATTGAAGAAATTCATGGCCTCCTGCAAGGAAAGCGGTGTAAACACGAGTAACAGAACAAAAAAAGTGAATCGGAAGCCACAGATTTAAAGCTGGAGACGTCGAAGAGACGGAACAGAGAAAAGTACCGCGCGACCACGCATAGGCGCCTCGAAGATGTGTAGATCCTCGTAGACGACGTCCTCCGCGATAATCTCGGCGACCGTTGCAGGATCCGCTCGATTAAATGCAGCGTACATCTCCAAGACGGCTTCAGAAGGAGACTGTGGTTTTGCTCGATTGGTCGCCATGGTAGCTGAGGCACGAGTGCGGAAACAGAGAAGTGAGGAATGGCAAGCAGAGCGTGGCCACTAGTGTGCGAAGTGAAAGGAGGTTTCACAAGGTGAACTGCTCGGAGAGTGTTTCACTGAGAGTTTAGCGGCCCGAGGGCCGAGATCCGAGACATGTCGGAATGGAGGTAGGGGGTCATTTTGTGATTTCTAAAGGTCGATTCACACTAGTGCCTAAAATTGACAGGCACACCTAAAATTTGTTATGAGAGGCATTTTTCTCGATTCTTTTTCATATGACAATTTTTTAAAGAATTTTTCTAAGGGTGGATTCAGACTAAGGCTTAAAATTGACAGGCACACCTAAAATTTGTTATGACATGCATTTTTCTCGATTCTCTTTCATATGACAATTTTTTTAAGAATTTGAAATTACCAAATGAGAGGAAAATTTTGAAAATGATAGGAAATGTAAAGTGAGTTCAAATTCATATCTATGATAAAGTTCTCTTTTCTTTTTTTCTCATCTTCACCAAGAACCCGACGTCAAGATGAATTTGCAAACACACACAAACTGGCCTTGCTTCCCCATAAGAAGGTTCATATGAGAACAACTCAGAGGTGGAAAACCATCTCTCACATGCCCACTACCTCCCATATGTATACATACAACTTTGAAATCATCTCTCTACGCATATAATGCGATGACAATAAGAAAATTTTGGCAGATCCCCTCAAGAAAATGAACTCTAGAAAAAACAACCATAAGACCAAAAAAAGGCATTCTTATGACATACAAGCTATTAACACAATCTTAATATAACTTTAAAATCCTATGACATATACTTTTAACCATGCTTTTCTACTCCAAAACCTGTAAAAACAGTACTTTTGTAACAATGTTCTTGTTATGCACATTGCATAAATAAATTGAAATGTACATTCCATGAAGAATCAATGACAATGCGCAATGTACACATTTGTCCATTATCATTATGTCAAATATTCATTGAAGGTTGAACTTTTTGAGAAATCAAGATCAACAAACGAATAACAACCTGTAGTCATTTTCATGCACAAAAAATGCATGAAAAATTATAATATGATGAATGGAAGTTCTAACTTTATTACAATGGTCTTCCTCTATTGAAATTTGAATTTTTTGAGAAATAAAATCAAAAAACGAATGAAAACCTGTAGTCATTTTCATGCACAGAAAATGAATAAAAAATATGGAAGTTCTAACCTTATTACAATGGTCTCCCTCTATCGAAGTAGTATTCCATTTGCATCATGGACATGTGATCAATGTCATATGTTGCCATAATATCCCAAATGGTCCCCGTCTGTCGAAGTAGTATTCCATTTGCATCATGGACATGTGATCAATGTCATATCATGGACATGTGATCAATGTCATATGTTGTAGTAGTATCCCATTGTTCATTGCCCATTGTTCAATGTGCAATCACTGCTCGTTATTCACTTCTACCATATTCTTGAATCTTATCTCTAATGATTGCACATGGAGCGTAAGTTGCAAGGCGTTGTGTATTGTGTATAGAGTTGAACGTATGTTAGTGTCATAGTGAAAATGTATCAAACCTGCACTCATAGAAAGAGGGACAACTTCTCATAGATGAAAACAATGACTTGAGATTATGAAACCGCAAGTGTCAATGTACTGTAGTGCATGTATAGCACATACTTTATCAATAGTATCCACATTGTTATGCATTACACTTTACAAATTACTATGATTTGAAGTTTTTCACTCATGATTATATACAAGTTTTAGTGTTGTATTTTTGGCACTTACTATGAGATATAGCTTCTGATTGATAAATGAAGCTTTGGTGCAATATGTTTATCAGCTCAATATTCATCGGTATCGATTGCTTATCTACATAATTCATTTTGGGGCAAGACTTTTGTGTAGTGAAGTAGGCATGGTCCAAGTCCAAAGGAGCTCAGAGCAAAGCTTTGACAAGCTGTGATGCAGTTAGAAATGGATGCAAAGCGAAAACTTGAAATGTTAGAGAATCTGGCGATGGCATTGGTGTTGGAGTTAGACGTCTGTGGCAGCACGCGAACAGCACAAGGAAGAAGAAGAAGCTTGGAGCACAACACACAATACTGAATGTATTACTAGAGAATGTACAAAGATAAGTAGTCCATTAGGGCAATAGGCGTATATACAAACCGGGGAAAAAAACCTCCTAAAGAGGGAAAAAAGTGCCCCGGCGGTCCTAGTGTGTTCACACACATCACTACCTAAATATATCAACAAATCCCCCCTGGGAGTGATGCGGTGAACAAGGAGCTGGCACTCATGTATAAGGAAGTGCCAAGCTATGTGGAAATCACTCCACAAAAGGAAGTAAGCCCAAAGCTTTGCGGAAAGCTTCAAACTTCTCCCTAGGCAGAGCCTTCGTGAAAAGGTCTGCAATGTTCTCCTGCGTGGGCACATATGCCAAGCTGATCTCCCCAGCAGAGAACCTCTCCCTGACATAGTGATAATGCACCTCAATGTGTTTAGTGCGAGCATGGAACACAGGGTTCCTCGCAACTGCCAATGCGCTCTGACTGTCAGTGAAGATGGTGGTGGCAGAAGACTGGCCAACACCCAAATCAGCCATAAGGCGTCTGAGCCACACACACTCAACAGTCGCTGTGAAAGCTGCCCTATACTCAGCCTCACAACTGGAAGTGGCCACAGTAGGCTGCTTCTTGCTCAACCAAGATATACATGAGCTACCAAGCATGAAGCAAAAACCACTGGTGGACACACAAGTGTCATAGCAACCAGCCCTATCAGAGTCAGAAAAAGCATGCAAATCTGGCGGTAGTGATCCCCCCTTGGGATAAAACAACCCAAGTAGCCGAGTACCACTCAAATAGCGAAAGATGCGCTTAACTGCCTTCCAATGCATGACTCCTGGACAATGCATAAACCTGCTCATCTGTGAGACAGCAAATTGAATATCAAGCCAAGTAATTCATAAGTAAATCAAGCATCCAACAGCCTGCTTATAGAGAACAGCATCAAATGCATCTCCAGCATCATGAAGACTCAATCGTAAACCTGTCTCCATAGGAGTGGCAATAGGCTTACAGTCTTCAAGGCCAAAACGTTGTAATAATGTGTCAATATATTTCGTTTGACACAAAGCCATTCCACCATCAACTTGCATAAACTGAATGCCCAAATAGTGATGCAAATGCCCCAAATCAGACATCTCAAATGAGGCATGCAAATCAGCCTTGAAATCAGCAATATGCTTCTCAATAGGACCAGTGAGCAGCATGTCATCAACATAGACAACAATGATCAGAAGCACATCATGAGCACGCTTAACATATAAGGTGCTTTCAGTTGGACTGTTCACAAAACCATGTGCAACCAGATAGGCATGTATCTTCTCATACCAAGCACGTGGTGCTTGCTTTAAACCATATAATGCCTTCTTTGACCTGCACACCTGGTTTTCATGCCCTTTCTGCACAAAGCCTCGAGGCTGAAAAACATGCACTTCTTCATACAAGTCACCATTCAGAAATGTTGTTTTGATGTCCAACTGATGTACATTCCAATCATGATAGGCTGCAAGTGCACAAATGCTCCGAACAGTAGTCATACAGCATGTAGGTGCAAAGGTCTCATCAAAATCAATGCCTTTTTCCTGCGCATAACCCTTTGCAACAAGCCTAGCCTTATACCTGTCAACTGTACCATCAGGTTTACGCTTCAGCTTGTATACCACTTAATGCCAATGGCCTTCTTGCCAAGAGGCAAGTCACATAAAGACCATGTACCATTCTTCATTATAGCATCATATTCAGATTGCATGGCAGCCATCCAATTTTCTGAATTCTGTGCTTCATCAAAGGAAACAGGCTCATTCCCATCACAGAGACTAGACGCAGCCATAGCATAGCAATCTGATGCAAAGGAGGCACTATGAGAGCCTGAACGGGTACGATATGACAAAGGTGCATCTAATTTGCTATCACGCAAAGTCTGCACCAGCCATTTTGGCATAGTTTTTGCCTGTGCAATAGCTCTCATCAACAAGTGCATCATGTAAATCTGCATCAGAAATAGAATGATCTGCATCATCATATGAAACCTGCAAAGGCTGAGAAGTTGCCTCATTAGGACCAGCACTAGACTGTCCACTTGTAAAAAGAGGCATCAAGGTATCATACATGTCTTTGGAGCTAACAGATGTCTCCTTAGTACATGAAAGCAATGGATGAATAGCATCTTCCACAAAGACAACATCACGGCTAACCAGAATGCGTTTAGTCTGTGGATGATACAGACGATAGCCTTTACTTTCAGAACTATACCCAACAAAAATACATTGTACTGCCTTATCATCCAATTTTCTGCGATGTTGTTCAGGCACTAATGCATATGCCTAACAACCAAAAACACGCAGATGAGCAACAGATGGCTTGCGGTCATGCCAAGCCTCATATGGAGTGATAGACTGCAGCGCTTTAGTGGGGCACCTGTTAAGTACATATGCTGCACACATGACAGCCTCAAGCCAGAAACTATCCTGACTCTTGACCATACACCTCGCCATCTCCATGAGTGACCTGTTCTTCCGTTCAGCAACTCCATTCTGTTGAGATGTATACGGCACTGTACACTAGTGTTTTATCCCACGTTCAGCCAGAAATGCATTAAAATCAGAAGACATATATTCCCCCCCTCGATCAGAACGGAGGGTGCCCATTTACATGCTGACAGATTTTCAGCCAAAACCAAAAACTGTTTAAAGCACATGAACACTTCGGACTTTGCTTTGAGTGGATATACCCATGCATGCCTGGAAAAATCATCAATGAAAGTCACGAAGTAAAGGTAATTCCCAAAAGAGAGTGTCTGCATAGGACCACAGACATCACTATGTACAAGCTACAATTTTTGCGTAGCCCGAACACGCGCATGTGATAGTATTCCCTGTAGGGGCAGGCTCGAGTGAAGAGAAGAAACTGCGCTGCGAGGTAATATGTTTGGTCGCCCCACTGTCAAAGTACCAAACATATGAGTCCACTGCAAACATGCACTGTTCATGAGAAGATGGGTCAAAACTGCAAACAGTAGTAAACGCCCACTCTTCTTCCTGCACAAGATTAGCAGACTCTGTTTTTGGTGTAGAGGCTTCTGCAACAACCATTCCAGCCTCCTTTTTCTTTGCCTCTTTTGCAGCCAGTTTTGGACAGTTCTTTATGATATGATCATTCCCTTTACAGTACTTGCAAAACAATTTCTGCTTTTCTGATTTCTTCTCATCTCTATCCTGGTTCTTCGAATGTACAGCATTTGCAGATTTCTGCTTACTAGTAGAAGAGCTCCATTTTCCTTTGCCCTTCTAACTAGCCAAGAAAGCTTGATCTGCAACATGCATAATGGACCTGTTCTGCCTGGACTGATCTTCTTGCAACAGAACAGAGACTAACTCCTCAAATGATAAGGCATTCAGATTGCCTTTCATCATCAATCGAAGAGTAGAAGCAAAACTCTGATATGAATCAGGAAGACCATTCAGAACGGTCTGCACAAGTGAGCTATCTGGTATAACCTCATCAGCAGAAATCAACTGTTCCTTCAAATCTTTGATCTTCGTTAGGAAACTGTCCATAGAATCACCTTCATTCATGTGCTCACTCTCCAACTGTTTTCGGAGGTAAGCAACACGAGCCTCATTCCTAGCTTGGTACAATGTGGTAAGTGTATCCCAAGCATCCCTAGCTGTTCTGCAAGAGCGAATATGAGGAATAATGGCACGTTTGACAGACAAAGCTATCAATGCATGTGCCTGGGCATCTCTGCCATCCCAACGAATCTGCTCTACAGTAGGTGCAATAGAAACAACAGCACGAACAGGAATCTGCACAATATCATCTTCGACACCATCTTCATCAGCTCCAGCACGTGTATTTGTAGTACCCGTCGTTACACGTGTAACAGGACGTCTTTCAACACCTTGCACAATGTTCCACAATCCTTTTGCAACTAAAACATGTCGCATCATATAAGCCCATAATGGGTAGTTGGTACCATCCAACTTATCCTCAATAGCCAACATACGGAATACATCACTGCTTTCAGCCATGGCCAGTGACTAAAATACCTTGATGCAAAAAATTGACTGTATCTCAAAAAGTTGAACAGAACTGCCCGGACGAGTTCTGCTAGAACTGTAGCAGACTTCGAGACGCTTAAACTGGCGAACAGAAACTGGTATATACCTTTGGCACAAAAAGACAAAATAGCCTGCACAAGCGCTGTGATAGTGCGTTTGGAGGCCGAAAGGAGCTCAGATTGCGATTTTGGCACCACAAAGCGAAGCTGTTTTGATCTCGAAAACATGTTGAGTATGCTCACCAAATTTCGTGCGATTCTGAGACTGCAAACGGAGGAGTGTCAATGGCGCTCTAGATGAAGCGACGACCTCCTTTGATACCAATTGTTGGAGTTAGACGTCTACGGAAGCACGCGAACAACACAAGGAAGAAGAAGAAGCTTGGAGCACAACACACAATACTGAATGTATTACTAGTGAATGTACAAAGATAAGTAGCCCATTAGGGCAATAGGCGTATATACAAGCCGGGGGAAAAAAACCTCCTAAAGAGGGAAAAAAGTGCCCCAGCGGTCCTAGTGTGTTCACACACATCACTACCTAAATATATCAACAATTGGAACCAAACGATGGGCACTCGAACTAGAGGACTTCCAAGTTAAAGGTACAGGTACAAATGGGAATAGAACAAGAAAGAAGCGGCAATTTTTTGTTAGAAAAGAACCTAGTTTTTAAATTGCACTCTAGTTTCTCTGGTCGAAGAGCCATCAACATTCTTTTGGTTAGTTCCTTAAAAATTATAGTCATTTTATTTATACCAAAAAATTGAGGCCCAAAAAACGAAACGTTTTGTAAAACAAACACATATGCAAGTTTTAGATGTATAGGTTCATATAAGTTGTGGACCCTAACCACTAACCCATTCAAACTTTTCAAAATATACTTTTTTTTTTAAAGGAAGTTCGGCCTTAGCCGATTCTCCCGAACTTTAATTAAAATAAAGAAGAAAAGTTACAAGTGAATGGGACTAGTGCCCATGGGACTCCCCAAATCTCACAATGCAGTAGAGGAGTACGGCAAGCTAGAGGGCATTACAAATGAGGCGGAAAAATTTATCATCTCCCTCATGTGGGACCCATTTGGGTTTCAACTTGTTATTTTCGAGGAGATAAATAGAGTGATGTCTAAATGGTGGAGATCTTTTATCTCGGGAGATTCTTTTACCTAGAAGAAACAAGGATTTTTCAATCGACCACTCCTTTGAAATTCGACCAAAATTGATAGCACATTGCTCCCTCCAAATCTTCCAAAGAGTCTCGCCTCTGATGGCATTCCACAGCCTTGGTGAGCAGCCAACTGCCTCGCCCAACAGTGCATGTTGCCAATTGATTTGGTTCGAGAGTCTCAATACCCACATCACATGATGCATGATAACACCGGACTTGGGACAATCGAAGAAAAGGTGAACTAAATCTTGGATGCATCAATGGCAACGCTTGCACCATGGAGGCACACCATAGATTTTGTTAGCCCTTGCATTGGACCAGATACCCTTATGCAAGATTTGCCACATGAGAATGGACTTTTTGATCTCAATTAGGGGATGCCAAATAGACATGAACTTTAGTTCCCATCGAAGTTTGGTCCAAGAGAGGCATCATAGCTTGTTAAGGGTGTCATGAACATCTAAGTTCTCATTGAAGTTTGGGATTCTGGATAGTTTCTTACCATTGCCCCATTTGAGGCCCTCTAGGCAAGGAAGATCATGTCCACAGAGAACGTGGGTAGTTGAGCGTTCCCACACTAAACACCTGCCTTGAACAAGAGTCCATTCCTCGTGGGTAACTCTAAGTCTCGGGTCTAAGTCTTCGAACCTAATTCACTGGCTGGTCTCTTGTTTCCAGAGTTGTTTCCACTGTTTGAACTCCTTGTTTCATAGCCGCTTAGCAGTTTGGAGGTTCCAAGACTCCACCCCCCTAATGTCGGTAATTGGGAACCAGATAGAGTCATTTTGTCTTATTCCAGTCGCCCACTTCCACTCATCACTGATTCTAATGAATTGTTTGGCCTTGTTCCAACTCTTCCATAAGCAACACACAAGGCTAGAGCCTTTAGGGGACACCAGGTGGGGGGAGAACAAAAGCGTGAGGATCCCTATGTCCTTGCAACCAGGAAGGCCAACAAAGGTAAGGTCTTTCATGTTTCTAAAGATCAATTTAGTCCACGAGGGCTCACTATTTCTCCAAGCCTTGATAAACCACTTTTCCGCCAACTTGTCAGCCAACCCAACGATATCCAATATACCCAAGCCCCCCAAGTCTTTCAAGCTAATGCAAGTTTCCCATTTGATTTTGGGAATCCCCCTCCTATTGGGGTCCCCAGGTTATAGGAAGTTTCTGCAGATTCTTTCCACTTTGGCCAACTCTTTCTCCTTAGGTCTCCAACACGAGATAAAGTAAATAGTCGTAGAAAGCATAAATGTTTTAACAACCATTGCATGCCCTGCCAAGTTAACTTGCATATCTTTCCAATGATTTATTTTGCTATACAGTTTAGACAGCACCCAGTTCCACCGTTGGTCGAGATTTCGAAGCCCATCGACATATCGAGGAGACGAAAGACTTAACCTCTAATGATAAGTTGATTCAAAATATAACTTTGCTTGAATGACCAGTCTCTATAGTAAATGGAAGAATCACAGATAATGCATACCGATCTATTATATATCATTTATGATATACATGGTATACAAATATATTTACACATATATATGAATGAAAGCGAAACCTTAAATCGATGCCTATCAAATGGCATGTATTTTTTATCCATTGCTTTCATACGACATGTAAATTGGGATTTTGGCCCTTTCATTTGACAGGGAAATTAAAATCAAACTTGTTTTGACAGGTAAAAACCCTAATGACAGGCAAAACAAGTGTTAATTTTAGGCCGTGATTCAGACGGTTCCAAGGCACACAAACTTTTTTTTTTTAAATGGAGGTTCAACCAAAGCCTACTTCTATGAGCTTTAACTTTCAAAGTGCAGCTATACAAGTGGTGGGCATAGTATATGGGACCCTCCTTATCCCACAAAGTAGGGGTTAGACAAGGTTACACCATTATAACTTGTTTAACTTGCCAAAGCCATACATGTCCAGCTCGGTGCTTGAACTTTGGACTTCTGCCTCAAGAGGCCAAAGCTCAACCAACTATCTTACGAGACGTGGACATAGAGACTTCTTTTTGTGACTACATTATTCCTCCCCCTTTCAAATTCACACAGAGTTGAAGGCTTGGATGCACACATGCTTTTTTTTAGGTTCAGTCAAAGCCTTCTCCTTTGAGCTTTAACTTTGAAAGTACAATTGTAGAAGTGAATGGGCATAGTACCTTTGGGACTCTCGTATCTCACAAAACAGGGGTTAAACAAAGTTACAACATTACATCTGTTTAACTTATCAAAGCCATACATATCCAATCTAAGGCTTAAACCATGGGCCTCCGCATCAAGAGGTCAACCAGCTGCCCAACAGCCCAACAGGACATTGTTCCTCCCCCTTTCAAATTCACACAGAGTTGATTAAGATGTTTTGCAACTCCTAGTGATGAGTTTGAGACACGTGAGCACCTATTAATTGTCAAGGTCAAAGACTTACACTACACAACCTACATGACGTAGCTGTGAGTCCATGAAGTTCGTCAAAAGAAACCTAACATGAAGTGCATCAATAGCGGCAAACTATTTATTGCCTCTAATGCCCTACCTTCAGGTATTAGTCTCAGAGACAAGCCTGTTATCTACATTTTTTTTTGTTGCCTCTTGTTTTCTACATGAGAGGTTGAGTGAGATAAAGAAGTTGGTTTTTCCTCTCCGTTCACTTAGCATGTTAGCGATTATTATAGAGGAAGCTCATATGCCATCTATAATGTGCCTCTCACATTATAGATTTATATAAAGAAAAGACTTAGTTTGCATGCAGATTTATATAAAGAAAAGACTTATATAAAGAAAAGGAAACAATGAGAAGGAAGATACCAAACTTACGATTAGGATGATTCCATGAGATGCCACATCTCTTGCGAACTCCTCCTCACTTTGTTTCAACTTTTAGCATCTCGTGCAAAAGTTATGGTAAAGGGCAAGATGCATGGAGAAAACAGTAGTGAACACATTACCCATGCTCTAACAATTTACACTATAAAGTTCAGTATTTATCTTCTGCTTACAAACCACATTTTTGTGGGCTTCACTTCGTGCAAAAGTTATGGTAAAGGGCAAGATGCATGGAGAAAACAATAGTGAACACATTACCCATGCTCTAACAATTTACACTATGCTTACAAACCACATTTTTGTGGGTTTTGATGATGTAAAGATAAAGCACACATGTCGAAGGTGGTACAAAGATGTACAAAGACATGGCTTGGTTATAAGGTTTTTTGTGATCAATGTATATGTCTGTACTTGAACGCTACTTAGAGCTTGTATTATCTCATCTTTCTTTGATTTCTCTCAACATAAATTATTAATGTGTTTTTTTCTATTAGCATTTACCATAGAAGCAAACAGGAGCAATGACAATAATGCTTCAATTGTCAGATTTATTATCTGATTGAATGATTGATGGCTAGAGTTGGGTATCTGATTGGATGATCGATGGCTAGAGTTGGTTGCAAGAATTAAAATATGCAATCCTTTTCATTCTTATGATAAAAAGTGTAGAATTGCTCATGCACATGCATTCAAACTTTCTTTCTCCATTCAAGTTCTAGTCTAGTAGTGGTATATGCTTGGGAGCAAGTTCTAGTCTAGTAGTGGTATATGCTTGGTGTGAAAAGATGAGTCACGAATGAGGGAGCCCATATGTTATCTACATTCACATTAGTGGTCTCAAGATTATCAGTATTATAGAGGCCACAAGAGCTTCAATCGATTGACTCATGTTTTGGGTTACGATGGATATAAACTTTAATGTTATATTTGGAGTTATAGAGCAGGAGACTGAGAATTGTAATGCTTATAGGTTTTCTTCATCATATAAGTTTTCTTCATCATATAAGTCCATGAGAGGCGTGACCTTTGTTTCCTCATAAAATCAATGTCTAGTAACTTTCATACATGCAAAAGTTTCTGTAGGGTTGTCCAAATACCTACCTAGAAATTGAGGCTCTCTTCACTATCTAAATATATATATGGAGAATAACACATGGTTCCTTTATAGAACAACATTGTATAAATGTATATGGAGAATAACAATTGGTTCCTTTATAGAGCAGCACTGTATAGATTTATATGGAGAATAACAGTTGGTTCCTTTATAGAACAACACTGTATAGAAATGCTCAAGCATTCAAAGCTGCATATAAGGCTAGATCAACATTCATAAATTTTAGTATGGTCATTGAACCCTCGAATGTACAAAGATTTGAAGGTGCACATTTATCGTATCGAAAGTATGACTACATTGCAATTGGTTGCAATGTAGGTTTACTTTTTTGAATGCCTACATTGATATTTTTCATAGTGATATCTTTACAAAATGCCAAAAGAGAAGCATTAGGACCTTAGCCCCTCCAAACAACATTGGTATCTTTTGCTTTAGAAGGTTTTTGCTACGATTCGGCAAGACCCTCGTGTCCCATTTCTACTACGGATGCTTTCAATAATGGTTGGCACCATAGTCCAACATACCAAAAAAATGCTTTTGCATCTAGAAAGAAGAAATAGTAGTGTGGTCCATGGTTCAACTAAAAATGAGAAATAGCAATATGGATCAAGGTTCATTTATTTACAAAAGGAAGTTTGGCTACACCTACCTTCCCATTGGCAAGCTTTAATTAATAGAAAGAACAATTGTGTAGGTGAACGGCCTAGCACCATGGGACCATGGTTCAAATAAAAATGAGAAATATAATTATGGACCAAGGTTCATTTATTTACAAAATGAAATTTGCCTATACCCTACCCTCCCATTGGCAAGCTTTAATTAATAAAAAGTACAATTGTACAATTAAATGCGCCTAGCAAGGCCCCTCGAATCCCACAAAGTAGGTGTCTTGCTAGAGTTAGAGAGCATTACAAAGAAGGTTAATAACCCTTTTCTCCCCTTCATGGGGGCCCACTTGCATTTAATCTCATTGTTCTGGAGGAAAAAAACTCTATGATGTTTAAATGGTTGGGACTTCTTTGGAAATTTTTCACTCAAAAGGAAATGAGAATTTTTTATCGACCATTCTTTAGAAGGGTTGTGAAAGTTGGTAGCACACCTCTCTTTCCAAATCTTCTAGAGGGCCTCACCTCTTATAGCATTCCACAATATTGAAGAAAAACCGATTGCTTCACCCAATAATGCTTACTTCCAATTGATTTTCCCTTGATCAGAGATGTAAGAGAAAATTACCATGTGACCACGCATAAACTCCTCGAACATGTGTAGATCCTCATAGACGACGTCCTTTGTGATCATCTCGAGGAGTGTTGCAGAGTCCGCTCGATTACAGTGTACATCTCCAAGAGGGCTTTAGAAGGAGAATGTGGTTTTGCTTGATTAGTTGCCATGGTGGCTGAGGCACAAGGGTGGTAGAGAAAACCACTGGTGAGGGAAACAGCGAAGTGAGGAATGGTAAGCACAGTGAGGCCAATTGTGTGTGAAGTGAAGGAGATTTCACAAGGCCAAGTGCTCGGAGAGTTGTTTCACTGATCTTGTATGTCGAAGAGGTAGGGACTTTCAAAAACAAGTGATTTCATCATGTAACTCCATGAGAGGCATGACCTTTGTTTCCTCATAAAATCAATGTCTAATAGCTTTCATACATGCAAAAGTTTGTGTAGGGTTGTCCAAATACCTACCTTGAAAATTGAGTTTCTCTTGGCTATCTAAATGCATATGGAGATTAAGGTTGAGTTCACATAGAGATGATGGAACAAACACTCAAAAATGCATTATTTTAGGTGAATATTGAGAAAAGACTTAGTTCTACCCCTCATGTCTCCACACAAAAATGTGGAACTATGCAAAAGGTAATTTTGTGCCGCCGCCCTATGTGAATAGAAGAGAACATGGAACAAATACTTTTTTCTCACATAAATCCTTACTATTTTATTGTACTTGAGAGTGTTTTTGAATGATGTAATAGATGATCTCTTTTTTACTTTGAAACTATTGGTTAAAAATACATCAAGCTATTGAGTCACTCCAATCTAGCGCTTAGGGGTGGGCTTATCCCCTCGGTACTCTTTTCATGAGTATGTATCGTGACTTGGCACTCATACTAATCAAGTACCACTGCCCTTTTGAACAACGGCGTACATATAGCTATTATTAATTGGGTTAGAGATATGCTACGACTATGTCGCCCCACTCTTCAAGCATTCAAAACTGCATATAGGGTTGTTTATGCATGTTTAGAAAATAATAAATAATAGATCAACATTCTTAAACGTTAGTTGATATCTTTTTTTTTTTAAATGGAGGTTCGGCCGAGGCTTACTCCCTCGGACTTTAACTTTGAAATTGCAACTGTACAAGGAAGGGCATAGTACCCATGGGACCCCCTTTATCCCACAAGAACAGGGGTTTACAAGACTGGATTGAACGGCGGTTACAACTACCGTGGGGATGGTCAAACGGTGGCCAACAGCCACATACAACAGTTTCTGGAATTCATATGTCCCTACATGTTGTTACCAAGGGTTGAACCCTCACCCCCACCTCAAGAAGCAAGAGGCTCAACCACCAGGCCAGCGAACCGGGACGTTAGTTGATATCTTTTTTTTTTTTTAATATAAAGGAAGTTCGGCAATAGCCTACTCTCCCGGACTTGAATTAAATAAAGAAAAGTACAAGAGAAGGGGACTAGTGCCCACGGGACCCCCCAAATCCCACAAAGCAGGGGAAGCTTTTACAGAGCTTAGATGACATTACAAAGAAGGTTAATTACCCTCTCATCACCCTCATGTGGGGCCCACTTGGGTTTAAGCTTGTTATCGATCAAAAGGAGTACTTGATGATGCCTAAAGGGGGGGGATTTTTTACAGTTGACAATCCTTTTGCCAAGGAGAAACAGCGATTTCTCAATTGACCACTCCTTGGGGGAGTCACCGAAGTTGAAAGCACATCTTTCCCGCCAGATTTTCCATAGGACCTCCCCTCTGATGGCGTTCCAGAGAGTCGCGGAGCATCCGATCGCTTCTCCCAGCAGGGCTTGCTGCCAACTGAGACGTTTTTCAAGTCTAATTCTCTTTCCAACCACCTGCCAGAGTCTGTTGGAGTTGGGGCAGGTAAAGAAGATGTAAAATGCCAAAACAGAAGCATTAAAAGACTTGGGCCCCTCCAAACAACATTGGTATTCACTTTATAGTTTCAAAAGATATATTGTGAAGAAGTAATCGTAAGATATAGATATCTTTTGCTTTAGAACGTTTTTGCTGCGATTCGGCAAAGACCCTCGTGTCCCATTTCTACTACGGATGCTTTCAATAATCACTTTATAGTTTCAAAAGGATATATTGTGAGGAAGTAATATTTTTGCTTTAGAAGGTTCTTGCTGCGATTCGGCAAGACCCTCATGTCCCTTTTCTACTACGTATGCTTTCAATAATGGTTGGCACCATGGTCCATAACAATACCAAAAAAGAAGTCTCACGTTGCTATCTCGGTGGTTGGGTTGCTTTTCTTTTGAGGCGAGGGTGAGGGTTCAACCTCTGCCGACAGTATGTGAGGGACATGTATGACATTGGAATGATGTATCATGTGGTTGATGTGCCACCGCCTATTCTGCCCCGTGTTAATTGTGACCTCAATTTATCCCAGCTATGTAAACCCCTGTTCTTGTGGGATAAGGAGGGTCCCATGGGTACTATGCCCTTCCTTGTACAATTGCAATTTCAAAGTTAAAGCCCGGGTGAGTAGGCCTCGACCGAACCTCCATTAAAAAAAAAAACATACATAAAAAAAGTTTTTGCAGCCAAAAATGAGAAATAGTAGTGTGGTCCATAGTTCAACTAAAAATGACAAATAGCATTGTGGATCAATAGTAGTGTGGTCGATGGTTCAACTAAAAATGAGAAATAGCATTATGGATCAAGGTTCATTTATTTACAAAAGGAAGTTCGGCTACATCTACCTTCCCATAGGCAAGCTTTAATTAATATTAATTAATAGAAAGAACAATTGTACAAGTGAACGGCCCAGCATTCATGGGACCATGGTTCAAGTGAAAAATCATTATGGACTAAGGTTCATTTATTTACAAAAAGAAGTTTGGCTATAGCCTACCCTCCCATTGGCAAGCTTTAATTAATAAAAAGAACAATTGTACAATTGAACGGGCCTAGCAAGACCCCTCAAATCCCACAAAGTAAGTGTCTTGTTAGAATTAGAGAACATTTCAAAGAAGGTTAATAACCCTTTCATCCCCTTCATGGGGGCCTGCTTGCATTTGATCTCTTTGTTCTCGAGGAAGAATACTCTATGATGTTTAAATGGTTGGGACTTCTTTGGAATTTTTTCGTTCAAAAGGAAAAGAGGATTTTTGATCGACCATTCTTTAGAGGGGTTGTCAAAGTTGGTCGTACACCTCTCTTTCCAAATCTTCTAGAAGGCCTCACCTCTTATAGCATTCCACAATGTTGAAGAACAAATGATTGCTTCACTCAACAATGCTTACTTTCCATTGATTTGCTCTTGTAGCAACACAACAAGATTCTCCCAAGAGGAGATGTAAGAGAAAAGTACCATGTGACCACCCATAGGCTCCTCGAAGATGTGGAGATCCTCATAGATGACATCCTCCGTGATCATCTCGGTGACCGTTGGAGAGTCCGCTCGATTAAATGTTGCATACGTCTCCAAGACCGCATTAGAAGGAGACTGTGGTTTTGCTTGATCACCCATAGGCTCCTCGAAGATGTGTAGATCCTCATCGATGACATCCTTCGTGATCATCTCGACCATCGTTGCTGAGATCGCTCGATTAAATGCAGCATACATCTCCAAGACACGGCATCAGAAGGAGACTCTTGTTTTGCTTGATGAGTGGCCATGGTAGCTGAGGCACGAGTAAGGTAGAGAAAACCAATGGCGAGGGAAATAGAGAAGTGAGGAATGGTAAGCACAACAAGGCAAGTTGTGTGTGAAGTGAACGAGATTTCACAAGGCCAAGTGCTCGGAGAGTTGTTTCACTGATCTTGTATGTCGGAGAGGTGATTTCATCATGTAAGTCCATGAGAGGCATGAACTTTGTTTCCTCATAAAATCAATGTCTAGTAACTTTCATACATGCAAACGTTTGTGTAGGGTTGTCCTACTTGCCGAGAAATTGAGTTTCTCTTGGCCATCTGAATGCATATGGAGATTAAGGTTTACTTCACATGTAGACGACAGAAGAAACACTCAAAAATGCATTATTTTAGGTGAATATTGAGAAAATAATTACTTCTACCCGATGTATTCACACAAGAAGGTGGAGCTGTGCAAAAGCTATTTTTGTGCCACCATCCTATGTCAACAGAAGGGAACATGGAAGAAATACTTTTTTCTCACATAAATCCTTACTATTTTATTGTAGTTGAAAGTGTTTTTGAATGATGTAATACATGATCTCTTTTTTACTTTGAAACTATTGCTTAGAAATACATCAAGGTTGAGTCACTCCAATCTACCGCTGATGGGTGGGCTTACCCCCTCGGTACTCTTTTCATGAACATGTTTTGTGATTTGGCACTCGTACTAATCAAGTACCACTGCCCTCTTTTAACAGCGGCTTGTCAAGTACCACTAATCAAGTACCCTCTTTTAACAGCGGCTTGTCACGAGGAAGGAGATAAGGAAATAATGCAAAACATGACTTCAAGTAGATTTACAAAAAAGAGGTACATCTTTATATAAAGCATGCAAGTGACTTAAATTCATGGTGAGAAGGAACTTAGAAAGAGGGGAATAATCTTGGGATGAACCAAGCACTTATATCATATGGAAGATGTATTTCCTAAGGTTCAAGTTGAAAAATTTGATAAAATTGAAATGAAACCGAGGTGGCGCTAGGGATTGGGGTAGGAAAAACTTACACACCTACCCTTAAACCAAGTCTTGAAGGACTTTGAAGACTATTTGGTTTTGGGACACAACATGAAGGTCACCTAATGCGATAGGTTCATCTCATGGATACATTCCACATGGACCCATCCTTGAACACAACTAGGGCTTCATGGTTGACATGAAGGTCCACTTATGGATATATGTCCAAAGATAAATCATTTGGATAGAACTAGACTTACGAAGCTCTCATGGTATTTTTATGAAAGTTTCCTAGCTCTTTGGATACAACATCTCATCTCATCCCAAAGGGTTTGAAAGGATTTCATGTTTGTCTTTTTGGGGTTTATTGAACACTATGTATGAAATGTGGCTCCAAGGCTACATTAGCACGATTTGCTATATGTGAACCTTTTCGGAAAATGCAGTGACAACAAGGAATACCATGCTCACCAAGGATGGGATTTACACCCAGTAGCTAGCCCATAAAGTGAGGAAGTTTATCCCTTATACTATGTCTAAGTGATGTCTCACTAGACCTCTATTTAGTTTTACCAAAATCCATTCTCTACCTTTTTACATTCTTGAGGTTTACCCTTCTTTCTTTTGGTAAGGATATATTTGCTTTTTCGTATTTATCCTAGTATTTTTTCATCTACAAAACATATATCCATATGGTTCTATGGAGGGCTTTGGATATTCACCTCTACCAAACATACCTCTTAAGAAATAACGTAAGTTGTTGCAACACAAACTCCAAGATGCCTCACAAATAATCAAAGAACAATATTTAAAACTTTAACAAATGCAAGAAAATGATGAAAATAATTTCAAGCAATAAACGGACTTATTGAACCACAAAAGGGATGACAGAGAATCCAAGGCTAGCGCCATTTTTGAATTATGATGGACATTGTCTTAAAGACCCCTATCTCTACTTTCTTGGAAACAAAAAACACAAACTGATGAACAAAAGTAGCAACAAACAAATCATTGCACCTCAAAGATGGTACTGAAGAATTGAGTTACCAATGATGCCTTCGAGAGAACTATGAATTCTAAGGTAACTCTCGAGAGAACTATGAATTCTAAGGTAACTCTCAAGAGAATGAGAGCGTAAGACAACATGAGTAGGATGAGGAAGAAGAATAACGAGTCTATCTATTCATAGATGAGAATAATGAATAGAAACATATACCAACGGTTGGGAATATATGCTTCAATGAGTGGTAGCTTCAATATATGCTTCGTAAGTATAGTTACATTTTTGGCAGGACTCGAATGTCTTGTGAAAGCATAGAGAGTAATATAAAACTCTTTTCGTGGTCATAGGTTCGATCCTTAGCTATGTATGAAAGGAGAGATGTTCTCTAAGTTTAAATTTAAAGCGTTTGCAAGTCAACCACACGTTATGCAAATAGGACGGTGTTTTTTTTGCAAAAAGTATTGACTTGTTTTTCTTCAAAGAGGAAGCTCAACAGAGCCCTAGTTTACCTTGCTTCAATTAATCATTAAAAAAAAAAGAAATAGTAAAGTGAAGGGGCTTAGTGCCCTTGGGATCCGCCATATCCCACACAAAAGGGATGCTAGGAGATCCCAAGTGGACAAATATTCATCTACGCAAAATTCCGATGGGTTTTGATGTTTCCATGGGTCAGCTCTGGAATTGCATTCTCGCCAAGCTTGATAGAAATCTAAGTTACTGGAAGGGCATGCCATGCAACCTGGTGATGTGTGCAATGGTGATCAACACCCTCTTCATTTCATCAACTATCTATTTTTGGCATGTTGGACACCAAAGGACAAAGATTTAATGAAATTGTAAAGTTCAAAACTAGCTCCATACACTTGTATACTAAAAATAATGTGGATGAAAGGATGTTTTCTAACAAAGATCTTAACTCAAATTGGAGTTTCTTTTTCAAACTCAACATTACATTGCCAGATTTCTACCTCAAAAATACGATGTTAACTTAAAATTTATTCATGAAATTCACCTTCCTCAAGTGCACAAATTTCTATAAGGAAGTGCATCTTCTAACATGCTCAATTTTCTCTAATAGGTCAAATATTATTCACAACAAAAGCATGCTATTGGTATGCTTGGATAGTTCTTATTAGGATCTCTAGAGTGGTTGCACTTACTATTTTTCCTTAGAACTTTTGGTCTCCATGTAGAACACATTAGCAACTATAAGGTTTTCTTCAGCCAATGTTGGCATCGATTCAAAATTATAGGATGATTTTATCAATCCATTTTTGGAGTTGTGTGAAATATGGTTACATAATAAAATTTCTTGGCCTCATGCCCACCTTATCAAAAAAATATTATAGAGGAAACCACTGTAGACATGCCCTTGCTTGATGCATTGCACGCATCATAAAGTGCTTTGAGCATCCTTGATCCACACTCCTTGATTTTGTGATGTGAATAAGTTACCAAGTATATGTCTTACATCATCTTCCTCTATAGTTTGTGTCTAGTTCTCACCAAAGCCCCTTTAAAATGAAGCTCAACTTGTTCTATTCTTGTGGATACTATAATAAGATCTTCTTGATTTTCACTAAGTGGTAGAAGCTCCTGTGACTATATTGTGAAGTCCCAAGGAGGGCCCTCTCAATTTCATATTTCTTAAAAAGGTCTCTTGGTATCTCGGGGCATTTGTGATACTATAGCCTTTTGCCCTAGTGAGCAGTTGTGTTGTCTCAATTTGTTTCAGCTTTAGGTTCCTAAGGTACCTTAAAGGTTTTTCTACAAAAATCATATGGCTCGAAATTCTCTAAAATCCCATCCTTCATGCCACTTCATGAGGGAAACCTAGCTCCAAACTGATTAATCCATTTTTTCTACCAATTTCTCCAATGTTTCTGTGAAATGGATCATAAAGGCGTCCTCTTATCCTTGAGACCTTTGCTTTGGCACAACGCTAGAGTTCTCCAAAAAGTGTCATCCAAATCTAAAGCTACTTTAAAAAGTAGAATTTTTTATCTTGATTCTAGAGAAAAGGTTGATCAAATCTACTTGTTCTATTTCTTCTGGTTGGGAGTGGCTGTATATGTGCACTGTTCTATTTCTCAATAGATCATCAAGAGCTACATAGTCGATTCTTCTTTTTCTCTAACTCTGCAAAGGACATAAAGATAGGGCTCAATGATGATGAGAGTGAGAATTAGGTTTTGATAATGGATGTAGCATTGTTCAATCAAGCATGGTATCATCCTAACAAAATACATCACACCATATATTATGGTGTCCCAAGATTTAGAGTGATAGGAATCCCAAAGGATCCACTAAGCATACCAAATTAATAGTAGGTTTGAGACGTATTGGCGTTATCATTTTTCCGATTGTTGGACTAGCACATGCAAACCTTATTGACGAGCAATAGAAACATGAGGAAGGTAAAAGATGAGAACAATATGAGAGGAAAAGAACAAATGGTTATTCATGGAAAATATACAACAATATTCTACAGTAGAATTTTTAGCATGCAACTAGAATCTAGTGATTAATTGTAGCAATAGAGACCAAATAATCTAGAGTGCAATTGAGAGATGAACTTTAGGATTTCACCACTGATAATTATAGATGTTGGGGCATAGTTCCCTTTTCATGTCTTAGAGATCCTTTATTATAAGCTATGATGTCAATGGTGAACATTAACAAGATCAATTACTAGATCATCTCATTCTTCTAGCTTCTTATCATTTTCTCTTTAGTGCAAGGTCGTTCTGTTACCATAAAGGCTTTCTATTGCATCTTCTTTTATCCCTCCAAGGATGCCTTGAGGTCACCTAACTAGCAGTATCTTCTTCCTTTGGTAATCGAGTCGTTAAGCTCTCTCTCTCTCTAATCATGATTTGATGATGGTATCAATACTCTCATGACTATGAAGTTCTCTCTCTCTATCTCTCTTTCTCTCTCTATCTCTCCCTTATTGAAGAAATTCATGGCCTTCTACAAGGAAAGAGGCATAGACACGAGTAACAGACCAAAACAAAGTGAATCCAAAGCCACAGATTTAAAGCCAAAGATGTAAGAGAGACAAAACAAAGAAACATACCGCACGACCACACATAGGCTCCTCAAACAGCGAGAGGAGGGAGGGAGGGAGAGAGAGAGATAGATAGAGAGAGAGAGAGATCTCATTCTTCTAGCTTCTTATCATTTTCTCTTTAGTGCAAGGTCGTTCTGTTACCATAAAGGCTTTCTATTGCATCTTCTTTTATCCCTCCAAGGATGCCTTGAGGTCACCTAACTAGCAGTATCTTCTTCCTTTGGTAATCGAGTTGTTAAGCTCTCTCTCTCTCTCTAATCATGATTTGATGATGGTATCAATACTCTCATGACTATGAAGTTCTCTCTCTCTATCTCTCTCTCTCTCTCTATCTCTCCCTTATTGAAGAAATTCATGGCCTTCTACAAGGAAAGAGGCATAGACACGAGTAACAGACCAAAACAAAGTGAATCCAAAGCCACAGATTTAAAGCCAAAGATGTAAGAGAGACAAAACAGAGAAACATACTGCACGACCACACATAGGCTCCTCAAACAGAGAGAGGAGGGAGGGAGGGAGAGAGAGAGATAGATAGAGAGAGAGAGAGAGATCTTTGCGAGCCTAGCCATGAGGTTAGGTAGGGCATAAACTTCCATGCCATTGGGTTGCCATTCAAGGTGAAAGTAAAGGACTTGTGGCATTGTGCAATTTTTCCATAGAATCTTAATGGGGGGAGTTCTAAGGGGATTTTCCCCCATCAATAATGGGGTTCAAGGGGCCTAGACCATAGGACTTTTGGTTGTGGAGATATTGTCAAAAATTATCTTTTTGTCACTTGTTTTGTATCTCTTGACTATGTTTCTCTATACTGACTCCCATTGTAAAAGCTGTAGAAGCATGGCCTATGTGAAGCTTTTACGTAGCATTATACATTTGTGAGCCGTTCATCTAGAGTCTGTCTAGATTGCCATCTAAGCTCCATATTGGGAGCACATGGGTGTACAACATCTCTGTAGCTACATTGCTCTTCCAATTTGAGAATTTGAGTTCTCTATCTCTTACTCTCCATCTCTCTTAGTTTGCATGTTTCTGAACTCTATCTGCTAGTCTATTTTGTTGTGCTTTCTTACAGTTCGAATTTGTGTCATGCAACATTTAATTTCTTGTTTAGTAATATATCCATAATGCTCGCATGAGGTTAACTTTGGAATTATGTGATATCAATGTTATTTTAGAGCTATACGATTTTTTGAAATGGCAAATGTCAATGAAATAAGTGATCTTGTGAGTCGTGATTTAGATGAGAAGAACTTTCATACTTGGAGTTTCATAGTGATATTTTTTAAAATGGAAAAAGACAATTGAAATTACATCCAAGGAGACCATGAACATTCTTTGGAGATACAAAAAAGAAATGAACTATAGAATATTAGAAGCATATATGATGAGTGGAACATAGGATCATAAAAGGTAATGTATGTGTTTTCATAAGTACATAGCATGATTGACTCCTAATAAACACATTTAAAAACTTCGTTTATGTGAGATCAATACGGAATCATGGAATTTGCAATTAAACAATGTTGCATGTAATCGAGAAGAAGAACATGCTTATAATGATTATATATGAAAATCTAGAACATGTGATGCGTGCAACAATGAAGAAAAGGACATGGATGAAATTTTGAGGCAAGGAGAACGAACGAGGTAAAGAAAAGAGTTTGGTAATGATAGTAGAGCAGGTCAAATTATGGGAAAGCAAAAAATAGGTCACTTTGAACATGATCATGGATTCGAAAACCAAAATAATGGAAGGAAATCAAACAACCACATATACATTAGTATAAAAAATCCAAATAAACATTTCATGGTGCAACACCATGTGACAAATGCAATGTTTATTGATATCTCAAGGTTATGCCATAATGTATGATATGCTGAAACAAGTGCTTTGAATCATATGATCAACCATTGAAAGTGGGTTACCAAATTTCAAATACTATCGACACTTGGCTAAGTTGGGGATGGTATAGCCCCTTAATAGTATCAATGGAAGATGGAAGAGTAAATATCTTGTTGATGTGTTGCATGAGCTTCACATAAGCACAAACCTAGTGTTTGTTGGATTTACAGTTAACTGGGTTTCAAAGGTAGCTTGAACTTAGATGTTTGCATACAATGTAGGTATCATTTCAAATGTATAACTCTAGAAAGAATATAGTGTACGCATTGTGAAGCATGTTGGATTAATAAGCATTTAATGTCATCATTTCCATGTGATAAGCATGTAAGTGAGGGGATCCCATGGGCACTATGCACCTTCACTTGTACAACTATTCTTTCTACTTCCTCTTTTGAAAAAAAGAGGACCAAACTTCCTCTTTTGAAAAAAAGTCGTGATAAGTAGAGCTGTGGTGTTTAATTCAATAAGAAGCTGTTCTACTGATGCAAAAGGTGGCATTGATGTTAATCAACTAAAAAAGACAATCCTGAAATTAAAGTGAAAAATCTTATGCATTGAATGGGTCAAATGTGTCATGCAATAACAATTCTACTTCAAATGCATGGAGTAAAAGATCTCGTGAAAATATCAACCTTGAAAATTTATCCAATACATCATGAAAAGGAAAGGAAAATGATTAGGATAGCCCTAAGATGTTATTTGTGATTGTAATTTTTGAGAATGCACATGGGGATTCAATTGGCTCATAGAAAAGATTTGATAAAGAGTTTGAATTATCATTTGTAAAGACCTCAAGAGTAAAAAAAACACATGAATGTAACCATCACATGCCTTGTAATTGTGCCTATATGACAAAAGGTATTGAAAGATGTCGAAACCACTTGTTTTCAAGATGCCATTGGGAATGCAATATGGGAGAAAGCCATGGATAAGGAAACAATTAATACACTTTTATGCAAATAAATCTTGGGAGTTAGTACTGTTGCCCAAAGGAAAGAAAGCTACAAATGGGGTTTTAAGACCAATAATATTGATGGTAGTATAAGTAAGTATGACATAAGATAGGTAGGAAAGAGATACGCACAAACATATTTTGAATTAACTATGAACAGAAATTCAATCTTGTAATTAAGATGAATGCATAATATTAGATAATTTATAGCATTGATAGAAACAAAAAGCAAAATATTGGATCACATGGGCACACACGAATTATAGAATACTGGGCTTCTAATGGATTCTGTATGTGTGTTGTAGATCCTTCATTGTGTATAACAAAGAGTGACTATAGGATTGTCAGTATTTCCGTTTATATTGATGATGTTATTGATGTTGGCGATAATAAATATAGCATATAAGGTATGAAGGATCTTCTCATGTAGAAATTCAATATAAAAGGCTTAGAGTTCCCAAAGGGATCCTGTTTCCTTGTTTTAACCCCTAGAACCCTGAACTGGCATAACTTTCTCATACAAAATTCGTTTGTGATGATTTTGGGTTCGTTGGAAAGCTCGTGGATTATTAGATATAGTATTGTGAAGTTGACCCTCAGGTGGAATAGGAAACCAAGGAGTTCCAAAGGATTTTGAGCAATACAAGGGGAAATTTTGGACTTGTATACAAAGCTTATGAACCTAAGATCTGGCAGACACTTAGCCAAGGATAGACAAAGCATTAGATCATCTGAGGCCACTGTCAACCATATAGCTAGGTCGTGGGCACAACAACTTAGCAGTAATCCCTACATGCTAAGTTCTGAAACAAGTGACTCAGAAATGTCTTTTAGCATGGAAAGACCCACACGTAGTTCAGGCACTACTTATTTACAAACTCCAGAAGGTCGCTATAAAACACAATTGGAGTATATCAGGACCAACCAATTAGGTGCACATATCTATGAGGATGGCCTAAGCCTTTTATATTGAATTTCTACATGAGAAGATCCTTCATACCTTATATGCTCGAGTATCATGTACACGAATCCTAACCCCAAGCCCCAAGCGAGACAAGTAAGTCCAAAAGCCCCTAGAGGACCATGTTTTAGATGTTAGGGTGACCATTTCATTTGTGAATGTCCCCACCAACCATCTACGGACAAGGACAAAACATCACTATACAAGGATTTTGTCTTGAGTGTGGCAAAGAACATCTTCCGAGAGAATGTCCCAGCAATCCCTCTAGTGCACCCAAGGTTACACCCATCAATGTGGTAGGCTTAGTGGCGGATTCAAGTTCAAGTAGCTGTAATGTGGCTCCTGTACAGGTACTTACTAGGGCACAAGCATTAAAACAGGATAAACCAGCTCAGCAATAAGAGCCAAGTGAATCAGGAGAGCCGAGTAAGAGGAAAACAAGAACATGGAAAGATACCAGGGAGAGAACCAATCATAAGTGGAATAAAAAGTTATCTGAACTAGAGGAAAGCCTGAAAGATGCAAAAACAAAAATAGAAGACATTGCATCTCAAACCCCTTCGCATGTTGAAGCTCCATCCCACCCCACCACCCACTGTAAATAACCCTCAACCAAGGTCTGTTCTTGCATATCCAAATTTAGAGATTGAACGACAAAAATGTGCATGAAAATGGTAGAAGTAGCTTAAGCTATGCTCGAGACTAGTCAAAAGTTCAATGAGACAAACTCTATCAAGCCAGATTTGCACTTCCAGGGCGTACTAGAAAGATTACAGCAGTTGGTAAACAAACCCCAGCTTTCTTTACCTCCATAGGCCCAACCGATGGTTGAAAGAGAAAGCTTACCACCAATGAAAGGTTATGTTCCTGATTCCTTGGATGAGGGAGCACCTCTTTCAATTGAACAGTACTCTCAAGAGTTCTTGGGGGAAATACAAGAAGAAAAATGGGCCAAGGAGAAGGGTAATCCCCCTCCTATTCCTGAAATTGATGACCTTCACGATCAATTTCCCCAAGACATTCCATCTATTTATGGAGACCAAGTAGAGCAACAAGAAGATGAGAGATTAGATTTTGAATCTAATTCTTTACAAGAGTTGCCACAATTCATAGGGCCATAGGAATCTGAATATCTTCATATCAGAGCTCCCATAATATTGGTAAAAAATGAAGACTCCGTGGTTCCAAGAAACACTGATGTTGTGAAGAACACTAAGGTTCAATGTCATCTCACTGTAGAAGAGCTGCTCAAAGCAAAACCTGAGCTATGGAATCATGTGAAGGATCAGGTTCCAGAACTTGATTCCAAAATTCCAAAAGCAAGCTCTAAGCAAAAAGTTCCAGAGATACCTCTCGATAAAATAGGAGCCATGAGCGAAGCTGAAGAAGGTAATACTTTTCTTTCGATCACCTACCAGGGTTACACAACCAAAGCAATCGTAGATTTAGGTGCTGGTGTTGCTATTGCGACCAACTCCTTGTGGAAGCGATGGGGCAAACCGGCATTAAGACCAACTAGAATGAAGCTTCAAATGGAAGACAGTCATTTTGAGCCATCTTTCTCGCATCACTTCGGGAGAGCCACTGCAAGGAGTGTCGGATGAACTAGCTGATGCTTGTTTGTTCAATTTAGAAGTTGTTCCTAAATGGGCAAATAAGTTGGTACCTGTTTTAACCTTTGGACCTACAAATAAGAACGTAAAAACAAACAAAGAAGAAATTGTAAGATCACAAAGATATCAAATATTGACAGGCAGCATGTACAAACAAGATACAAATGGTGTATTAGCATGTTGTGTCGAGGATGATGAACATAGTAGTTGGTTGCAACAAGCCCATGAAGGAGTGCTAGGAAATCACTATTCTAAACAGCGAACATTGCAAACTCTGAAACATTTAGGAGTGTATTGGACTAGCATGGACAAAGAAATACATGAGTGGATTAAGAATTTTCTAGTGTGCCAGGAGAGACCCCCAGTGGAGCATGTGACTCTTTATCATGTATCGTTAATTCCAGAATGGAGCACTCCATTGGTAGAATTCATGAGATCAGGAACATTAACCAACGAGGTTAGTCTAGCAAGAAAACGGAGCATGGAGCAAGAGGCTCAAGATTAAGCCTTAGTAGGAGACAAATTATATCAGAGAGGCAAAGATGGATACTTAAGACTGTGCGTTCATGAATCAGACTACTTGAAACTCTTAGAAACTGCACACAAATGTGTTGTAGGTGGACACTTTGGGCCTGATAGGATAATCAAGACCATTCTATTCTCATGACTTTGGTCGCCCACTCTTCATATGGATGCACATATTTATGTAAAGAAATGTGACACATGCCAACATGCACAATATCCGATAAGAAAAGATGAGATGGCTTTGAGACCAATGATGGGAGGACGTGCCTTCTCAAAGTGGGGTATAGACTTCGTTGGTCCCATTAACCCCACAGCTAGAAACACCCATGCAAAATACATTATTGTAGCCATCGATTACCTTATCCAATGGGTAGAAATGAAAGCCACAAAAAAAAATGATGCTCAAACGACGGCTAAGTTCTTATTTGAGAACGTTGTGGTCGTGTTCTTACGCGCTTAGGGGTGCACACGGGGTGCCAAGAAAGTCTCATATAAACCGTTTGTTAAATCTTTGCAAATCGAGATTCTCACATGTTAAGGGCAGCACAACATTCAATCTTAGCAAAATAAAGTTTCAGTACTCTAAGTATGGTTCCCAAAAAAAAAAAGAGCCATAACGAGTTTTTTGGGCTGCCCTCGTCTACACTTACTGAGCCGTAATGGCACACACTCTATTGATCAACTTGACAAAGATGGGTGTCTAGCAAGCATCGATAGTCCTCCATTCTCGAAACAAGAAGCTAGAACATCTCATTTGCACAGACAAAATGCCTTAGTCTCAAAAGAGGCCCAACGAGTAAATGAATTTTCAAAATATATTCATAACCAAAGGTTAATCCGAATTAGCATATAAACTGAGAATCCATAAATCGATTTCTTTGTGTTAGTGCACATACAAATAATCGAACAGTTTAAGGAAATGGAATGGAAACACTGTCATGTTAAATGCATTAGAACATAGCAGAACATCAAAGTGAACATGTTTCAATCTGTTTCATCTTTGCAATAATTATACGAGATGCATAAGAAAAAATTATCTTCCGTTCACTAGATGTCTGACTCAACTCTCATATAAGTCATGATTGGCCAACTTTAGTTGAATTCTGAATCTCCACTTAGCCCAACAACGAACTTAGAAACTTTATTATACTAAAAAAAAACACGGATATATATCTGAGATCGCATTTGTCCAGTTTCAAATCAAACAGCAATGTTCGTGAAAAGAAGTTCATAAAATCATGTTCTGCACAGAAAGAATTTGAACATGCGACGTTATGAAATTGAAGCAAATGTTTTTACTAACTTATCAGTCACATCTAATGAACGGAATAACTTCAAAGACACTATTCATATCAACCAAGATCGTTGAAAAATGAAGTTCTAAAATGTGAAGCAAAGATTTACAAGTCATCACAGATTTAAGTACATCCGAATCCTTCTCTTTCTTCCGTCTCCCCACAGATGCGCAGCAGCCTCTTCAGAACTTCTCCCTCTCTTCTTCCGCCAGACAAAGATCACCTTTCCCTCTGTACCGAAAACAAAACAGAGCCTTCCTTTCTTCTAGACTATAATAGATGAAGGATTATTTCTGGAAAAAAAACTCTAGTCACCCCCCTCTCACGACTTTCTGTTCATCCTCCGCCGATGCCCTTCTTTTTTGTAAAGTAATAGGGACTTCAGTGTTCGGTGATTCAAAATCTTCCTCTTTTAAAGTGCAGACTCAAACGCACCCTTGATGCTTTCCCACTGTATGCATCAAAATCGGTCCATATTCTGTTTTTCGGTTCCTCTCTCAGAGATACATATAAGCATCTTGATTTCCAACTCTCCCAGAATGTCAAGGCACTAACATATTTCCATCTAACATTGATCTTCAAATCTATCACTCTTCAAAGCCATTACTGATTTCTGGTATGTCATAATTGGATAAAGTAGCATCCATAGCTATGACCCACGTAGCTGACCCTCAAGTCATACATATGTCTCTATCTGACAATTACAATAATCGCAATATTCTGAACCATACATATTCAGCATGTAAGCAATCCTACAATGCATTTTCTTTGGGATTCCTCAAATAGTGTACATCTCTGACGAGTCAGCAAATTGTTCCTCCTCAAGCGTCATGAAGACCATCAGAGGCGGCCTTCGAATGATCTTCTACAACAGAAAGAAGAAGTGGTTCTACAGTTTGGCAAGACCAATCTCATGACAGGTTTATTGTTTCCTAGTCGATTACAGAAGGCCCGCATCAAGCTCTCCTTCACTTTACCAATTATTGTATCGTCCAAAATAGTCTAAATATTTGCTCCAAGAGTAATTCAAAGCGACCTGCATAAGCTGCCCTCAGTTCTTTCTAGAAGGTATGCGACGCTCTTTCATGGACATCGGATGTTTTCCCAAAGCTTCACATGGAATGAATCCAAATTTGCAATTATCTTCCACGCGGTCTTCTCCAGGAAACCTTCAAACGAGTTCTGAACAGAATCCACACAAGATCCAGCTCTTCCCGGATTTATGAGCGATCTGAGTTCCCTGTAGTGCTGAGAGCATACCAATTCAGAGCTTTTGCCAATATCTCTCGCTGAAGCTTCAGCCACTAGAAGATTATTTGCGCTTCTGAATTCCATCACCCATAGCTGGCTGCTTAGATCCCTTTACATGCCTCTTCTCTGCCCTGATAATAGTGCTGGTTTATACACTAAAGCAACATGCCCGCAAATTGGAGAAACGAGGCTATGGACCCATGATGATTAATAGAATCTCCACTAGTGGCGCGGTTCAATTGGCCACTCTAGAAGGTGACATCTTGCCAAACTATATTAGTGGATGCCGAGTCAAGCTATATCAAGAACCTCTTATAAAGGATATGCTAATGAGACTCAACACTGCTAAGAAGCGAAAAGAAGAGGAGTTAAGGGTTAGAGAGGAATCAGAGGCAGAGGCTAGAGAGCGCATAAGGCGAAATAAGTTAAGACAAATAGGCCTAGAAATGGAAGTCAAAATGCTATTATGTCACGATGAAGACCTTACGGAGCCACTTGTCTTAGGTCAAGATTGGATTTATGACCATACAGTCAAATTGAACCTAAGAAGTCAACTTCTTCAAGTTTGGGTACAGGAACAATGCATTACATTAGAGTTAGAGCATTGCATGCTCACAAATCCAAATGTCACACATTCTCTTAGTTCTTCTAGGACTCATCTTAGCAAAAAAGATGTTGTATGTGTCAAAATCTCTATGTTCCAGAAGAACTCAATCATGGAAGAACACGCTCAAAGACAAGCGGACTCCTCCTCTTGTACAAGGACTAATGCCGTCACCACAATTCAACAAAAAAGGCAAGCAAAACAGCACATGAAAACCGCTATATCAAATAGACAAAGAGGTTTCAAGAAGAAAGTAGTTCTAGGCAAGATGCAGATCTCGGTACGAAAAGGAGAGCAACCACCTACCTTGCAAACACAATTCCCACCCAGGCAAGACAACCATGTGAAGAGAAGAACCAAGCCAGCACGACAAGCTCAATGAGAAGGCCTCCGACAAATTTGGGTGCCTAAGAAATAAGTTGCAGTTCAACAAGGACAACCACATATGTGGGTACCCAAGGCACTCTTACACACACAAAGGCCAATGCTCCCCACCATGCAAAAGGTCTCAACAAAGAAGCCAAGGAGAGAAAAGGGTAAGAACCAAGCACAGAGACCAAAAGAAGCTAAACTCACCTCTTCGATAAAAATAAGCAGGCAATCATCAAGGATATGGGTTTGGAAGCCAAAAGTGCCAACGACATCCACGGAACGAAAGAACCAAGCACTTCGGATGCAAAATTTAAGCATCCAACCAAAGATGAAGAAATAAAAAAGGACTTGTATGCAACCCAACATAATTCTAAAATGGGTTCCCAAAATCAGTCGTCCTTTGAAATCCAATGGATACCTCCAACAAAAGCTGCATCAGCATTTGGGAAGAACATTGAAAGCCTCGATGTGCAACAACCATGTGCCTTTGCCATAACCTTGTCTTTTGCACCATTCAGGTCATGGATTTCCAAAGTATGCATCAATATAGGGCCACATTACATGGCCGTGCATAGACACAATTGAGCACCCAGGCATATGTGACACATTGACATATGTAAAATATTTTACTGATGCTAACATCTTTCTTCTTGTTTTCTGCCATTGTTGCGAGAGAGAGAGAGAGAGAGAGAGAGAAAAAAAAGAAAGAAAAAAATAGGAAGCAGAAAAGACAAAGAGAGGAGACATGACCATGCGCTGGAGGAATCTCAGCAGTGAACCATCAATAAGGACTTCCATTAGCAAGACAGACAAGCCAATGGTCAATCACCATGATGGGCGTGCAACATGAAGAATGAAGAGCGATGGACCTTTCATCATGATAAGGATCTATCTCCTCCATATGCAAACCTTGATTGCCCAAGACATGAATTACTCCCTCTAGACCTCCACAACCATGAAAAATGAAGAACTAGACAATCGACACGCTACATTTGGAAGGTGGATTGCTCTTGTTGATACATGAGGGACACTACGTCTCAACATACTATATGGAACAAACACTACAACAAGGGTCTGTTAGGGACAACAGATTCAAGAGGGGGGGAGTGTTGAAGCTCAAAGTCAAGGAGAAAGCATGGAAGTGCATCAAGGAAGTGGACACACAAGAAGAAGGAGCAAGTAGGGAGCTCCAAGAAGCACATGCCAAATTTTCAGAAGAAATCCCTATAAAAATAGTGATTTTTATAACTAAAAACCATTGTAAATACCATTTTTCATTTTTTCAACTCCATTTTGTTCAAGCGGAGGCGTCCTCAAGCTTGAGAAGTATTAGAAGTATCATCCTACCAATCTTCATAATTTTTATAGTCCGTTTGAGCTCCAAAATAAGCCCGGGAACCTAATTGTTAAGTAGGCCAGACACTAGGTCTGGACAGGGCCAAAACCACTAAAAAAACTATAAAAAGGGTTGGAGAGCTCATTTTTGGGGTTAGCTTGTTGTAGATTTAAGATTTTGTAAGAGATTTCTTTTGTAATCGAAGTCCTTCCATTGTTCCACTCTTTGCTCTTACTTTGTGCGCGTGTGTGTATGTGTGTGCATGTTTGTATGCTTTCACTCACATACTTGTGCCATCACTTGCTCACGGTCTTCATACCAGTCCTCACGTCTCCACGGATTGACATTTAAGAGGTGTAGCTCCTCACGTTGGTACTTGCCATTGTGCAAGAGTGACAATGACAATAGTGAATAGAAACATATACTAATGATTGGGCACTATGGTGAACTTTTCAATAAATAGCAATGAATGGTAGCTTCAATATATACTTTATAAGTAAGTATAGTTAGATTTTGGTAGCTGTTGAGCTCATAAACGTCATATTGGCCAAAGTCAACCGTAGTCGAAGTCAACCAGAGTCAAAGTTCAAAAGTCAAAGTCAAACTGATCAAAGTCAACATGTTCAAGGTCAAAAGTCAACATGGATGAAGTCAAAGTGTCAAAGTTCGAGTGTCAAGGTGCACAAGTAGTGCACAATTAATTGTTCATAAAGGGGATAATTGCAGAAAATTGGTTGCAGGTTGGAGAGGTATTTCTGTAATTCCCTAAGGTTCAAAAGTGTTTTTAAAAAGTGTTTGGAAGGTTCAAGTGAACCCTCTCTTAGGTGCACATTTGAGAAATTAAAAGGCAAAATGTGGAGGTATGTGAAGCGGCAATGTATGCAGAAGTGAAAGTATGGCCCCCGAATTAAATTTTTTGTTTTCATCTAAAGTCACTACAGGACAAAAGAGGGATTCATTGGCTGCCCACTTTTGGAGATAATCTTGGGACATCAAAGTGAGCACCAAGATACTCTAGGAGTTAGGAGCGTATGTGAACCGACACTCAAATCAAGGCAAGGCATTATTCTTGAGGAACCAAGTAAGGTGAGCATGGTCTAGGCTAAGCAAGAGAGAGAAGTGCAAGAGGGAGAAGTGCAAGAGAGAGAAGTGCAAGAGACACACAATGTGCGATGCACAAAATTGAAGTGCAAGGTGTGCATGAAGTGTGACTAAGAAGTTTGCAAGGAAGTGCTAAGATATACAACCAAAGATCCCAAGGTCCCATTGAAGCTGTGCGCGTGCCGACAGAAGGTGTCCATCCCTCCCCCTGTTGGAAGCTTGAGTGCAAAGTGTGCATAGGTGCAAGCTTGGAGAAGGTGGAGGTGTGGTGCAGAGAAGGCGGGCAGCAACAAGACCCTTGGGTATTTTGTATTTTGTAATTGTGCACTCTATGGGATTTTGCATAGAAATCATTGGATTGTATTGTGCATCACCATTGTATTTGTCTTCTTATAATCAATCGACAGAGGCTTCCAGTGTTGTATCTTTCTTCTTATCTTTCCCTTTTCTCCAACAAGCACTCAAATCGCTTTTTGCACAAGAATCCCCCAATAAAATTTGGCACGCCCGGTGGGACTCGAAGGAGATTTGAGCATAGGAGAAGCAAAGTGCAAAGTGTAGAACAGTACTACTTCATTGGGTTAAGAGGTAAATTTTCTTATTAATTCTCTTAGCCCAAGAGGATTATGAACAGCGCATGAATGCAACCTGGTCTCAAACATTGAGGGTCACTTGCAAAGCAACAAGAAGGAAGGCTGTTAGAAGATCCTCTAGTCCACTGTCATTAACATCATCACTAAAGAGCATGGCAAGTCAGGTAGATTTGGAAACTCTACTTTCAAGCTTAAATATAAAATTTCCTTCTTTCAAAGGCTTAGCTCAGGAAGGTCCGGATGAGCACATTAGGAGATTCTTAGCATTATGCAAAACTGGAGGGTTGATGGGAAGAGAGGATTCCTTTTTTATCCTTTTTCCTGTCACATTAGAAGGGCTAGCAGATAAATGGTTCAGCCAGTTTGCTGAGAACCATTTCACCACTTGGGATTTAATGAAAGATGCATTCAAAACTCAATTCTAGCATGGGAATACTAGAGAGATAATCATGGAGGAATTAGAAAACTTGAGACTAGGTCGAGGTGAAATGTTTCGAGAGTTTGTAACTAGGGCCAAGGCATTAACGGCCAAGTTGCCAGGTCCTCCACATGATTTCTTTATTAACAAATGGTTAGCTAAATCACTTCTAGTGACCACACAATGTAAAATCAAGGAATTAGTGTTGCCAATAGCCTCCATAGAGGAGTTCATCAATACAGCTACACGACTAGAACAAATAAGACAACAATATGGAGCAACTTCTCCGCAGCTACCTTATTCTGCAAAAATTGAAGATCTAGTGATTCAACTAAGGAAAGAGCTAGAGAACTTAAAAAGAAGTAAACCTCAAAGGAAGAAGAAAGTGCAGTAACCTTGTTGCGGTGAGAAATCGAGGCCCTCAAACTTCAAAAGGAAGAGGAAGCCCAAGCAGAACAAATAGCTCAACTTCGACAAGAATTACAATAATTAAGAGGAGGTGGCATAAAAAATGGCCTATGGTGTACCATGTGCAGCAAACAAGGCCATGTGGTAAGCGAATGTCCACTCTTAAAAGTATCATGTCAGTTATGAAAGAAAATGGGGCATGAGGCTCAAGACTGTTCTTCAAGAGGAATGCCTGCAACAACATATTGGACACAAGGAGGAGCCCTACCACCAGCTAATGTGATGGCAGCTGCAGCTAATCAATGTAATAATTACAACCCTAGACAGAGGACTAACTTTGGAAATGGGCCTAGGAGGCCAATTATTTGTTTCAGTGTGGAGAATGTGGGCATTACCAAAGTACGTGCACTCTACCAGAAAATGCCCCTCCTTACAAGAATTGCCCAGAGGCCAAAGACCATTATACTAATTGTTGTCCTAAGAACCAAACATCTTCATTTGGGCCCACATTCAAATGATTTCTGTGCGCAAACAAGAAATGGTAGATCAAGTCAATGTGCCATCACCATCTACCAGGGTGGTGCACTTAGAAGAAATTGAATCTTTTATAGTGCAGACGAGAAGCAAGGGGAATGCTCAAGTAGAAATAGGTCAACAATCAAGGATTAATGGATTGAACAAAGACAAAGATACATCTGAAGACGAAGCCACCACATGTGCAGATACAAGTCAAAAAGAAAATATCATAGGTACCATTGATGCCATTGGACATGCATTCAATAGGGCTCATGAGGAGTTTGACAAGTCAATTGGCACCCATGCTCTTAAGGAATCAGAAGCTTCTAGACTACTCAAGTCCATGAAAAAGGAGGTTAGTATTTTTTATTTAATAAAGATGGATGGGAAATTCAGGTCAAAACTCTTGCAAATAACTGATGAGGCTTCCACAACAAGTTTAGTGGCAAGGACTACTATTATGCATAAAGATAAAATTGTAGGGGAAGCACCCCTCACAAATTATAAGAGCCCTTGGTTAACAGTCTCTATCAAAGGTCATGAGTTCCAAGGAGTTATTATAGATGGTGGTTCTGGCATTAACTTGATGCCTGAACATACCATGAAAAAGATTGGACTGCACCCTTCAAGACCTGCAAACTTCACTGTAACACTGGCAGACGAAAGCATAGTAAGGCCTATGGGAGTGGTCCCTAGAGTCCCAATCAAGATACAAGGTACCATCGTTAACTTGGATTTTGTTGTTTTAAGGCTACCACAAGTAGAAGGAAGTTTCCCTTTGTTAATTGGGAGACCTTGGTTAAGGCATGCCAATGTACTACATGACTGGGGTATGGACACAATGTGGGTAAAGCAAGAGGGGAAAGAGTTACAGTAGATATTTTTAGAAGAAGGTCCAGAAAACCAAAGACATACCAGCATGATGCAGACAATTAGTATTTGTATGGAAGAAGAATTGTTGGACAACCCAGAAGCAGATATATTTGAAGGAGCAAATTTATATGAAGATGAAAACATGTTGGCTTGGCTCCATGCAGAAGACCCATCTTCCTGCTATAGAATTTTTCCAGACTCAATTAGAGAGGAAGCATATGAAGAAAAAGAGGACATCATTCAGGTTACTGACTTGAGTGAGACAGTCTCTGTCAAAGGCCATAAAAGAGAGAAGAAAAGAAAAGCCCTTAAGTGCAGCAGTGACGAAGCTACTTCAAATCCTATATCAAGGGCTAGTTTGTTATGGATACTAGCATGGATATCATCTGTTATGTCAATTTTTATGATAGTAAGTGCAGGGCTTTATAAAGATTTGGAAGGAGTACCTGCAAGTCTTTGGAAACAGAGGGTTCCATTGGATGAAGAAGCTAGAATAGTAAAAATGAAATTTTGCAGATTAAGTTATAAAGTTGTTGAAACAAAGATACAAAAGATGCAGTATGGAGGAGATAATATTCTAATGAAGGATCTAGGGTACCCCTATTAGATGGTGAGTGTGCCCAACAAGAAGACAAAACAAATGAAGTGCAATACAATTGGAGATTATGGAGGAGTTTCTCTTAGTCAACATATCAAGGCTCAAATCCTATCATCAACACAACTGAAGCTTTCTGGATCACTTGGAACTTGCACGATTTGTCCACATTGTACATAGCCTTCTCATATCATTTTGCTCAAGTTTTAGTAGTTTTTTATCCATTTTCATGCTTTTTCTTTGAGTTTTTAGCAAATTTAGGAACCCTTTCATAGCCCTTCGCATAAGTACAATTTTTGGAAATTTTTGGGATTTTTCAAATATTTTTAGAATTTATTTGAACACTTTTTCATCTTTTTCAAATGCCTTTTTCTTAATTAAATGGACATATAAAGGAAGCTCTCTGTGGTTTTGAGTGGCAAAATGACTGAAATGGTGGGAATTCTTTTAGGAATTTTTCTTAAAATTTTTTGGATTTTCTTAGTATTTTTTCTTTTTAATTTCAGGGTATTTTTAACCCCCCTCCCCCCCAAAAAAAGCCCCCTAGAGGCTAAATTTATTTTTTTTCAAAAAAAGAAAAACCTCTTCCCCCCCTTCTCTCTCTCTCTCTCTCTCTCTGTCTCTCTCTCCCTCCCTCCCTCCCCTGCCCCCTCCCATCCCTCCCCAGCACTCCCCCCCTCCCCCTCACGCCCCACCCGGCCAATTTTTATTTTTTTTCTTATTTTTATTTTATTTATTTTATTTTTTCATTATTTTATTTATTTTGGTATTTTATTTTAATTTTATTTATTTAGTTATTTTTATTTTATTTTATTTTATTATTATTTTTTTTTAAATTAAGCTTCACCCCACCCCGCTAGCATTTATTAAATTTAAAGAAAAAACATAATATCTATTTTTATAAATATTTAAAAATATATATTTTTTTTCTTTTTCATGGTCCAATGCTTTTGGCTCTAGATCGCGCCTCGAATGGCCGTTTTTTTCAGACTTGGAGTCATTTTCATGTATTTTAGCACCTCTTGGCTCATTTTTTGGCTTAGTTTTTTCAAAATCCCCATTTTTGTCTGATGTTTGGTCAAAACCCACATGTTTTGAGCACATTTCTCATGTGCTTCTAATTCCACACATGGTCCACATGGTCTATTCTCACTTTATTTTACCATATGCTTCATACTTTCGCATATGCACCCGCTGTAGCTTTCTTATTTTATCTTTTTGGCCCTCTCCAAACCCTATACTCGTACTCCCTCACCCTCTCTTTATCCTTCTGCCCAGCCCCATCCTTACCCTCCCTACCTATCCATCTCCGCCCCCTCAGCCCTCTCTTCCCCTTCCTTCTTACCCTCCCTTTGTCCTTGTTTGCTTTTTCGTGCAAAATTTACACTTTTGGTTCTTCTCTGGTGTTTGTTCCCTTCTGCTCCTGGTGGACTTGGTTGCTGCTCAAGTGTCCTTTTGAAGGTTTTGCAGCATAGAAATCGTGGTGTCATATTTGCTGAGAGTTTTGGCTGTAGCTCTCCGAGACGGAGAGCCCATTAGGTGGTGGGCAACTGTTGAGCCCATAAATGTCATATTGGTCAAAGTCAATTGCAATCAAAGTCAATAGAAGTCAAAGTTCAAAAGTCAAAGTCAAACTGATCAAAGTCAACATGTTCAAGGTCAAAAGTCAACATGGGTGAAGTCAAAGTGTCAAAGTTCGAGTGTCAAGGTGCACACGTAGTGCACAATTAATTGTTCATAAAGGGGATAATTGCAGAAAATTGGTTGCAGGTTGGAGAGGTATATAAGGTTCAAAAGTGTTTTAAAAAAGTGTTTGGAAGGTTCAGGTGAACCCTCTCTTAGGTGGACATTTGAGAAATTAAAAGGCAAAATGTGGAGGTATGTGAAGCGACAGCATACGCAGAAGTGAAAGTATAGCCCCCCAATTAAATTTTTTGTTTTAGTCTAAAGTCACTACAGAACAAAAGAGACATTCATTGGCTGCCCACTTTTGGAGACAATCTTGGGACATCAAAGTGAGCACCAAGATACTCTAGCAGTTAGGAGCGTATGTGAACCGACACTCAATTTTTTGGTATTGACAATTGATACAAAACGATGTGGGGAACTTAAATTAGGATATTTCGTTCGGGTAGGTCGGAAAGTTCGTTTAGGCAAGACATTATTCTTGAGGAACTAAACAAGCTGAGCATGTTCTAGGCTAAGCAAGGGAGAGAAGTGCAAGAGATACACAGTGTGCAATGTAAAGAAGTGAAGTGCAAGGTGTGCATGAAGAGTGACTGAGAAGTGTGCAGGGAAGTGCTAAGATATACAACCAAAGATCCCAAGGTCCCATTGAAGTTGTGCGCGTGCCTACAGAAGGTGTCCATCCCTCCCCCTATTGGAAGCTTGAGTGCAAGGTGTGCACAGGTGCAAGCTTGGAGAAGGTGGAGGTCTGGTGCAGAGAAGGCCCACACCAACAAGACCCTTGGGTATTTTGTATTTTGTGATTGTGCACTCTGTGGGATTTTGCACAGAAAGCATTGGATTGTATTGTGCATCACCATTGTATTTGTCTTCTTATAATCAATCGACAGAGACTTCTAGTGTTGTATCTTTATTCTTATCTTTCCTTTTTCTCCTACAAACACTCAAATCCCTTTTTGCACAAGAATCCCCCAATAGTATCACTCCAATGTCTTTTGAAAGCATAGAGATTAATATAAAAATCTTTGTGTTCATAGGTCCAATTCTTAGCTATGTATTTATTTTTAAATCTTTTGCAAGTTTTCCAAATGAGATGCAAATCAAATGGTGTTCTTTTAGCAAAAAAACAATTGATTTTTTGCTTGAAAAAGGAAGCTCAACTGAGGCATGTTCTCCCTTGCTTGAATTAATAAAAAAAAAGAAATACTAAAGTGAATGGGCATCATGCCCTTTGGATCCACCATATTCAATAGAGTAGGGATGTTGAGAGATCCCAAGTGGAAAAATATATTCTTCTACTCAAAATTTTGATGGGTTTATATGTTTCCATGGGTTAGCAATGGAATTGCATTCTTCCCAAGCTTGATAGAAATCTAAGTTACTGGAAGGGAATGCAATTCAACTTGGTGGTGTGTGTGATGGTGATCAACACCTTCTTCATTTCATCAATTATCTATTTTTTGGCATGTTGGAGACCAAAAGACAAAGATTTAATGAAATTGTAAAGTTCAAATCCTGTTGCATACACTTGTATACATTGCACATAAAGTAATATAGTTGAAATAATGTTTTCTAACAAAGATCTTAAATCAAATTGGAGTTCCTTTTTTCAAACTGAACATTACATTGGCATACTTCTGCCTCAAGACTATGATGTTAACTTAAAATGTATTCACGAATTTCACCTTCCTCAAGTGCACAGATTTCTATAAGGAGGTGCATCTTCTAACATGCTCAACCTTCTCTAATAATTTAAATATTATCCACAAAAAAAGCATGCTATTGGTATGCTTGAAATAGTTCTTATTAGGATTTCTAGAGTGGCTTCATTTACTATTTTTCCTTAGAACTTTTGGTTTCAATATAGAACACATTAGCGATTATAAGGTTTTCTTCAATCAATGTTGGCATCGATGTTAAAATTCTAGGATGATTTTACTAATCCATTTGTTGATTTGTGAGAAATACGATTACATAATAAAATTTCTTGTCCTCATGCCTACCTTTAGCAAAACAATAATAAGTAATCCTTAAAGGGAAACTACTATAGACATGCCCTTGCTTGATGCATTGCATGCATCGCAAAGTGTTGTGAGCACCCTTGCTCCACAACTCATTGATTTTGTGATGCAAATAAGTTACCAAATATATGTCTTACATATTCCTCTATAGTTTAAGTGTTTCTAGTTCTCACCAAAGCTTGTCGATTGGATCCTTAATTTTGGAGTTTTTCATTCAATGCCCCTTTAAAATGAAGTTTGACTTGTATTTTTGTGGCTAATATAGTAAGATCCTTTGGATTTGCACTATTGAAAAAAAAAAAGAAGAAGCTTAGAGGATAATATTGATAATTTGGATATTCAAAATATGAACCATTGCTTAGATACTGATAAAGCCATGACTCCTTATCCATTAAGGGTTAAAGGAAACAACAAAAGACACTCAAAGGAGCTGGAACATCAAGAAGAATCCATGAAAAGTCAAGAGACAAGGAAACACGTGAACAGACAGGTAGTCTATTTTGTAACAATGATTTGCCTAACCTTAACTCATCCAAATTGAGTGTTTCTTCACTTGTTGGACAAAATCGTGGAGTCATTAGATTTCAAAAAGTGGGTCAAATTGCTTGATCTAGGTCAGGTACGTTTTAGAAGTAGGCTGGGAGACCTACTTAGGCTCATTGTGCTTTTGTTGCACACAAAGAGGATTTGTTGCTCACATGCACTAGGCGGTAGAACTTGCCATAGACTATGTTGTGAAGTCCTAAGAAGGGCCCCCTCAATTTCTTATTTCATGATAAAGTCTCTTGGTATTTGGGGGAAGATTTGATATTATAGCCTTTTGCCCTAGTGAGCAGTTGTGTTGTGTCAATGTTTTTGAGCTTTCGTTTGTTAAGATCCTCTTAGGGTTTTTCTACAAAATCGCATGGCTAGAATCAAAATCACATCCTTCATGCCACTTCATGAGGGAAAATTCCTAGCGACAAATTGATTAATCCATTTTTCTACCAATTCCTCCAATCTTTCTATGAAATGGATCATGAACGCATCCTCTTATCCTCGACAGCTTTGCTTTGGCACCATGCTAGAGTTCTCCAAAGATGGTCATCCAAAGCTTAAGTTACTTTAAAAACTAGAAATTTTGATCTTGATTCTAGAGACAAGATTGATCAAATCTACTTGTTCTATTTCTTCTAGTTGGAAGTGATTGTATACTCAGATTGTTCTATTTCTCAATAGATCATCAAGGGCTAGATAGTCGATTCTTCTTTTTCTCTAACTCTGGCAAAGGACATAGAGATAGGGCTAAATGATGATGGGAATGAGAGATAGCTTTTGATCATGGATCTCGCATTCTGCAATCAAGCATGGGATCATCCTAACAAAATACATCACATCATGTATTATGGTGTCCCAAGATTGAGGATGATAGGAATCCCTAAGGATCCACTAAGCATACCAAATTTAATTGTAGGGTTGAGAAGTATTGGGATAGTCATTTTTCCAAGTGTTGGACTAACACATGCAAATCTTATTGATAAGCAATAGGAACATGAGGAAGGGAAAAGATGAGAACAATACGAGAGGGAAAGAACAAATCGTTATTCATAGAAAATATATAACAATATTCTAGAGTAGATTTTTTAGTATGCAACTAGAATCTAGTGATTAAAATGTAATAATAGAGACCAATAATCTAGACTACAATTAAGACATGACCTTTATGCGTACATCACAGGCAATAGATATAGGATACAAGTTGAATAAGGTTCTTGTAGTCCACTCACATTGAAACATAACAATAGGTCAAAACAAATTGTTTTAATAGGTGTTGTGGCACTAATCGCTTCCCATGTTAGAGATCCATTATTATAACCTATGTTGTCAATGGTGAACATTAACAAGATCAATTACTAGATCATCTTATTCTTCTGGCTTCTTAGCCTTTTCTCTTTAGTCCAAGGTCATTTTACTCTCATAAAGAATTTCTATTGCATCTTCTTTTATCACTCTAGGGATGCCTTGAGGTTATATTACTAGCACTATATTCTTCCTTCCGTTATCCTATCTTTAAGCTCTCTCTCTAATCATGATTCATGGCATCAATGCTCTCATGACAATGAAGTTCTCTCTCTCTCTCTCTCTCTCTCTCTCTCTCTCTCTCTCTCTCTCCCCTCTCTCTCTCTCTCTCTCTCTCTCTCTCTCTCCCCCCTCCCCTCCCTCCCTCCCTCCCTCCCTCCCTCTCTCTCTCTCTCTCTCTCTCTCTCTCTCTCTCTCTCTCTCTCTCCCCCCCCCCTCTCCCTCCCCCCTCTCTCTCGCTCTCTCCTCACTCTCTCTCTCCCCTCTTATATCTCTATTCCTATATCATCATTGTGTATGTTGTACATATATATACCTTCATAAGTTTAGAGTTATCCAAACTTAGGAATCCAGGATAGAGAACACAAACACATACACATTAGAAAAAAACAACTAACAAAAGCAAGAGACTACACAAAAATAAGGACCAAAATAAGACATGAAAAATACAAACAAGAAAGCAAACCAATACAAAAAGAGCCACACTAAAAATAATAATCAATATTTAAGTTGTTAAAATAATAATATATATATATATATATATATATATATATATATATATATATATATATATATATAAATATTAATAAATAAATAAATTAATTAAATTATAATAATAAGAATAATAAATAAATAAATAAAATACAAATAAAAATAAAATAAAATTACAATTAAAATTATAAAATAAAATAAATAAAAAATAAAATTACATATATATATATACATATATATATATTTATATATATATATATATATATATATATATATATATATATATATATATATATATATATATATATATATATATATATATATATATATATATATATATATATATATATATATATATATATATATATATATATATATATATATATATATATATGCAAATTAAACAAAAACAAAAAGAAAGCAAAAAAGTGCATCTTCAACTTCTGTCTGTCCCAAAAAAGAAGTATCAGAATAAAACTTTATTATGCATAGCTTGGACAAAAAGCTTTGACATCCCTACTCACGTCATGAGTGCCCTAGAGTAGGTGTAGACTTTAATAAAAAGTCCTTCTAAAAAAGATCTCTAACAAAGAGAAAATAAAGAAGGTTGTGGTGAACATAAAAGATGGTAATGAAGGATGCACATACATAGGTAATGACTTGTATGAAGAGAAAGAGTGAACATTTTTAGTCTTTTAAGATGATAAAAGGATGTTTTCTAGACTATGTTGATCTAAAAGGACTAGAACCTTCCATCTACTCTTACAACATTCCTATTATAGTTGATGCCAAGCCTACAAAACAGAGATGGTACACTTACAGAGATGTGTAATCAACCAAAATCAAGGAAGTGATGGATAATTTAGTAGCTACAATATTTATATATAATATTAAGAAAAATAAATGGGTACCAACCACCATTGATTCCATAAAGAGAATGGAAAATTGGGAGTCCACATTCATTTGAAGAAAGTAAATTCTCCAACTTTACATGGTAATTACCTGCTACGTATAAAGAATTACCTCTTTGAAAGAGATTGGCAAGGAAGTGCATGAATTTCGTGATGAA
>CM035408.1:161590762-161698262 GCA_020310875.1 Ceratopteris richardii | reverse complement strand
TCTCACTTAGGCCGAATGGGCCATCATGGTTTTGTAGCTACATTTGTAAGTATACATGTTATTGTCAGGATATTTTTTATTTTAGTTAAAATGCAAGAAACTAATCTTTTTTATTTGTTTCAATGCAGCGAAAGGATTATAGTAGATATCCTATGAAACATGAGATCAAGTATGCTACACATTTTGGATATTGGCATTTGAGCGAGTATATGTGCGATCATCCGGATGCATTTGTGAGTATTATTAAATTTCATATAATTATTTTATATTTATGGATGTTTCATATGTTTTACTTATTTATGTTTGTTATATGTAATATAGGAGTATTATGGAGAGGCAGATATGGATGAGATGGAGAGACAAACATAGGAGGGACGATCTTTATCGTCACAGAGTGCTGAACAAATACATCAGATCATCAGGATGAGGATGATGATGATGATGATGATTAGGATTCTTGATTGTGATATTGGATATTTATTTACACACACACACTAAAACCATATTATACAAAATCAAATTATTGTTGATGTACAAGAATACTTACTTACTTGATGATGATGATGATGATAATAATTCTCATAGTCATAATGCTAATATACCTCGTACATGTCATGGACTTCCTTTAGATGGAGAGGTTTTTAACTTTTGGGGTGGTTGCTATATGATTGCTCCATCCACTATTACTAGTGTTGGTCATGGTCTCTTTATTGTAGAGGATTTGTATATGCCTCTGAACTCTCAAGTCACTCTTATGTCATTTTGTGGTCCTATATATGGATGGGGAGATTGGCATCGACTTGCATGTTATGTTCAAAACATGAGCACTTATGGAATATGCTTGAATACAACATCCCTTACTAATATAAGGATTTCACATGCAGAAAATGAAAGATTATATATTGATGGAAGAACTCACATGCATGGAAACATAGCAGGTTTAATAAATAGTAGTCGAGGGTTACATAATAGTTCAAGGACTAATTGCACATTTGAGGAGCGTGAAAATAGTCATGAATCACCACACATGAGTAGAGATGTAGCAAGATACATAGTTGTCAATGCTATTACTACATTACATGTTGGTGATGAATTATTAGTGAATTATGGATGGCATAGACCTCCAAGAGCACCTTTTAGCTAGAGAGAGAATGAAAATTTTCTATCCATATTTAATAGCTTATATATTTAATTTTATGTTTAAAGTTTACTTTTCATTCATTTATGCATGGAATATTAATGATTTCTATCCATGTGTGTAGATTCCAATGTATGATGTTGATGATATTCCACCACACCATTCACAATTGCCAGTAAGAAGTCATTTATCAGAAACTTCTATGAGGAGGCTACGCAAAAGTGATCATGTGGAATATGCAAGGTTGAAAGACCTATATTCAAAAGAAGATAAAGTACAAGATTGTGCGACAATGATGAAGATGATGGCATTGCAGATTTTATTGAGGATTGGTATCAAAATGACAATGAGACAATTGATGTTTCTAAAAATAAGAAATATCTTCGAGAGGAATGTCTAAAACATGTATATATAAGAAGTCGTTTGACACGAATAAGTGCGCACTATTAAGGTATAATTTTTTATTTTCTATCTATTTATATATATACATGCATAAATATATACATATAAATACATGCATACATAGATATACACACATATATATAGGAATGTATACACACATATAAACATGCAAATACATATATGCACATACACATGTTATGAGAGTAAGATCAAATTATACGTACCTGTATCAAATGAAGATATATTGTCCATCTAGCCTTTGGAATTGTCCACCTAGCCTTTAGAATCTTCCTGACACATCTGCTTTTCCTATTCTAGTTGACCTAATACGTGTGTTGCTAACTCTTTTATGCACTTTGCATACAAATATTAAGTATGAGTTAGCTATGGAGCTATTAGGGTATTTGAAAAATAGGAGAAGCAAATTTATCTCGAAGATTTGATGGAAGAATAATTTTAAAGGATGGGCGGACAAAAAGTGTTCATTTAGTGCAGGTTTTTGTTTTTACCTTAGCTAAGGTAAGAAAAAGAACTTGCATTGAATGAACACTTTCTGTTCGCCAATCCTTTAAAACTATTTTCATCCATCTTTCAAAATCGTTGAGATAAATTTGCTTGTCCTATTTTTCAAACGACCTAATATCTCCATAGCTAATTGATACTTAATCTTTGTAAACAAATATCTAAGTCTTAGCTAGCAAGGCAGGTAATAAATTGACTATAAAATGGGAGACAACCAAATGATTCAGTGGTCTAGATATCTATATGAAAGTCAACAAACCATAATAAACATAGATTGACTATAAAATGGGAGACAACCAAACGATTAAGTGGTCTAGATATCTATATGAAAGTCTGTAAAGCGAAATCAAATATACATAGCTACACATGCATTCATACACATACATACACATTGATACATAGATACACATACATACATACATACACATATATACACACATACGCATATGCATATATATATATATATATATATATATATATATATATATATATATATATATATATATATATATATATATACATATACATATACACATATAACACACATATACACACATACATATCTTTACATAGTTTATTGTTACAAAAATCAAAGAAAGTCCTCTTGATGATTCACCATCAGATATAGCTACTTCAACATCTAAAAGAGATATTAGAATCATTGTACATGATAATGAGACTAATCTTTTCGATGAAGAGGACAATACTCTACATGCTGATTCTACTGATGATGAAGAGCGATTACCAGAAATTGATATTAGTCCATCAATAGATGATGTCATTCATGAGAACAGAGATTTAACAATAGAAGAAATAAATGAAATCAATAAGGATAATGAAGATGAGACTATATTGATGTCTAAAAAAAATGATGGCAATAATGAAAACATATGAGTAGATTAGATAGTAAATCCTACTCTAGTTATCGATGAATAACTTGAATCATTTGAATGGATATCATATAATAGATTCTTCTTTATTCAACTAGAATATCGATGAATCATACTAGAGAGATGAAATCATGTTCTTTTAAGTTAGAACATGAAGCTCGGGGGTATGCCTAAAATTTTATATATAGCTTTATTTTCAAGGAGCAATTTTTTGTCATGTATGTATGCATGTGTGTGTATTCATGTGTATTATATGTATACATATGTTAGTATGCACATATATGTGTTTCATGTATATGTGTTAGCCCTAAAAATGGTTGATTTTTATGCACTAATGCGGTTGTATTTGGCAGGAAAATACGCTTGATTTCAGGTATTGCAGAATGAATTTGATAATTGATGAGAAGCATGCAGAGATATTGGTTGCAGGGATGTGGAGAAAAGGTTTCACTTGAAAAAGGCCATTGTACTTTTGATGTTGGAGGATACTTTATCATCAAGGGTTCTGAGAAGGTCTTGATAACACAAGAGGAGAAGTCCAGAAGGCTTAATTGCACATCCTTACGTAATGGTAGGGGTTTTCATGCAAGATATCCCTTGGCAATTAAGGGAATTACATCACCTTTGTATGTGCTCTAAAGGCATGCGCCATTACTGCTGAATTGGAACTGGGGCAAGAGATACACATCGAAACCATCAAGGAGGATTATCACTCAAACGAGAAAGTTGGGAATGCATTAGTAGAGCTATATCTGAAATGTGGATTATTGGAAGAGGCATTGGATGTATTTTCTGGGCTTGTCAAGAGAGAAGAGTATTATTTCCGTTGCTACAACTGTGGAGGTTTCCTACCGTGGCAATCCTGGAAGCGTTTTTTTGTGGTAAGTGAGAGCATGTTGTAGAGAAGCCATCGCTTGTCCCAACATGGCAGGTCGCAGTGGGTGTTGTCGCTGGGATTACACCTTTTGTAGTGGTAGGCATTGAATTCAACAAAAGAATTGCAGCACAAAGGAAATGTACGGTCTGTGGGGGCTCTGACAAAAGGACAGAAAAAAGGGAGTGGGGCTCTGACGAAAAAACCAGAAAAGGGAGCGGACGTTTTCCATTTTTGTCCTCAATCTCTTTTTCGGCGGAGGCATGGAAGAAGGGGTGGGGACGCTCTCAAGGAGGGAGGAGTGGGTGAAAAGTTCTTGCTGTTCTCTGCTCCGGATCTGTAATTGGCTCTTATCATAGTCCGCAAGGGGGAAGCAGAAGGCGGCATTCTACATATCTGTCATACATCTTTCGATGCGGAAGGGGGGGATCGAAGCTTTTTACCTGCAGATGGTTGCCACGGCACAAAAAGGCCAAAGCACTTGTCTTCCTTTGTCATGGCTATGGAGTGGAATGCGGTGTCTTTATGAAGGGTACAGGCATTAAGCTGGCACAGGCGGGCTACGCAGTTTTCGGCATTGATTATGAAGGCCATGGGAGGTCTGAAGTCTGCGGATAGATGGCCGCAAGCGCTGTCAAATATGAGGAGGAATTCACACTGAGCAGAAGGGGGGGATAGCTTCTTGTGTCCATCGATTTTCAGAAAGGGGGGGGGCTGGAAGAGCAATAGCTCCCATACTGTGACCAGATTTATGGCATTCTGAAGTTGTTCATCTTCATAAGCTTCCTTCCTGAAGGCTTGGGCGGAGGAGAATGCTTCTGGGGGAGTGCATCCATGGTTGTTGAAGAGAACACAGCAGCAGGAGTGGGAGACAAAAGAGTTACAGATATCAGAGAGAAAGATGGGCAGAGAGAGGATGTGGGTGAACGACTGATGCGTGTGTAGGACGCGGAGAAGAACGTGTTGGTCATCATCCTCTCATCCACACACACTCATATCGACCCCTTACTTCAGAGTATGTCAGCGGAGGTGGAAGTTCTTCAGCCATCTTCAAGCCAGAGGAAAGCTCGATGAGACAACTGCTCCCAAATTGTTTTATCTTTTGAGTACCTGCACAGTATGGACATCATTTACAGAGATTTGAAGGTAATTGAAGCTTTTCCTTTGGTTGTTCTTTAGCATATTAAGTTCTGGACTACCTGCAGACAGGGAGATTCTTTTATTTTGTACCATATGTAGTGCTTGAGAGGGGGAATGGTGATGGATTATACATGTGTACACTCTCAAAGATCTGTGTAATAGCAAGAGTGATTTGAATGTATTCTGCATGTTTACCTTATTTTTTGGCGATAATGAGTGACAATTAACTCATTAATAATGGGGCTTATTCATTCACTCAAAATTTCAGGATCGTGTGATGAACTTGATTTATTGACTTAAAATTGCAAGATCTTGCCAAGGTTATGCTATGATGAAAAGATCAATGATGGCTGTTTTTTTTATTTATGTTAGATGTAGTATGTCAGAAATATCTTAAGATAATCCTTTATGCAGTATGTTTTCTTTGTACAACACACATGCACAGTCCATAATAGACATAAATAGCATATTGGATGGTCTTGAAAACGTGTTCTCATATTATACAGAACAAATTGCATGCTTACAATTAGTGTCATTCACATGTCTGATAATCTGAATGGTATATACCTTTCATCTTGGTACGTAATGCTTTACCATCCACGTTAAGAAGTTTTGATGACAAACTATCTGCTCGCATGGAGCTGTTACCTTTGATGCAGTTCAAAGAACTTGATTTGAAGAAAAAATTAGTTTCTAATTTCTTGTTCCACAGCCTGAGGACCTTCTGCTTGATACGAAAAGAAACCTGAAGATAGCAGATTTTGGCTTTGCAAAAAAAAATTGACCTCCGAACTTTCACTTTATGTGGTACAGCTTTCAATGTACACCCGATTATTTAGCCCCTGAGATTATACTTGCACAAGGGCATGAGAAACCTGTAGACTTGTGGACTTTGGGTGTGCTTATCTATGAGATGCTAGCTGGTTTTCCTCCGTTTGAAGATGAAGATCCAAGTGCTACTTATCAGAAGATCCTCGAGGGAAAAATACATTTTCCAAAGCACTTTTCAAAGAGGACTCGCTTCATCTATGATCTGAACTTGCAGTGTGAAAGATCTTATAAGGAAGCGCTATTGAGTAAGAAGGGGATATTTGGAGCACATTCACATAATATGGGATGACATGGAGCAAGAATAATGGACCGATTCCTCACGACTTTAGCAAAGCATAAGTATAATTTTGCGGGAATTCCTTGGGGCTTTAGAGCGTAACATTTTGGTGCGTCTGTCGGGAAACATATGAGCTAGTTTATAGCCATAAGAAGAATCCATTGCGAGATAATTGTGGGCTCTAGGTAATCCAAATGGACCGATTCCGAGGGATTTAAACCAAATAAAGTCTCATATAATTATTTGTTCCATGGGCTCAAGAGCCTTTCATTTGGTGCGTTTGCCGGGAATAGCTTGGTACGTCTCTATAAGAGAGTGCCATAGGTTCGCCTAGCACCACAGGTTGGCCGAGTTTGCGGACCCCACGATCTAGTACATGAGCGAGGGGAGCTCATCGTCAGTAGCAGGAGCAAGCAAGAGAGAGAAGCACAAACTGTTAGCATTGGCGAAGCACCATAGCATCATTGGGGGGCAACTCTATCGATATTTTGTTCATGAGAGCATTTATCGGAGGTGTCTCGAGGAAGAAGAAGCAAATTTAGTGTTGAGGGCTTTGCATGACGAACCCTGCGGTGGACATTTTGCTGGTGAACTGACGGCAAGAAAGATTTTATTGGCTGGGTATTGGTGGCCAACGCTGTTCAAAGACTCACATACATACTGTAAGAAATGTGAAAAATGCCAACGAATGGGCAAACCCACATTAGCACATGCTGCTCCTCTCACGCCGGTGTTGACTCTTAAGCCGTTTGAGAAATGGGGAATTGATTTTGTGGGGCCTATTGATCCTCCTTCACGACGAAGATCCAATAGGTATATCTTGGTCTGTACTGACTATGTTACCAAGTGGGTGGAAGCCAAAGCTCTGAAGACTGACCGAGCTGTTGATGTAGCTAAATTTTTGTACGAACAAATCATCACTCGATTCGGATGCCCGTTGGAAATAGTGAGTGATAGAGGAACACATTTTGTCAACGAATTGATCGAAGAATTAATGGAATTATATAAGATCAAACATAGAAAAAGCACTCCATATTATCCTAGGGCAAATGGACAAGTGGAGGTTACCAACAAGGTGCTGGAACAGATTCTGACAAAGACAGTAGCTGTGCATAGGAGAGACTGGGATGAGAGACTTTTGGAAGCCTTGTGGGCATATCGAACATCCTACCGAGTGACGACCAAGAGCACTCCGTTCTCCCTAGTATATGGCGAGGAAGCCATGTTCCCTATCGAAAAAGAAGTGCCGACATTAAGAGTGGCCATTGAAGCTAGGTTGGGCGAGAAAGAGTCATTGAAGGAGAGGTACATACAACTGGTCAAGCTGGAAGAAAAGAGACTCATCGCACAACAAAGTTTGGAAGCTATTCAGAAGAGACGTAAGGAGAGGCATGACAGGAATCTCAAAACCTATGTGATTCAAGAAGGGGATTTGTTACTAGTCTATGATAGTAAATATTATAAATTCCCGGGGAAGTTACAGACAAGATGGGCAGGACCGTTTAAGGTGGTGGAACTCAACTCCAATGGTTCCATGCAAATTCAAGATTTAGGAGAAGAATATGCTCCCGTGAAAGTTAACGCGCTCCGAGTTAAACCATATTTCAAGTGATATTAGGACGGGAGAAGCCAGACGAAACCCAAACGAAATGACGAAATAGACTCCTTGTACATACATGTATAGTTATATATATATATATATGCGCATATGTAAGCTATGATTTGTGTGTCAAAAATATTCTTCCTTGCTAGCTCAAGAATCTTGGACTTCTAATTATTTTTCTTATGTTGCGCAGAGACTGTTAGGAGCTAAGTAACAAAATGGCAGACCAAATTATGCAACTCTACTTGTACAAGCTAAGGATATATTTCTCGGACCAAACGTTCGCTCGCATGGACATAGATGTCGACGACTTTGAGACGGAATACGATGTTGAGGAAGCACATTGGCTGGTATGCTTTATAAACCAGGATTTGGGTGTTGCATTTTACATTGAGTGTTTTGAGGAATACCTAACTCGACATGTAGGATGGGCGGGAGATCGATACTACTATTTTGATCCTTCTAGGGAAATGCCTAACGAGGAAAACGATATCACATGGGCTTGGGCAGATGTGCTAACGCTAGGAAGTGATGATGGAGCTCTTGAAGTTGAGCCTGACTCGCCTTAGGGAAGTTGTCGGGATGCGAGTACGATGTGAGGCTACATGAGATATCCCGGAGACTCACGTTCTAGAGCATCTAAGGATAGGTATACGAGGACTAAGGCATAGCCGGCTATAGTTACCTAGTGAGAAGTCAACTCGATGAATACATATGTAGTGTCTGTAATTGAGGGAATGAAGTGAAAAGGTGGTTGATCTGTCAAAGGCTAGTGTGTATATGTTTTGCATGCATGTGTGGGAAAAGTGGGAAAGTCCCTTTCTTCCTCTCCCTAATTCTCAGGATCTAGGTGAACTAATTAACTATGAAAAGAAAGAAAAAGAAAAAGGAAAGAAAAAATATATTGTGTTGTTGTGATCGTACCAATGCGCTATGGTGGGCTAGTACGTGGGTGGATTTATCCTGGCCGGGTGGTTAGGACCACGAGCCGCAGCTAGTTTCGCCATAGGCTTGGGAGGTATATGTTGTGTCTTAGCTACGCGCCATGACGGGTTGGTAGGCAGGTGGAGCCATCGTGGCTGGGTAGTCACGACCACGAGCCGTATCCAGCTTCGTTATGGGCTAGCTGATATATGTTATGTGTTATCGTTTTGTGTTTGTGTGTTGTGCGCTGCATTGCATTGGTAGATGGGTGGAATCAACCTGATCGGGTGGTCAGGTCCACGAATCGCATCCAGTGTCAATGTAGGCCAACGTGTGATTAAAAATAAATCTTCATATGAAATTATTCCCCACTCCTGAGGGGGAGAGAAAGAGAGGAGAGGGCGATGATCGCCTGGAAGGGAACATTATTTTCTTGTGTAATTGATATGTGTTGGCTTGCGACAGATCAGCTCACTTTGAATCAACATTCTTGAAGACACGGAGACTCTATATGTACTTATGGATGAGGCTTTAGCGAGGTGATGCAACGGTAGTGCTTTATAACTAGTGTGCTCTATCTGAGGGTTTTTCTAGTGTGTGGGACACTCCAGGGTTCTGATGTATGTCTTGACTTGCACTCGAGTTTCGATGGCTTTTGTAGGACGACGATGGGGATTCTTTGGGAACGTCTAGTCATGGAATGATTGTACATAGCGAGTAGTAGGTGCAATAATGGGGTATGCATTTTGGGTATTTTTGCATCTCCGATTTGATTCATTTCCGTTGTTGTTGTTTTCGGTATTTTCTTTTCTGTTTTTCGTAATGGTAGTTGCATGTGTAAAATATGGAAAGGTATGTATGTGTTATCTTGGTTGAGACCATTTTTCATAATGGAATGTATGAGCAAATTGATGCATGGCTGAAATGGGATTGCATATATGTGCATGTTCTTGGATCATTTTGGAAGTGATTGATTTATATGTATTCATGAGTGATTTTTTTTAGCACTAATAGCTTCGATGAGTGCAGGTTCAGTGGAAGTGGCGGCTCGATGAAAAGATATGTGAACTAATTGAAAATTGACATGTTCATGGTTGTTTGGATTTTATTGCAGCAATAGTGGCTCGTCGAGGACGACTTCGCAAATAAGAAGAGGGAAGTATGTTAGCCCTAAAAATGGTTGATTTTTATGCACTAATGCGGTTGTATTTGGCAGGAAAATACGCTTGATTTCAGGTATTGCAGAATGAATTTGATAATTGATGAGAAGCATGCGGAGATATTGGTTGCAGGGATGTGGAGAAAAGGTTTCACTTGAAAAAGGCCATTGTACTTTTGATGTTGGAGGATACTTTATCATCAAGGGTTCTGAGAAGGTCTTGATAACACAAGAGGAGAAGTCCAGAAGGCTTAATTGCACATCCTTACGTAATGGTAGGGGTTTTCATGCAAGATATCCCTTGGCAATTAAGGGAATTACATCACCTTTGTATGTGCTCTAAAGGCATGCGCCATTACTGGTGAATTGGAACTGGGGCAAGAGATACACATCGAAACCATCAAGGAGGATTATCACTCAAACGAGAAAGTTGGGAATGCATTAGTAGAGCTATATCTGAAATGTGGATTATTGGAAGAGGCATTGGATGTATTTTCTGGGCTTGTCAAGAGAGAAGAGTATTATTTCCGTTGCTACAGCTGTGGAGGTTTCCTACCGTGGCAATCCTGGAAACGTTTTTTTGTGGTAAGTGAGAGCATGTTGTAGAGAAGCCATCGCTTGTCCCAACATGGCAGGTCGCAGTGGGTGCTGTCGCTGGGATTACACCTTTTGTAGTGGCAGGCATTGAGTTCAGCAAAAGAATTGCAGCACAAAGGAAATGTACGGTCTGTGGGGGCTCTGACGAAAGGACAGAAAAAAGGGAGTGGGGCTCTGACGAAAAAACCAGAAAAGGGAGCGGACGTTTTCCATTTTTGTCCTCAATCTCTTTTTCGGCGGAGGCATGGAAGAAGGGGTGGGGACGCTCTCAAGGAGGGAGGAGTGGGTGAAAAGTTCTTGCTGTTCTCTGCTCCGGATCTGTAATTGGCTCTTATCATAGTCCGCAAGGGGGAAGCAGAAGGCGGCATTCTACATATCTGTCATACATCTTTCGATGCGGAAGGGGGGGATCGAAGCTTTTTACCTACAGATGGTTGCCACGACATAAAAAGGCCAAAGCACTTGTCTTCCTTTGTCATGGCTATGGGGTGGAATGCGGTGTCTTTATGAAGGGTACAGGCATTAAGCTGGCAGAGGCGGGCTACGCAGTTTTCGGCATTGATTATGAAGGCCATGGGAGGTCTGAAGTCTGCGGATAGATGGCCGCAAGCGCTGTCAAATATGAGGAGGAATTCACACTGAGTAGAAGGGGGGGATAGCTTCTTGTGTCCATCGATTTTCAGAAAGGGGGGGGGCTGGAAGAGCAATAGCTCCCATACTGTGACCAGATTTATGGCATTCTGAAGTTGTTCATCTTCATAAGCTTCCTTCCTGAAGGCTTGGGCGGAGGAGAATGCTTCTGGGGGAGTGCATCCATGGTTGTTGAAGAGAACACAGCAGCAGGAGTGGGAGACAAAAGAGTTACAGATATCAGAGAGAAAGATGGGCAGAGAGAGGATGTGGGTGAACGACTGATGCGTGTGTAGGACGCGGAGAAGAACGTGTTGGTCATCATCCTCTCATCCACACACACTCATATCGACCCCTTACTTCAGAGTATGTCAGCGGAGGTGGAAGTTCTTCAGCCATCTTCGAGCTAGAGGAAAGCTCGATGAGACAACTGCTCCCAAATTGTTTTATCTTTTGAGTACCTGCACAGTATTGACATCATTTACAGAGATTTGAAGGTAATTGAAGCTTTTCCTTTGGTTCTTCTTTAGCATATTAAGTTCTAGACTACCTGTAGACAGGGAGATTCTTTTATTTTGTACCATATGTAGTGCTTGAGAGGGGGAATGGTGATGGATTATACATGTGTACACTCTCAAAGATCTGTGTAATAGCAAGAGTGATTTGAATGTATTCTGCATGTTTACCTTATTTTTTGGCGATAATGAGTGACAATTAACTCATTAATAATGGGGCTTATTCATTCACTCAAAATTTCAGGATCGTGTGATGAACTTGATTTATTGACTTAAAATTGCAAGATCTTGCCAAGGTTATGCTATGATGAAAAGATCAATGATGGCTGTTTTTTTTATTTATGTTAGATGTAGTATGTCAAAAATATCTTAAGATAATCCTTTATGCAGTATGTTTTCTTTGTACAACACACATGCACACTCCATAATAGACATAAATAGCATATTGGATGGTCTTGAAAACGTTTTCTCATATTATACAGAACAAATTGCATGCTTACAATTAGTGTCATTCACATGTCTGATAATCTGAATGGTATATACCTTTCATCTTGGTACGTAATGCTTTACCATCCACGTTAAGAAGTTTTGATGACAAACTATTTGCTCGCATGGAGCTGTTACCTTTGATGCAGTTCAAAGAACTTGATTTGAAGAAAAAATTAGTTTCTAATTTCTTGTTCCACAGCCTGAGGACCTTCTGCTTGATACGAAAAGAAACCTGAAGATAGCAGATTTTGGCTTTGCAAAAAAAAATTGACCTCCGAACTTTCACTTTATGTGGTACAGCTTTCAATGTACACCCGATTATTTAGCCCCTGAGATTATACTTGCACAAGGGCATGAGAAACCTGTAGACTGGTGGACTTTGGGTGTGCTTATCTATGAGATGCTAGCTGGTTTTCCTCCGTTTGAAGATGAAGATCCAAGTGCTACTTATCAGAAGATCCTCGAGGGAAAAATACATTTTCCAAAGCACTTTTCAAAGAGGACTCGCTTCATTTATGATCTGAACTTGCAGTGTGAAAGATCTTATAAGGAAGCGCTATTGAGTAAGAAGGGGATATTTGGAGCACATTCACATAATATGGGATGACATGGAGCAAGAATAATGGACCGATTCCTCACGACTTTAGCAAAGCATAAGTATAATTTTGCGGGAATTCCTTGGGGCTTTAGAGCGTAACATTTTGGTGCGTCTGCCGGGAAACATATGAGCTAGTGCATAGCCATAAGAAGAATCCATTGCGAGATAATTGTGGGCTCTAGGTAATCCAAATGGACCGATTCCGAGGGATTTAAACCAAATAAAGTCTCATATAATTATTTGTTCCGTGGGCTCAAGAGCCTTTCAATATGTATGTGTGTGCATGTGTGTGATATATGTATACATGTGTTAGTATGCACACGTGTATGTATGCAGATGCATTTGTGTAATATATGCAAGTGTGTTTATGATTTTGTATGTATGTATAAGTATAGATGTGCGCATGTAGGCATGTATGATGTGTATACATGTATATGTGTATATGTGTAAATGTGTACACGTAAATATGTATGCATGTATATGTATACATGTGTGCATATAGGCATGTACATGTGATGTATAATATATCTACTCCATCATTTTATATTTATGTATGTGTATCTACATGATGTGTATGTATCTTTATATATATTATGATCCTCGTTGATTCGAGTAGCTATATATAGAGGCATAAGGTTGGGAGGAGAGACATATTTCTAGTAGATGGTGAGAGGAATAGATGCAATGTGTACATATACTTCAATCATATGGCTTAAAGACTGAAGTAGGGTTTCTAAACTAGAATATGTATAATAGGGTTTTTGACTTAGGATATATATATATATATATATATATATATATATATATATATATATATATATATATATATATATATCTATATATATATATATATATATATATATATATATATGTGTGTGTGTGTGTGTATATATGTGTGTGTGTGTATATTATAAATATATAAATAAAATTCAATTAAATTTATATAAAGAAAAAATTAAGAAAAAAATCTGAATATATAAATAAATATATATATAAAATAGGATAATTATATAGATAAATAAATATGAAAAGAGCTAGTGTTTTAAATAAATAAATTAAATATATATAATTAAGTATATAAAAATTGGATTTTAAGATTTCTTATCAAATAAAAAATATATGTACACATACACACACACACACACACACACACATATATATATATATATATACACACACACACACATACACATATATATACACATGCATACACATATATACATGTTTTATGTCTAGGTCTTTACGATTAGGGTTTTAGGGTTTTTACACATGCATGACATATATAACTTGCGATGCTCAATCTGCAATCCATTTATGGATGGTTAGATAGTACTGGCAATCCATTTATAAAATTAGTTCCTTGGTACGGTGGATCTCTTCTAAAGAGATAAATAGAGATAGCATAGAGAGTGTGAAACTCAATGCTATCGAGGCTGTTTGTATGGTAGAGAAATAATTTCCCACAAGTATTCTCACTATTCAGCTTCATTTACTGGTTCACGCGATAAAAGTGGTTTGCTTCAAGTCGACTCCACAAAATTATGGACGGATGAAAGAGATACATTTGTACTTCCTGAACACTGTGAGCAAGTTGTTTTTATACCAGATTCAAAAGAACCAGAGTGGATATTTGCTTTACAAGTCTCCCCACATAGTAGAAAAATTTGTGAGGAGGTAGATGTAGAAGAAATTCCATCTCTAGTGGACTCTGAGATTCATTCAATAGTCGAGGAGGAAGAGATCATTGTCCAAGAAGAAGAGGTCCTTGAAGAAGACGAGATACAACATGAAGCAATAGATGATGATCAAGAAGAAGCTAGCATACCAAGTGATTTAGAAGTCGCCAATATATAGATAGATATTCTCTGTGTGTCGGATCTGCAAGAGGATGCTAGAATAGAGGAGTTTTGAATCAAACACTTATATGTACTAATTTTTGTTTTTTTTTTCTATGTTCTTTTGTACACTACCATTTCTCTATATTACCTTTATTATCATATGCTAATTATTTGAGTTCTTTTGTTACAGAGCACGATGGGAGACAATCCTCCAGTCACTAAACATTCCATGATAGAGGAGCAGTTCTTAGAGTTCATATCTCAGGTACCTCTCGCGTATATGGCCGCGGTATCGCAGTACTGGATCGCTCGTGGTAGCGCTCCCCCCGGCCTCACTCCTACCGACCTACATGTTTATCTGTATAAATGTGTCTATATGCATGTGTATGTGTGTGTGTGTGTAAATGTGTGTGAATGTGTGTATGTGTGTGTGTGTGTAAGTGTGTGTATTTGTGTGTATGCATGTAAGTATGTATGTATGCATATGCATATGCATTATGTATGCATGTATGTGTATGTGTGTGTGTGTATGTATCTCTATGTGTGTGTGTATGCATATATGTGTATATGTGTCTATGTGTGTGTGTCTATGTGTGTATGTGTGTGTGTGTCTATATGCGTATATACGTGTGTATCTGTATATATGTGTCTGTATGCATGTGTATGTGTGTGTGTAAATGTGTGTGGATGTGTGGATGTGTGTGGATGTGTGTGTAAGTGTGTATGTGTCTGTGTATGTGTATATGTGTGTGTATGTGTGTGTGTGTGTCTATGTGTATATGTGTGTGTCTATGTGTGTATATATGTGTGTGTGTATGCATGTGTGTAAATCTGTGTGTATGCATGTGTGTCTGTGTGTATATGTGTATATGTCTATGTGTGTATGTGTGTGTATGTGTCTGTATGTGTATGTGTATCTATGTATGTATGTATGTGTGTGTGTGTCTATGTCTGTGTCTATGTCTATATATACATGTGTATGTATATATATGTGTATGTATGCATGTGTATGTGTGTGTATGTGTATGTGTGTATGTGTGTGTATCTATGTGTGTATGTGTGTGTCTATGTGTGCATCTGTATATATGTGTGTGCATGCATGTGTTATAGAGCACGATGGAAGACAATCCTCCAGTCACTCCACATTCCATGACAGAGGAGCAGTTCTTAGAGTTCATATCTCAGGTACCTCTCGCGTATATGGCCGCGGTATCGCAGTACTGGATCGCTCGTGGTAGCACTCCCCCCGGCCTCACTCCTACCAGTCTACATGATTATCTATATAAATATGTCAATATGCATTGTATTTGTGTGTGTGTATAAATGTGTGTGAATGTGCGTATGTGTGTGTGTGTAAGTGTGTGTATGTGTGTGTATGCATGTAAGTATGTATGTATGCATATGCATATGCATTATGTATGCATATGTATGCATGTATGTGTATGTGTGTGTATGTGTCTCTATGTGTGTGTGTATGCATATATATGTGTGTATGTGTGTGTGTGTGTCTATGTGTGTATGTGTGTGTGTGTCTATGTGCATATATACGTGTGTATCTGTATATATGTGTCTGTATGCATGTGTATATGTGTGTGTAAATGTGTGTATGTGTCTATGTGTGTGTCTATGTGTGTGTGTGTGTCTATGTGTGTATGTGTGTGTGTGTCTATGTGTGTATGTGTGTGTGTCTATGTGTGTATATATGTGTGTGTATGCATGTGTATGTGTGTATAAATCTGTGTATGCATGTGTGTCTGTGTGTGTATGTGTGTATATGTCTATGTGTGTATGTGTGTGTATGTGTCTGTATGTGTATGTATCTGTGTCTATGTATGTATGTATGTGTGTGTCTATGTGTGTGTCTATGTTTGTATATACATGCGTATGTGTATGTATGCATGTGTATGTGTGTGTATATGTATGTGTGTATGTGTGTGTATCTATGCGTGTATGTGTGTATCTATGTGTGCATATACGTGTGTGTCTGTATATATGTGTGTGTATGCATGTGTATGTGTGTGTGGAAATGCGTATGGATGTGTATTTGTGTGCGTGTGTGTGTGTCTATGTGTGCATGTGTGTGTGTGTCTATGTGTGTCTGTATGCATGTGTATGTGTGTGTGTAAATCGTTGTGTATGGGTGTGTGTATGTGTGTGTGTGTGTCTATGTGTGTATGTGTGTATGTGTCTATGTGTGTATGTGTGTGTGTGTGTCTATGTGTGTATGTGTGTGTGTATGTGTGTGTGTAAATGAGTGTGTATGTGTGTGTGTATGTATGTGTGTATGTGTCTATGTGTGTGTGTATATGTGTGTGTATGTGTGTGTTTCTATGTGTATATGTGTGTGTCTATGTGTGTATGTGTGTGTCTATGTGCATATATATATGTGTGTATGCATGTGTATGTGTGTGTTTCTATGTGTATATGTGTGTGTCTATGTGTGTATGTGTGTGTGTCTATGTGCATATATATGTGTGTGTATGCATGTGTATGTATGCGTAAATCTGTGTATGTGTGTGTATGTGCGTGTATGTGTGTGTATATGCATGTATGTGTGTATGTGTGTATATGTGTATGTGTGTGTGTGTATGTATGTGTGTCTATGTGTGCATGTGTGTGTGTCTATTTGTGTGTGTGTGTGTGTCTATGTGTATATGTGTGTGTGTGTGTCTATGTGTGTATGTGTGTGTCTATGTGTGTGTATGCATGTGTATATGTGTGTGTAAATCTATGTGTGTATGTGTGTGTGAGCATACCTTTGCCTCTCTCCGACCAGCGCTAGGAGGTTGTGTGTGCACGTGCTCTCTCTCTCTCTCTCACACACACACACACATCTCAATCCTAGCACAAATGTGGCGGGAGAAATCGATTTTTTTTTCAACATTCTAGAGTGTCGCTTATGCGACGCTCTGAAATCCAAAACGTCGCTTATGCAATGCTACAATGTCCCAACGAGTTTGCCAACGTCAATAGGAGTGTCGCTAATTAGCAACGCTATTTGCAATGGTGCAAAGTAACATCGCATAAGCGATGCGCCGCATCGCTTATACGATGAGACTTCTTTTTTTTAATAAAAATAGTCTTGTCATTTATGTGATGCTTTCGTCGCATAAGCGATGAGACCTGCTTTTTTTCATTTGGGGGTGTCACTACGCAAATTAGTTTCTAGTAGTGCTTTAGCTTTACACACACACACCCACACACACACATACATACATACATACACACACACACACACACCCACATATATATATATATATATATATATATATATATATATATAACATTCTCTACTACATTCAAATTTGATTGGGCCAAATGATAAAAAGGAAAAATATTTGAAAACTAGAGCTTCATATTCAAAAGTCGTGTCAAAAAGTGGAGGACATGTCCATGATACTCAAAGAAAAGAACAAGTACGCAAAGGCTAATCTCTTCTATTCAGATGTTACTTAAGGATAAGAATAAAAGAATTTGATTACTTTAAAGAGATAGTGTTCCACTATTCATTTTCTACTAGGAGATGAAAGCTTCTCCTTGCATAATTGTCATCGTTGATATAATTAGAATCATAGAATCATACAGAGTTGAAAGCTAAAAGTGATAAAAACAACACCATCAATGAAAGATCATAGGATGCATGATTATAATCACATCACATGCGATACAAAAGTTGCAAATTGCTCATGGTGTTGTATGTGTTCCGATCAACACTCCATCTTTTGGAAAGCATGTATACTTTGTTACCTGCATTGATGATGCAACACACCATACTTGGGTATATTCTATGAAAGCAAATAACGAGGTTTTCTCTTGATTTAAATATTTTTATCTATGGCTCAAACTCTTTCTAGAAATAAGCTTTTGACTCTTTGCATCGATTGTGGCAGTGAGTACATGTCACATGAATTCAATGCTTTTCATTTTGAAAGAAATACTCCACACCAATGAACAAGGCATAATTTAACAAAATGGTGTTGTAGACCGCAAAAATAGAACACATTTTGAAATGGCATGATGTATGGTTAAAGCAAAGCATCTTCCAAATAAGTTTTGGATGGAATCACTCATGTGTGCAAACTATGTATTGAAGCCCTATCCTACAAAAGCATTGAGAGTCATTACACTTTATGAGGCTTGGAATGGGCAGAAGCCAATGGTTAGTCACATGCACATATTTGGTTGTTTGGCATATGCTCTTGCCACATCACATCAACACCACAAACTTGATGAAAAGGCAACAGAATGTATATTTGTTGAATATAGTAGTGCAAGTAAAGGTTACTGCTTGTACCATCCATTGACATACAAAATTATTGTAAGTTGAGATGTGTTATTTATTAGAAATTCAGCTTATCCTTCACTTGAATGCAAATTTCATCCAACAATTAGTTCACAAGATTTATTTGATACACTTATGCCTTTTTTTGAAAGTGGTGCACTTGACTATGGCCATGTAGACCATCCAAATGAGGTTCAAAGAATTGAAAATTTTCAGCCAAATATGGCTGAAAAATTCTAGCCAAACATGGCTGAAAATTCCCAAAATTTGGAGAGATACATGGTTGCACACTTAGAGCCAAAGATGGCTGAAGTTGTCCAGCCAATTATGGCTAAAAATTTGCAAAATTTAGGGCCACATATGGCTGAAATTCAGCATGATATTCAACCCAGTTGTGATGTACATTTTGATGATGTATTACATGAGGAAGACGTGTCTATCAATGATGCATAATCTATGCCAAAATGACTGCAAAAGACATTGCAAGGTAGAAGGTTCAATGCTCCTTTAGTTGGTAGAGCGAGATAAAGCTCTCACCATGCATTAAGTGACTTTGTGGATGTATCTCTTATTGCAACCCCATGTAATGAAGAGCCACTCACTTTTCAAGATGCATGTGATAATTCAAATTGGATGAGCGCAATGCAATTAGAATTGGATTCTATTCACAAAAATCATGTGGGACTTATGTGAATTGCAAAAATGTAAGAGCACCATTGGTGCTAAGTGGGTTTACAAAATTAAAATAAAGGTAGATTGTAGCATTGATCACTAGAAAGCTAAACTAGTTGCAAAAGGTTATGTGCAAAAATATGGCATTGATTATGGGAGGACTTTTTGCATTTGCAGTTGTGAGAAATCCAGTGTTTTATGCACTCAAAAAGCACATTGAGTTTCATTATCATTATGCCAGAGTGCACCTTCATGATGGAGATATTGATATGGTATATATTCCCACACAAGATAATAAGGCAGACATATCCATCAAAGCTCTTCCACGGGAATAGTGTGAAGCTTTTTGCAAAGATTTAGGATTGTTATCTTGTGGGAGATGATATGTCACTCCCTATATGTGTTCACATCATTTTCTCTAGGGGGTTTTTTACACTTGTGTGTCCCTCAAGTCACTTTGATGTGAATCCTTTCCCTATACATGGACATTCTTTACTCTACTGTGGGCTAGAGGTTTTCTCCCCATGGAACCACATATATATGATATACTCATATGTGGTTGTACTTTATACTTAGGGATTCACTTATAGCTCTCACTATATTCATTCTCATATTGTTGACCATCTATTGACACAGATGTCTTCCAATCATCGCATGTCTCTATGCTTAGATCTCCTTATTCCCTCTTGCGTGTACTTCTATTCTAGCTTTCTCACTCACACACCCAACATTTATTGCTTTCACAAGAAATTCAAATTGTAAAGCTTTTTATGTCAATATAATAAACATATTGTAAAAGCACTGATTTTTTGCAATGGTATTAGAAAAACTTTTGGACTCTCAAAATTCTGTTTTACTACTCTATAATGTGGTTTTATGTTTTTTTTATTTGCGTATCTTTCATTTTTTTAATGCATAATTGTCTCAAGTGTTCTTGAATTGTAATTCCATAGTTATGGTTTAGATTTTTATGGATTATTTTTTCAATAAATCACCATTTTTGAACTTCGAATATATTATCTTTACGTTACAAAAATAGACCCCACACAACTTGAAAAGCTAAGACTAGTGTAAAAGCAAGTTTTATACTCTCACTTTTCCAACCAAAAGAACTAGAGACATTCGCAAATATATAGCACACTAGCTATTTCAAACATACATGCATGATGGTTACATCCATCTTTACTATTCCAATCAAAACTCCTTGAGAAATCTTCACAATTTTTCTTTTTGGAAAAAAATAGATTAACAAAGGTCATATATAATTATTTTTCCTTGTTTTTGAGGTCCCAATCATGATGGGGCACTAACCTCAACTACTCTCATTTCTCACTTTTTCAACCAAAAAAACTAGAGACCTTCCCTAATATATAGCACAATACTATTGCAAAGATACATGCATGGTTGCATCCATCTCTACCATTCCAATCGAAACTCGTCAAGAATTCTTCACAAGTTTCTTGAAAAAAACTAGATTATAAAGGTTAGATAAAATTAATTTTCCTTGTTTTAAATGTCCCAATCTTGATGGGTCACTAACCTCAACTTTTATGGGCTCAAATAGATCATGGATTACATGGAGTTTTACAGTTTGTGATAACATGTGAAAAAGAGGATTATCACTAAGATTAGAATATGAGACTCAAGTAGCTTGAATCACGTCTTGGGCATAGAAGTGGTGTACAAATAGGAATATGTAAATATAATTTAAAGGAACTACATTCTAGATGTGCTAGGAAAAAATGAGTTGATGGATTGCAATTCATTGGCGAATCCCATGCAGGTAAATTGAAGCTAATCTCTATGGAAGCTAATGATGTAGATATTGTGCACATTTATAGATCAATTACGAGACCTGTTCTTTGTGCAAGGATCATAAGATTAATCATATATGCAATAGGAGCTTTATCTTATGTATGCGTAATCCTAGGATTTCACATCTTGTGGCAACAAAGAGGGTACTAAGATACCGAAACTTTATTTGTGTGTTCTAGATCTTTGAAGGTGGTACATAAATGGAAGCCTACTCTAATGGAAAAATAGGTAGGATTAAGGGAAGACAAGAGTAGCAGAAGGAAGGCTAATTCCTTTGCAATCAAAGGAGTAACCAATTGTGGCCTTATCATTTGTTCAATTTGAGCATAGAGAACCAACCCAACTTGTATGTAAGGAGATGTGGATTAATAAGCTCTTTGAATACCTCAGTGTGCAAGTCAATCAGGTTCCAATCAAGTGTAAAAACATGAATAGTTGCATGCAAAGAGTATACAATGTTCCATGCAAACAGTATACCAATTGCAATATGTTATCACTTTTCTAGGGATTTGGTTTTTTCAAAGGATATGCAAGTACAAAATTATGATACTCATGATCACTTGGGTGATATATTTATGAATGCTTTGGATTGCTAGAAGCTACACAAGTTCAAACAAGCCCTTGAACTAAAGGAGATTCAATGGCAATTGAAGCTTTGAGGGGAATGTCAAAAGTGCAATCCTCAATTGAGAGAAACAAAGGTTTATTATTATACCAATAGAATTTAAGGCGTAGTGCACAAGGTTCCTCAACGACAATACCGCCCAAAAATCCTAATTGTCATCAAAATGTGAACTAGGTTTTCAATGAAAGTTTATCATATACTTAGCCATTAAATGTAGGGGACCTTTCTGAGTTCCAATAAATTATGTATCCCATTCTTATATGTATAATCCCACCATATCTTTACCCATAAAAATATTTTATAATGTCCCCAACGCCCAAGCAATAGGGCCCCTACTAAAACAATCCCCTTGCTTGCTCATTCTTTAAGTTTGTGTAAGACTATCATTGTTTGCACACAAACAATCACTAGATATTGCTAGCCTAATTTGTTAAGAATGGTTCCCTTATGTATTTTACATAATCTAAATATTTTTTGAGGTTCTTCTTAGTCTATGTTTTTCATGCATTGTTTAGTTGCATTTCTACATATAAGCTATGAAAAATGCTTGAAGCTCTACACCCCTAGGTGGAAATTTAGTGATCTAGGGAGGCGCATCAACTTCATTGCTAGGGATGATTTAACCATTCACTATTAATACATTTTAGTAGTGAGGTTATTATGTGTGCAGCATATGTATTTTAACATGTATCCCACCAAAGCATTGTAGTCTATCACTCCATATGAGGATTGGCATGGTCGTAGGCCATCTGTTTTGCATATGCATGTCTTTGATTGTCAGGCATGTACATTAGTGCCTGAACAATAATGCACAAAATTGGATGATAAAGCAATAAAATGTATTTTTGTTCAATACAGTTTTGAAAGCAAAGGCAAACTAAACACATTTTGGTTATTCCTGATGTTTTTTTGTGGAAGATGTAATTCAGCCATTACTTTCATGTACTAAGAAAATATCAGTTAGCTCCAAAGGCATGTCTGACACTTTGCTGCCTCTCTTTATAGGTGGATAGTCAAGTGCTAGTCCAAATGAGGCAATTTCTTAGCCTTTAGAGGTTTCCCATGGTGATGCAGATCATTCCATTTCTTATGTAGATTTCAATGATGGCGTTACTGATGAGAGGGCTGATAACGTTTTTGCCTTGAAGACTGCAAACCTATTGCCACTCCTATGAAAACATGTATATAGTTGAGTCTTCATGACGCTGGAGATGCATTTGGTTTTGTTCTCTATCAGCATTGCCCAGCTTGATATTCAGTTTGTTGTCTCTCAAATGATCAAGTTTATGCATTGCCCAAGTGTCAAGCTTTGGCAGGCGGTTAAGCACATCTTTCACCACTTGAGTGGTACCCTGCTACTTCCATTAATTTAACCTAATGAGGATCACTATTGCCTGATTTACATGCTTTTTGTAACTTTGAGTAGTTTAGTTGCTATGACACTCATGTGTCCACCAATGATTTTTGCTTCATGCTTACTAGCTCATGCATATCTTTGTTGAGCAAGAGGAAACCTACTATGGCCAATTGTAGTTATGAGGGTAAGTATAGGGTAGCTTTCATAGTGACTGTTGAGTGTGTGTTTCTTTGTTGAGGCCATGAGTGCCTTGTTCACTGCTCAAGACATTGGGCTACAAGGTATTAGGCTTCTAGTTAGGCATGAGGATTGTGTGGATGTTGAGTTTGTTAATGACACTACCATTTACTTGCAAGGCCTAGAGGCCAATTTGTGCTCAGCATGCTCTCGATAGATTTTGTGATGTGATGGGTGCAAAGATTAACTTGCACAACTCTTATGGTTTTTGGATCGGTTCGAATGATCTACGTAGGTGGCTTCCTTGTAGGTAGTTTCAGTGGATCCTTTTTGGCATGGTAGTTAGGTAGCTTAGGTGCCACATTGGTATGAATCTTGCACCTAAGCAGCAAATTTCTCCCCTCCTTCTGACCATTAGGGGGAAGGTGTGAGAAGTGGAGAATGACATGCCTAGGTCTCACCTCCTAGCCTATTTATAGCCCTTGCCTAGTCACCACCTAGAGTTCTCTCTAAGGTCCCTCTACTCATCTGGCCATCATGAGTAGGTAGCTCATATGAACTCTTTGGAATTTGGCCTTGGCTATCCCCCGAGCAACAAAACTTCTCGTTCCTCCAAGCATGTACATCTCTAGAATATAACACTCTATCCCCCTTCTAAAGATCATTTTCCTCAATGATATAGAAGGAGGTATAAACTTGAGAATCAGAATCTGTGATTCCAAATAATAAGACTAGACTAGATGTAAAAAATACTAGATAATCAAAAAGTGGACAACTCATCTCTCTACTTCCTATCTAGCATTTCCATCCATAAATAGTAGTCCTTGCCTTGGGCATACTGTAGGAATCCCTCTGAGGCCCAATGAGTCCATATGTGCGCAGCATAAGTACTTGGAATATCCTCGGACTCCCTATGCCTAAACCTTGACCACTAACTTGTCATGGCTTGTCACCTGTAGAGACCTTGGTAGCTTGCTCTTGTCTTGCTGAATAATCATTGATAGCTTCTCATATGGTATAATTGTGCAAAATCACTAACTCCACTAGAGTAATGAAAACTATTATGCTAATTCAAAAGAGTGTGACTATGTCCCAATCTCTGTGGAAAAAGACTAAAGATAAATGGAAATATTTTCCAAATAGTGCTTAATCTCTAATCTCAAGTAAATCTGCTTCATTTGCTCACTATAATGAAATGAAACTCAAGAAAGTCTCATCATGATCGAAATTGTGAATCTAATATGACTATTTGTCAATGATCTAGACTATGGACCTAGATGTCAATCTGTCAATGATCCAAACTATGGACCAAGATGTCAATCTATCAACGATCCAAACTATGGACCAAGATGTCCATCTATCATATATAATAATCCAAACTATGGATCAAAATATCTCCCATACAAAGTAAATCCCAATCCACTCTGTGGAACTAAGTCCATCATGCCAAGTGAAGATGTGCTAAGAAAGTATAGCAACTAGTGGAACTACTACCGTGTTGAAGCCTCTCAATGATTCCCCTTCATTTTTCCTGCACTCACCGCTCTGCACACCTCCAGAGACGTGTTCGTACAGAAGAGCTCTCTGTTCTACACGGAGTTTGATACTAAAGTGACCGCCCAACCGTGTACCTTTTGCATTAAGACTCTCTCTCTCTCTAATTCCATATTAGTTGAGTCACCTATGGCTCTACACATGGGTGCCACATGGCACTCATGTGCGAGCCCATCTAAATGGAGTTAAGAGATGGTTCACACCTCCTCCATAGGTTGACTCCATATAACATTTCCTTCTCCTTATCTTCATTTTTGCCCTCAAAAATGGTATCGGAAGGTCTAAAAGAAAGAGATAATCAATGGAATAGTACTCCCACTAAATCCCCATGTATAAAAATACATGATCATGACTCCGTGTTATTTCCCTATATCCTTCTCCTTAAGAAGACTCTTGGGAAGGTAATTTAAAGTTGGGAAACCATCTCTGAAGGGTTCTAACGTGCTCCCATGTAGCACTATCTTCTGAACTATCTTTCCACTTTACTAGACACTCTTTATATAAGTGACTTCTCGTCCGTTTCTCTCAAGTGCGTAGTATTCTCTCAGGCTCATGTGGAATAGATTGAACAAAAATAGGCTCTACTACCTCACTATCTGGAATGAGGTTGTTAGATTCACCCAGCCCTTTTTTAGGCCGGCTAACATGAAAAACTAGATGGATTTGACTATTCTCTAGAAGTTGGAGCTGGTAAGCCATCTTTCCTATTCTCTTAAGTATTTGGAAAGGTCCATAATACCTGGAAGATAGTTTTGGAGAAGGTCCCATCTTCATGGTTTCAGATCTAGATGGAACTCTAAGATAAACCTGCTCTCCTACCTCAAAGTTGATATTTCTCCTTTGAGGGTCAACATAGGCTCTGGCTCTATCCTGAGCTCTCCTAATGTTGTCCTTAGCAAGCCTAAGCATATCATTCATCTCTTTCAAGAAGTCCTTTGCAGCTTGAACTTTCTCATTCTGCAAACCTACTGCATAAGGAGCTCTTGGCTAAAACCCATACATAAGCATAAATGGACTATGTCTAGTGGAAGAGTGTTTGGCACTATTACATGCAAACTCTACTATAGGTAAGTACTCTTCCCAATCAGTTTGCCTTTCATTCACATATGCTCAAAGCATATCCTCCAGGATTTGGTTAACCCTCTCTGTTTGCCCATCCGACTGTGGATGCTCGGCCATACTCATGCTAGGTTTTGTATCCAACCTTTTGAAGACGGCTCTCCAAAAGTGTCTAGTAAACTTCCTATCTCGATCAGAAACTATGTCTAAAGGAAGACCATATAACCAGTATAGGTTCTCCACAAAAATTCTAGCCAACTTTGGTGTCTTCACTGTAGTACATGTCAGAATAAACCTAGCCATTTTGGTTAACCTATCCACAATTACCCAGATCGAATCATGCCCTCTCTGTGTCTTAGGTAATCCGACTATAAAGTCCATGAAGATACTCTCCTACTTCCCATTAGGAATATCCAATGGATGGAGTAGTTTTCCAATCCTCAATCTCTCAGCTTTGTTGACTTGGCATTTGGTGCACTTAAGCACATACTCTAGGACGTCCTTATGAAGTCCAGACCAATAAAACTATCTCTTACCAAGATCATAAGTCTTGTTAACTCCTAGGTGTCCCGCACTAGGTGTGTCATGAAACTCATATAAAATATGTCGTCTCATCTCGAGATCTCTAGGGACACACACCTTTCCTTTATATAACAGATATCCATCATGGATATTGTAATTCTTCCACTTGAATCCTTCTTGAGGACCCGTCGATACTCCATCCTCACTAGAAACCCGTATATCACGATCCTCATTCTCTATGGCTTCCCAAATCTCGGAATATGCAGGATCAAGCCTACATTTTCCTCTAATGGACTCAAGTAGCTCACTAGTGATCTGAGTAAAACTCAATCCATTGAGCATAGGCATACGGCTAAGTGAATCAGCCACTACATTAAACTTTATCTTCCTATACCTAAGCTCATAATCAAACTCTTGAAGGGTTTCTGCCCATCGGGGCTTACGACCTTTAAGGTCTGTTTGATTAGAGAGCCACTTAATGCTCTCTTGATCAAACACTATCGTAACTTTGGCACCATATAAATAATGATGCCACTTCTTCAAAGCATGGAAAATTGCATACAACTCCTTCTCATAGACGGAGTAATTCTTCTGAGCTGGTTCTAGTTTCTTACTCTCAAAAGCTACTGGTCAACCATCCTATACTAAAACTGCTCCTATGGCAAAGTCACTCGCGTCAGTCTGAACCACAAATGGATTGTTGGGATCTGCTATATGCAAAAGTGGATCTGTAGCAATTGCTACTTTCAACTTCTCCATACTTTGCTTCCGTTCCTCTCCCCAATGAAAGGCTTTCCCTTTCCCTTTAAGTTGTTCCGTCATCGGAACAGCAATTTTGGCATAGTTCTTAATGAATCTTCAATAGAAACCTGATAAACCTAGGAAGATCTGCAGCTCTTCCAGGTTCCTTGGATGTGGCCATTCCATAATTGCCCTTACGTTTTGAGGATCCATCTGGATTCCATCCTGGGAGACTATATGCCCAAGGTATCTAACCTCTGTCTTGAAAAATTCACACTTTGACTCCTTAGCAAAGAGTGAATTTTCCCTTAGCACTTGAAATACCTTTCTTAAGTGTTCCAAGTGCTCCTCTTCTAATGCACTATAGATCAGAATGTCATCCAAGAAGTCTACCACAAAGTGTCCTAGAGAAGGTCGTAAAAGACTATTCATGAAAGTGGCAGGAGCATTGGTGAGATCAAAAGGCATCACCAAAAACTCACAATGCCCATATCTAGTCCTAAATGCAGTCTGAGGGACATCTTCTGCCCTAATCCTAATCTAATGATATCCTGATCTAAGATCAAGCTTGGTAAAATACCTAGCTTGATGTAACTGATCAAATAGATCCTCCAATATAGGCATTGGAAACCTATTTTTGATAATTACTTTAGTAAGTGCTCTATAGTCTATACATAGCCTCATAGAGCCGTCTTTCTTTTTAACTAGGAGCATTGGCGATGCCCAAGGTGAGTTACTAGGTTTAATGAAGCCCTTATCTAAATAATCCTACAATTGCCTCTCAACCTCCTCATGCTGAGAAACACTAAGCCTATAAGGTGGCCTACAAATAGGGTTAGTGTTAGTAACAACCTCAATGGCATGGTCAATGACCATAAGATCCTTAAAACTTTTAACCACAAACTCTTGCAAAAAAGAATAGTAGAAAGTCTTGTCCATATTTACATTCCTAGCATGAAAATATACATCCGATGAGCTGTCTATACAATGCTCCATATCATGCCTATACAATAAAAACATCTCTTGTACATGCTGAGAATAACAAAGACTATACAACTCTAATGATGAAATGAGAGGTGCACTAGGTACATCTCTCTCTCCCTGAATATAAACTTTACTTCCATTCTTTTCAAATTCAAGTGTGTTGTTTTGATAACTGCATTTAAGTGTATCTCCCAACCCCCATAGCCACTCTCTTCCTAACACAAGGTCTGTCCTCTCCATATTCATAATTTGGAAGTCCATATAATCTGTATAGTCTTGCATCTTGACTTCCAAATTGGATCCCATAGTATCCCATATCCTTTTATCTTGACCTTGCATCATAGATACTATGTATTTATGTGCAGTGGGCTGCAAAAAAATCTTTAATTTCTTGACCAAAGCATAGTTTATAAAATTATGAGTGGCAAAGTCATCTATCATGACCCACACCCTAGTCCCGTACACACTACCATGCAATTTAACTAGGTCATGTGGTCCAAACTACTGTGACCACAATGACTGAGTCAAACAACACGTGTGCTCTATATCCTCATGCATCATCTCCACTCCCTTGCAACTAAAGCTGCCATGAATAGGAAGGGTGTGCACTAGGTGGACTGCCTTTTTGCCCTTTTCAGGGGCCGTACTAGTCTCTTGTCCCTTCTTCTTTTCTTCCTGCTTCTTGAGTGGAGAGTTCCATGGTGAATGGCTAGGAGACAAACACCTAAAGCACAGATTCTCTCTTTTGGCCCTCTCAAATTGATCTATAGATAACCTAGGCCCTTGTGATCTTTGTTTTTTAATAAAAACTTTGTTTTTTCCAAAAGGTAACTTCTTCTTGAATTTAGTCGTACTAAGAGGCTTGAGGGGCTAATCCGTCTCCATAGGAGTATATTGAGGACGGTTATGGTCCTCATAAATCTGTGCATACTTGATCGCCTCCTCAAATGTCTTAGGTGCATTCCTTCTAACTTTCCTCTTTATGGCTTTATCTAAGCCCCTAACAAACCCTCTAGTCTTCTGGAAATCATCTAAGCCCTTAAGTTTCAAAATGATCTCTCTATACTGGGATAGGTAGACTGTAAGAGGCCTACCTCTCTGTGTAATCCTATCCCACTCATCCTAATTCCTCTCCTCCTCATTCTCAGGAAGGAACTCTTTTAGAAAAAAAGTCTCAAACTGAGTCCAATCAGTAGGGATAGAGTTTGCCTCCTTAAGACTCATCCACTACTTGTAAGCATGCGGATCGAGCGAGAGACTCGCCTCTAGTGCACGATACTCTGGTGGGGTGCCCTTCAATTGATGCAAACAATGGCACTTTTGTTAAAAATTGTAGATTGCATCCTTGTTCCTATCTCGGTCATCCCCCGTAAAGGTAGGTGGCTTCAAGTCTTTCAAGAGGAGAGGCTTCCTAGAGCTCTCTCCTTTGTGTTTACTAGGAAAAGAAGTATCTTTCCTAGTAATATCTAGAGGAATAGGAGGGGTTTCTCTTTCCTTCCTAGCTAGGAAAGAGGTGACACTAGTCTCAGGTGAGATCATTTGAGACTTTAGCTGTTGTATGAGAGATGTGATGCTACCAAGATCTCTCTCTAATTTAAGGGCTTGCTCTTTCAAATCCATGAATTGGTCATGAGTTACAAACTCATCTAAAAGTTCCTCATATGTATATTCTTCTTGCTGAGGCTCTTTTTCTTCTAAGTTTTCTTCTACTTCTTGCCCTAATTCTACTTCTTTCATTCTAGAATCAGGATCCTCTAATTGCTCTTTAGATGGAGAAGTGATTTCAACTACTTCTTTGCCTTTAGATTCCATGTTTTATTTCCCTTCCCCTATTTGCTAACTAGAGAATATGAAAATGAATGGAAGTAAAGCTTAGATATGCAAGAATAAGAGAAATATATCACAAGAGCACTTGCCTGTTATAAAAAGAAGCTATGGAAGCAAAATCCAAGTGATCCTTGAAGCTTTAGGTCGCTGATTTTGAATCCTCACCAGGCCCAAACAAAAAGTGGAAATGTCCAATTGGTCCAGGGAGGTTCTAATCACCAAAAACCAACAAGAACAATGCCAAAACCACATAGCAATAGTCCCAAACAGGCAAACTGAGTGAAACTGAACAACTTCTGAGATTTGGCAGTCCTCGCCAGTCCAAAAAATATAGCCCAACACTTGTACTTCAAATATTTAAAGCTATCCCAAGTGAAAAAAGTGAATTTGGACACCAGATGATGAAAAACTAGGCTTGAAAGTGGCCGCCTAATTCTTGCTGAAGCGCTGTAGAGAGATTTTGGTTAACCAAATCTCATCCAAATCCAACATCAATGATCTTTGAGTGAAGCTTAGGAGTGTAGCTTCGTAACTTGACCAAGATTTTTAAAATCAGATATCGTATGAGCAAGCTATGGTGTGGAGAAGCCGGGTATGTCACAAGTAAGAAGTGGAAAGGCTAATCTTCATGGAAGGGTAACTTTGAGAAGCTCCAAACTGAGAAAGTGAAGCTTCTTGATCAAACCCAAAACCCATAGCCCATATTACATGTGTGTATAATTTCTTAGCCAAAATCTTGATCTATAACATTAGTTTGGTACTCCAAAATTCCCAAAAATTTTCAAATTTTTTCCTACTTCAATTTGAACCTTCTTTCCATTCAAAAAAACTTTGAATGTCTACCAAATAGGCCTTTTATCCCATATAGGCGCCTACAACAGCCTTGTAGGGGTATAAATGGAGGATAGAAATGCTCATTCCCTCACCCAAGAGGAAGGGGAAGAGAGAGAGCAACGATGGGGGAGCTCCCTCGTCAGCTATCCTCTGGTCCATGACACGTTGGCATCGGTTGTCCTCTGTTTGTGGGCCTGTTGGCACCTCGATTTACGTGTCGACTAGCCTCTATCTGCGTGGGCTCTCCATCGCCATCGCCTGAGCTCTGATAGCAATGTTGAAGCCTCTCAATGATTCCCCTTCATTTTTCCTGTACTCACCACTCTACACACCTCTCGAGACGCATTCGTACATAAGAGCTCTCTGTTCTACGTGGAGTTCGATACGAAAGTGACGGCCCAAACGTGTAGCTTTTCCATTAAGACTCTCTCTCTCTAATTCCATATTAGTTGAAACATGTATGGCTCTACACATGGGTGCCACATGGCACTCATGTGTGAGCCCATCTAAATGGAGTTAAGAGGTGGTTCACACATCCTCCATAGGTTGACTCCATATAACACACCGCCTTCTCAGCAAGATGTTCCAAGTGGATGAAACTTGCTTTATCTCTGACCACCATCTGATCATCACTATGATCAAATCATTCCCAACTAGGAATGAGGTGTAACTGATAAACTACTATAATAATCTGGCACTCCTAGATATAATGCGGACCATAATATGAGTTCGCTAAATACATTGAAAAATGATAAGTAGATGTGTGCACACGGATAGCCCACTAGGCTAAGCATCTAGTTGACCTCATACACACTATGTATGAACCATGGTCTAACCTTAGGCATATCAAATAAAGTAGAATGTACTCTATGAATTTCTTCTCAATGCAATTGCCTATTCATGATTCTTATGTGCAAACCTTGCCTTTCCGCTTCTAGGCTACTTGCCTACGGACTTGCCTTGTTTGCGATCACATACAGTGATTGTCTCAACTACCCCTCTGCTATCCAATAATCATAAGATCATATGAATGAACTCCAAATCATATCAAAAATAAAATCTCAGAGACTTCTCTCCCATCATATGAATGAACTCCAAATCATATCAAAAATAAAATCTCAAAGACTTCTCTCCCATACCATCTGTCCTACACCTAGCTAGAATCAAAGTTTGATGCCCCATACCACCAAACTTTATACCCCACATAGATGCCTGTATGAGATTAAAGTCAAACACTTCTCTCCAAAATTATAAGAATAACTCCGTGAATACTCACATCCATAAATAATAATAAATGAAATCATGAAGTATTCCTGATTTGGATATTCTATGAGGAAGTTATGTCCAAAACAATGGAGCTAGGTGAGTGGGTAGCATCTTTCCTTGAAGAGATATGTAGTGAATTAAATACTCTCTAGAGGTGGTTTTTGATTATCCAATGATAGGTTCCAGACACTTATTGAAAGCGCTTGGAGTCTACTTTCTATACCAAGTGGAATCATCCAATGTAAGTTTCATATGAGCCTAGAGTTATGTCCATTTTCATGAAGGTAGGTATGCTAATCTTGCTCTTTCTCTTACTTCCTATATTTTCTTCTCTTTCTTTACTCTTCTCTCTCTTTCTAATCTTTTCATTCTCTCTCTATTCTTCACTTTATCTCACTTAGGATCTCCTCCTTCTCTCTTTCTCTTCTTTCATCCTTTCTCTTTATCCTTCACTTTCTTTATCTCTTTCTTAAATCCTTTCTCTTTTTTTTTCCTTCTCTCATGAATCTCTCTTTCTTCCTTCTTTTCTTGTTTTCTTCTCTCTCTATTCCTTTCTCTCTATCTCTCTTGACATGTCTTTCTTCCATTATCTCCTTCTCTTTCTCTTTTCTTCATTCTCTTTCTATGTCTCTTCCTCCTTCTCTCTCTCTCTCTCTCTCTCTCTCTCTCTTTTTTCCTCTTTCTTTCTCATTCTTTCTTTCTCATTCTTTCTTTCTCAAATGCATGCATGTATGCATATGCATGCATGTATGCATATGCATGCATGTATGCATATGCATGCTTGTATGCATATGCATTCATGTATGCATATGTATACATGCTTGTATACATATGCATTCATGCTTGTATGCATATGCATGTATGCATATGCATTCATGTATGCATATGTATACATGCTTGTATGCATATGCATTCATGTATGCATATGTATACATGCTTGTATACATGCATGCTTGTATGCATATGCATTCATGTATGTATATGCATGCATGTATGTATATGCATGCATGTATGTATGCATATGCATGCATGTATGTATGCATATGCATGCATGTATGTATGCATATGCATGCATGTATGCATATGCATGCATGTATGCAAGCTTGTATGTATGCATATGCATACATGTATGCATGCTTGTATGTATGCATATGCATACATGTATGCATATGCATGCTTGTATGCATATGCATGCTTGTATGCATATGCATTCATGTATGCATATGCATGCTTGTATGTATGCATGTATGTATGCATATGTGTTGATATATTTAGGTAGTGATGTGTGTGAACACTCTAGGACTGCCGAGGCACTTTTTTCCCTCTTTAGGAGGTTTTTTTCCCCCCGCTTGTATATATGCATATTGCCCTAATGGGCTACTTATCTTTGTACATTCTCTAGTAATACATTCAGTATTGTGTGTTGTGCTCCAAGGTTCTTCTTCTTCCTTGTGCTGTTCGCGTGCTTCCGCAGACGTCTAACTCCAACAATTGGTATCAGAGCAGGTCGTCGCTTCTTCTAGGGCGCCGTCGACACTCCTCCGTTTGCAGTCTCAGATTCGCACGAAATCTGGTGAGCATACTCAGGGTGTTTCCGAGATCAAAACAGCTTTGCTTTGTGGTGCCAAAATCGCGATCTGAGCTTGTTTCGGCCTCCGAACGCACTATCGCAACACTTGTGCAGGCTATTTCGTCCTTTTGTGCCAAAGGTATATACCAGTTTCTGTTCGCCAGTTTAAGCGTCTCGAAGTCTGCTACAGGTCTAGCAGAACTCGTTTGGGCAGTTCCGTTGAACTTTTTGAGATACAGTCAATTTTCTGCATCAAGGTATTTTAGTCACCGGCCATGGCAGAAAGCAGCGATGTATTCCGTATGTTGGCTGTTGAGGATAAGTTGGATGGTACCAACTACCCATTATGGGCTTATATGATGCGACATGTACTGGTTGCAAAAGGATTGTGGAACATTGTGCAGGGTGTTGAAAGACGTCTTGTTACACCTGTAACGACAAGTACTGCAAATATAGGTGTTGGAGCTGATGAAGATGGTGTCGAAGATGATATTCCGCAGATTCCTGTTCGTGCTGCTGTTTCTGTTGCACCTACTGCAGAGCAGATTCGTTGGAATGGCAAAGATGCCCAAGCACATGCATTGATAGCTTTGTCTGTCAAACGTGCCATTATTCCTCACATTCGCTCTTGCAGAACAACAAAGGATGCTTGGGATACACTTACCACTTTGTACCAGGCTAGGAATGAGGCTCGTGTTGCTTACCTGCGAAAACAGTTGGAGAGTGAGCACATGAATGAAGGTGATTCTATGGACAGTTTTCTTACAAAGATCAAAGACCTGAAGGAACAATTGATTTCTGCTGATGAGGTTATACCAGATAGCTCACTTGTGCAGACCATTCTGAATGGTCTTCCTGATTCATATCAGAGTTTTGCCTCTACTCTTCGGTTGATGATGAAAGGCAATCCAAATGCCTTGTCATTTGAGGAATTAGTCTCTGTTCTGTTGCAGGAAGATCAGTCTAGGCAGAATAGGTCCATTATGCGTGTTGCACATCAAGCTTTCCTGGCTAGTCAGAAGGGCAAACGAAAATGGAGCTCTTCTACTAGTAAGCAGAAATCTACAAATGCTGCACAATCGAAGAACCAGGATAAAGATGAGAAGAAATCAGAAAAGCAGAAATTGTTCTGCAAGTACTGTAAAGGAAATGATCATATTATAAAGAACTGTCCAAAACTGGCTACTAAAGAGGCAAAGAAGAAAGAGGCTGGAATGGTTGTTGCAGAGGCCTCTACACCAAAAACAGAGTCTGCAAATCTTGTGCAGGAAGAAGAATGGGCGTTTACTACTGTCTGCAGTTTTGACCCATCTTCTCATGATCAGTGCATGTCTGCAGTAGACTCAGATGTTTGGTACTTTGACAGTGGGGCGACCAAACATATTACCTCGCAGCGTAGTTTCTTCTCTTCACTCGAGCCTGCCCCTACAGGGAATACTGTCACATGCGCCAATAACTCCTCTTATCCTGTTATGGGAGTTGGTAAGATCATTCTGACTACTGCTGATGGTAGTTCTTTCACTTTGTCAGATGCTTTATTTGTGCCAGGGATCAAAAAGAACCTGTTATCAGTTTCTGCATTAGCCAAGATTGGCTTGGTTGTGAAATTCGTTGATGACAGGTGTACAGTCCATGATCTCTCAAATGGCGATGTGATTATTGCTTCTGGCATTTTATGTCGTGGGCTGTATAAGCTCATAGACTATGAAAGATTTGTGAATGATTCGGCATGTGCAGTTCATGATTCTCAGGCTATGTCAGATGCAAAGCTTTGGCATGCACGCTTTGGTCATCTGAATTTTGCTAGTTTGTTACGCCTTCAGAAATCTGAAATGGTGTCCTCTTTGCCCAAACTTGAGGCACCTGGAAAACATGTTTGTGAAGGCTGTATTTTGGGCAAAATGCAGCGTTCTTCCTTTCCAAAAGATGGTTCAGTCGGGCTACGCAGAAATTGCAGCTTGTACATAGTGATGTCTGTGGTCCTATGCAGACACCCTCTTTTGGAAATTACCTTTACTTCGTGACTTTTATTGATGATTTTTCCAGGCATGCATGGGTATATCCACTCAAAGCAAAGTCCGAAGTGTTCATGTGCTTCAAACAGTTTTTGGTTTTGGCTGAAAATCTGTCAGCATGTAAAATGGGCACCCTCCGTTCTGATCGAGGGTGGGAATATATGTCTTCAGATTTTAATGCATTTCTGGCTGAACGTGGGATAAAACACCAGTGTACAGTGCCGTATACACCTCAACAGAATGAAGTTGCTGAACGAAAGAACAGGTCACTCATGGAGATGGCGAGGTGCATGGTCAAAAGTCAGGCTTTACCACATAGTTTATGGCTTGAGGCTGTCATGTGTGCCTCATAAGTACTGAACAGGTGTCCCACTAAAGCGCTGCAGTCTATCACTCCATATGAGGCTTGGCATGACCGCAAGCCATCTGTTGCTCATCTGTGTGTTTTTGGTTGTTTGGCATATGCATTAGTGCCTGAACAACATCGCAGAAAATTGGATGATAAGGCAGTAAAATGTATTTTTGTTGGGTACAGTTCTGAAAGTAAAGGCTATTGTCTCTATCATCCACAGACTAAACGCATTCTGGTTAGCCGTGATGTTGTCTTTGTGGAAGATGCTATTCAGCCATTGCTTTCATGTACTAAGGAGACATTTGTTAGCTCCAAAGACATGTATGATACTTTGATGCCTCTTTTTACAGGTGGACAGGCTAGTGCTGGTCCTAATGAGGCAACTTCTCAGCCTTTGCAAGTTTCATATGATGATGCAGATCATTCCATTTCTGATGCAGATTTACATGATGCACTTGTTGATGAGAGAGCTGATATTGAGCAGGCAAAAACTATGCCAAAATGGCGTGTGCAGACTTTGCGTGCCAACAAATTAGATGCACCTTTGTCATATCGTACTCGTTCAGGCTCTCATAGTGCCTCCTTTGCATCAGATTGCTATGCTATGGCTTCATCTAGTCTTTGTGATGAGAATGAGCCTGTTTCTTTTGATGAAGCATAAAATTCAGAAAATTGGATGGCTGCTATGCAATCTGAATATGATGCTATAATGAAGAATGGTACATGGTCTTTATGTGACTTGCCTCCTGGCAAGAAGGCCATTGGCACTAAGTGGGTATACAATCTGAAGCATAAACCTGATGGTACAGTTGACACGTATAAGGCTAGGCTTGTTGCAAAGGGTTATGCACAGGAAAGAGGCATTGATTTTGATGAGACCTTTGCACCTACATGCCGTATGACTACTGTTCGGAGCATTTGTGCACTTGCAGCCCATCATGGTTGGAATGTACATCAGTTGGACATTAAAACAGCATTTCTGAATGGTGACTTGCATGAAGAAGTGTATGTTTTTTAGCCCCGTGGCTTTGTGCAGAAAGGGCATGAAAACCAGGTGTGCAGGTTAAAGAAGGCGTTATATGGTTTAAAGCAAGCACCACGTGCTTGGTATGAGAAGATACATGCCTATCTGATTGCACATGGTTTTGAGAACAGTCCAACTGAAAGCACCTTATATGTTAAGCGTGCTAATGATGTGCTTCTGATCATTGTTGTCTAGGTTGATGACATGCTGCTCACTGGTGCTATTGAGACACATATTGCTGATTTTAAGGCTGATTTGCATGCCTCATTTGAGATGTCTGATTTGGGGCATTTGCATCACTATTTGGGCATTCAGTTTATGCACGTTCATGGTGGAATGGCTTTGTGTCAAACAATATTGACACATTATTGCAGCGTTTTGGCCTTGAAGACTATAATTCTATTGCCACTCCTATGGAGACAGGTCTACGATTGAGTCTTCATGATGCTGGAGATGCATTTGATGCTGTTCTCTATCAGCAGGCTGTTGGATGCTTGATTTACTTATGCATTACTCGGCCAAATATTCAGTTTGCTGTCTCACAGATGAGCAGGTTTATGCATTGCCCAGGAGTCATGCATTGGAAAGCGGTTACGGACATATTTCGCTACTTGAGTGGTACTCGGCTACTTGGGTTGTTTTATCCCAAGGGGGGATCACTACCGCCAGATTTGCATGCTTTTTCTGACTCAGATTGGGCTGGTTGATATGACACTCGTGTGTCCACCAGTGGTTTTTGCTTCATGCTTGGTAGCTCATGTATATCTTGGTTGAGCAAGAAGCAGCCTACTGTGGCCACTTCCAGTTGTGAGGCTAAGTATAGGGCAGCTTTCACAGCGATTGTTGAGTGTGTGTGGCTCAGACGCCTTATGGCTGATTTGGGTATTGGCCAGTCTTCTGCCACCACCATCTTCACTGACAGTCAGAGCGCATTGGCAGTTGCGAGGAACCCTGTGTTCCATGCTCGCACTAAGCACATTGAGGTGCATTATCACTACGTTAGGGAGAGGTTCTCTGCTGGGGAGATCAGCTTGGCATATGTGCCCACGCAGGAGAACATTGCAGACCTTTTCACGAAGGCTCTGCCTAGGGAGAAGTTTGAAGCTTTCCGCAAAGCTTTGGGCTTACTTCCTTTTGTGGAGTGATTTCCACATAGCTTGGCACTTCCTTATACATGAGTGCCAGCTCCTTGTTCACCGCATCACTCCTAGGGGGGATTTGTTGATATATTTAGGTAGTGATGTGTGTGAACACTCTAGGACTGCCGGGGCAGTTTTTTCCCTCTTTAGGAGGTTTTTTTCCCCCGGCTTGTATATACGCCTATTGCCCTAATGGGCTACTTATCTTTGTACATTCTCTAGTAATACATTCAGTATTGTGTGTTGTGCTCCAAGCTTCTTCTTCTTCCTTGTGCTGTTCGCGTGCTTCCGCAGACATCTAACTCCAACAATATGCATGCATGTATGTATATGCATGCATGTATGTATATGCATGCATGTATGTATATGCATGCATGTATGTATACATATGCATATGTGTATGCATATGCATTGTATGTATATGCATGTATGTATGCATATGCATGCTTGTATGCATGCTTGTATGTATGCATATGCATGCTTGTATGCATATGCATTCATGTATGCATATGCATCCATGTATGCATATGCATCCATGCATGCATATGCATCCATGTATGCATATGCATCCATGTATGCATATGCATCCATGCATGCATATGCATTCATGTATGCATATGCATGCTTGTATGTATGCATATGCATGCATATATGTATATGCATGCATGCATGTATGCATATGCATGCATGCATGCATGTATGCATATGCATGCATGCATGTATGCATATGCATGCATGCATGTATGCATATGCATGCATGCATGTATGCATATGCATGCATGTATGCATATGCATGCATGTATACATATGCATGTGTGTATACATATGCATGTGTGTATACATATGCATGTGTGTATGCATATGCATTCATGTATGCATATGCATTCATATATGCATATGCATTCATATATGCATATGCATTCATGTATGCATGTATGTGTATGCATATGCATGTATGTGTATGCATATGCATGTATGTGTATGTATATGTATTATGTATGTGTATATGCATATGCATTGTGTATGTGTGTATGCATATGCATTGTGTATGTGTGTATGTGTATGCATATGCATGTGTGTATGCATGTGCATGTGTGTATGCATATACATGTGTGTACGCATATGCATGTGTATGTGTATGCATATGCATGTGTATGTGTATGCATATGCATGTTTGTATTCATATGCATGTGTGTATGCATATGCATGTGTGTGTTTATACATATGTGAGTGTATATGTATATGTATATATCTCTCCCTCTCTCTCTCTCTCAATCGAAAACAAAACTAAAGAGAGAAGATATTAGAAAAGCAAAAACATAAAGAAAGAAAAAAGAGTGATATATCTCTCACTTACATCGATGTAATTGTTTGAATCAAGGTTGTGAAAATCCACTTGAAGTTCTCCTTCTTCGAATTTCCAAAGATTTGATCCCAAAAATCTCTTGCAAAACTAAAGAGAGAAGATATTAGAAAAGCAAAAACATAAAGAAAGAAAAAAGAGTGCTACAATATGTGTGATCTAATTACCAAAGCGTCAGATCTATAAAAATAGAGGTGTGCTTAGATAGAGAGAGAGAGAGGGAAGGAGAGGGAGAGAGAGAGGGAAGGAGAGGGAGAGAGAGAGAGAGAGAGAGAATTGTTTGAATCAAGGTCATCAAAATCCACTTGAAGTTCTTCTTCGTCGAATTTTTAAAGATTTGATCCCAAAATCTCTTGCAAAACCAAACAGAGAACATATTAGTAAAGCAAAAACATAAAGAAAGAAGAAAGAGTGCTACAATATGTGCGATCTACTTACCAAAACTTCAGATCTATAAAGATAGAGGTCTGTTTAGAGAGAGAGAGAGAGGGAGGGAGAGAGACGGAGGGAGAGAGAGGGAGAGAGAGTGAGAGAGAGGGGGAGAGAGAGAGAGAGAGAGAGAGAGAGAGAGTGAGAGAGGCAGGGAGAGAGAGAGAGAGAGACTGAGAGAGAGAGAGGGAGGGAGAGAGAGAGAGAGAGAGAAAGGGTGACAAACAAAGATCTGTTGTTGGCACACGCAGACCTGACAGGAGAAGATCTAGATTCAAAACGCTCAGAATGACGAATTTTGGTTTCGGGCCGGGTTAAAAAGAGGGTGTCGGTATAAGCGTCGATAATTCCAGCAAATTACCGATGCTTATACTGACACTTATACCCATGCATATACCGACGGAGTCTTTTCGAGGCAAAGCAGCTTTCCCAAATTGTTGGAGGGTCATACCGACGCTGTCGGAAGGATTTCCTTACTTGAATTGTCATATGCAAAAATAAAAATATTTTGCTTTAGAGTCGGTTGAATGATATCTCTCTCACATAATTTTTAATGTATTCTTTTTAATTCACTAATTTTTATTTGAAGTACCTGCAGGCAAAAGATGGGCATATATTCAGAACTTTGAATAATGCCAAGAGATCTTTGGTTGAACCCTTGAAGTTATCTTTGTATTTACCCTTATGTATACTCTCTATAGTTATAATTTTATTAATCCCATGAATGACTTTACTTATGAACTATAAAGATGTGTGTTATGTGAATAAATAAGTAAGAGTATGCATTTGTGTTTATGTCTATGCATTAGCCTAAGAGTCTATACATATTAATGTACCTATGATTTTTTTTAATTTTTTGTGTGGTTATTTATGCATATGAACATATTTTAAATAGAGTTCTCACAAGAAAATCTGTCTATTTAATTCATGTAAGTGTAGCAAACTTTATGGATACGTGTGTTATTTTATGTGGTTATTCTAAATATGATTTATCTTAATAAAATAAATTAGTATTACCTATGAGCTTAAAAACATGTTAATCATGATATTTATATAACTTAAATCATAATTGAGTAAAACCCTTTGAGTATAATCATGATCCTAATTATTTATATGTGCGTCAATTATAAGTATTAATTTATTTAATTATTAATTGATTTAACTAATAGATATAAGTGACACTAGTATTAAAATAAAAATTAATGTATCATTTTTTTTTATGATAGTTATTTTACATAATAAGTAATAGTTTATTTAATTAATATAAAATATATCTACTACGTTTTATGATTACCTAATATTGATTATTTATATTAATCATAAAATCCAAAAAGTTCTTACGTTAGTAAAAGTTTTAGTTTACATTAAGTTAATAGAAGTTCATTTAGGCATGCATGATTTAGTGTTAATTTGTATAACTAACTATTCTAAAATGGTAAACATACATAGCGTCTATGTTCGATATATATATATATATATATATATATATATATATATATATATATATATATATATATATATATATATATATATATATATATATATATATATATATATATATATATGTATGTATGTATGTATGTATGAATGCTTGTTTTTTTTTGCTTAATGAATTCCTGCAGGTACATCGATTCCCAATGAGAGAGAGAGAGATCGTGAGAGAGAGACAGAGAGAGAGAAAGAAAGGTATTTTGTGGCGTTGTAGAACTGATATTACGTGTGTTATGAGGGTGCTCATCGCTGTGTAAGTGTTGCGCAACATTCAGAACAGACAGTGAATGAGTCATCCGCTGATTAGCACTGATTAGCACTCACATGCTCAGGCGCTCTCGTGTATCATCGAGAAAGACGTAGGGAGAAAATCTATGACTCACGTACAGAGCGAGAAATGATTCGCCTGCTATTGCACACCACTAGAGATAGAAAAGGTGGCTCCAATCGCACATGGGCAGGTAGAGGGAGTCAGGCTACAGAGATCGATACGCACAGATGCAAGAATTGCGTAAAAAGTGAGAAATATCTAATCGTATTCACAGATCGCGCCTGCTGAGATTCTGTGAGAGAGAGATTGCCAGAGGAGTAATCAAAGCACTGAGAGAGGGAGATATTCACCTTCCTCCCTCCCTCCTTCATTGATCTGCTACAAATAAGCAAGGGCCCCGTTCACTCTGTGATTGGGCATTTGCCATAGAGACAGAGAGAGAGAGAGAGAGGCTTGCGACACACATCTGTATATAGGCATCGATTCCCATTGAGTTTGCTTGCCACTTTTGTTCCCCTCGCATTGCCCTGTGTGTTTGATCATAATTGTTCATTCTTCTTGCTTCTCATGTGTTCATCTTCTTGTACGTTCTCCTCCTTTCTCCTGCTCTTCATGTAGGTTTCTGTGTATTTGTTGTCATACCTCCGAGCTTTGAAGTTTTGAAGGTTTCCTTAATCAGGAGTTGCAACCTGCCATTACGTGAATGTATGTATGCATGTACAGAGAGAGAGAGATATGATTCTCATCTGCTACAGATCAGAAAATGCTAGTCACGCGGGCATGAAGAAGGGAGCTAGAGAGAGAGAGAGAGAGTGAGAGAGACGTTAATCTACGTCTGGTTAGGCATAGAACGTGGTTAGTTCCTCAAGTATAACGTGGTTTGGATTGTCTGTTAAGGATATTATAAAGTTATTTCCAGAATCGAACCAAGCCATATTGCCTAGTGATGATGATCCTGCTCAGACTTATCAAGATGATGATAGTTCAGGAACAGTTCTATTGTCTGCTTGCTTCTTCGTAATGCTTGTCACAACTATTATCTAGACCTTCATCCTGTTTACGTTATTTCCCTTCCCTTTCTGCGCGCATTAACCAGAGCAACATGTATGAGCACATTACGGGTCCATTTCTGGTGCGTGCAATGTTATGGGAGCATTGAGCAGTCTACGTGTTTCTATGTCTATGCATATACCATTGAATTAGTGCTATTGTCATCGTTAGTGGGTTTGGAAAATATGAGAGTATGAATACGAGAGAGAGTGAGAGAGAGAGAGATCGAGAGAGAGAGAGAAAGGGGTGAATGCATATGTGTGCATGTTTATGCATGCATATGTGTGCATGTTTATGCATGCATATGTGTGCATGTTTATGCATGCATATGTGTGCATGTTTATGCATGCATATGTGTGCATGAGTTTATGTATGATGAAAGTATGCATGTAAGTATGAATGTATGTATGCATGTGTATGCATGTGAGCATGTGAATGTTATGCTTATGTATGCATGTGATATATGTGTGCATGTATGCATGAGTAATAAGTGATGAATGTGCATAAGTAAGAGATGTGCACATGTATGCATGTATGTTAGAATAAGATGCAAGTGTATATATGTAAATGTAGAAGTTTGCATGTATGCATGTGTATATAATAGATGCATGTAAAAAAATAAATGCATGTATAGTTATGTATGCATGTGCATGTTAAGTTTAAGTTAGAGGCACGTGTATGCATATGCATGATAAAATGAGATTGCATGTGTAGTGTGCATTAGCACGACTGTACGTTTATGAATACATGAGTGTGCATATTTAGTTAATACATGTTGATATGCATGTATGCATGAGAGATATTGAAGTATTATGTGATGCATATTTGTATGGAAATAAATATATGTTTACATTTATATAAGTAATTGTTTACATTTACATTAAAGTTAGAAAATTAGAAGTATTCGTGTATATGTGTTAGTATAGGTTTTAAGTTATATATTGAATGCTAAAATAATTAAATGAGTGTTTTATGCTAATTAAAAACATACTTATGTTTTTTTTTTGTTTTTTTTGCTTAATGAATTCCTGCAGGTACGTTGATTCCCAATGAGAGAGTGAGAGAGATTGTGAAAGAGAGACACAGAGAGAGAAAGAAAGATCATTGAAGAGATTACAAAGGAGAATACGAGAAAACAAGCATACGGGATCACAAAAATACAATATTTGAAGATTGTTTATTAAGTTGTATAGGATTATCTATTAAGAGAATTGTATTAGCACTTATGATAAACTTTTGTATAGGCTTATTGTATAGGCTTAAATAAGATTGATTTTGAAATTCTTCATACTGTTTCTCTGAAAATTAATTGAGATCTTTACTTTTTTATTTCATATGTCTAAAGAATCAGGATCTACAAGTAGTTTTAAACTAGTATCTTCAAACGATTCTGATATTAAGAATCAAGAATTAGAAAACTTAATAATAGGAACATTGCTTCCGTCTTCAATTGATAGTTCAAATAATAACGAAAATATAGAAGTTGAAATTATTAAAGATAAAGTAGCTAACGAAACTTTACACACGTTATATTACAATCGTCTTCTTTCTAGAATTTTACCTTTAATTACCATGGTTTTGTCAGAACCGGAGGACAAGAAAGACTTATTCCCACCTAATTTAGTTAGAAAACCTAACTCAAATCAAATTGAGAACGAAGAAGTTGACTTTGTTAAAGATAAAATAACAAACGAGAACTTAGTTTTGTCTTATCAATTAGAAGCTATAGAAAATTATAGAAATGCTCGTCCTTACGGTCCTTAGTCTAAATAATTAGTTCTTAATTTGCACTCCCATATATTAGAAACATATAGGTTTTTATCACACCTAAACTGAAAAATCAACCGAAGGCCCTAGGCATACTTAGAAGCACCCTGCGTGTAGTCACACGGTTAGGTTAGCGTGATTCTTTTAGATGAACGTCAGCCTCCCTTCACACCCCTCTACGACAGCTTTGGTGAACAAGCATACGAGAAAACAAGCATACGGGATCACAAAAATACAATATTTCAAGATTGTTTATTAAGTTGTATAGGATTATCTATTAAGAGAATTGTATTAGCACTTATGATAAACTTTTGTATAGGCTTATTGTATAGGCTTAAATAAGATTTATTTTGAAATTCTTCATACTGTTTCTCTGAAAATTAATTGAGATCTTTACTTTTTTATTTCATATGTCTAAAGAATCAGGATCTACAAGTAGTTTTAAAATAGTATCTTCAAACGATTCTGATATTAAGAATCAAGAATTAGAAAACTTAATAATAGGAACATTGCTTCCAATTGATAGTTCAAATAATAACGAAAATATAGAAGTTGAAATTATTAAAGATAAAGTAGTTAACAAAACTTTACACACGTTAGATTACGATCGTCTTCTTTCTAGAATTTTACCTTTAATTACCATAGTTTTGCCAGAACCAGAGGACAAGAAAGACTTATTCTCACCTAATTTAGTTAGAAAACCTAACTCAAATCAAATTGAGAACGAAGAAGTTAACTTTGTTAAAGATAAAATTACAAACGAGAACTTAGTTTTGTCTTATCAATTAGAAGCTATAGAAAATTATAGAAATGCTCGTCCTTACGGTCCTTAGTCTAAATAATTAGTTCTTAATTTGCACTCCCATATATTAGAAACATATAGGTTTTTATCACACCTAAATTGAAAAATCAACCGAAGGCCCTAGGCATACTTAGAAGCACCCTGCGTGCAGTCACACGGTTAGGTTAGCGTGATTCTTTTAGATGAACGTCAGTCTCTCTTCACACCCCTCTACGACAGCTTTGGTGAACCCGACATGAAGCACCACGGCTCGGCAATCTCAGGTAATCTCAAAAACAAAAGGTAATTATGAACGGGAGTTTTGTAGTGTTCTCCCTCAAAATTAAAAACACACATGAACGAGGAGTTTTATCTCTCCCTAAACAAAAGATAATTACGAGCACGAGCACGAGGAGTTTTATCTCTCCCTAAACAAAAGATAATTACGAGCACGAGCACGAGGAGTTTTATCTCTCCCTAAACAAAAGATAATTACGAGCACGAGCACGAGGAGTTTTATCTCTCCCTAAACAAAAGATAATTACGAGCACGAGCACGAGGAGTTTTCTCTCTCCCTAAACAAAAGATAATTACGAGCACGAGCACGAGGAGTTTTATCTCTCCCTAACTAGGCCTAGTCAGTCATAATCAGGGAAGCATTATCTTTTGGAAGGAGAAATTCGAAGGTGCATCGGAAGAGAAGGTTGTTGCCGGTTCCCCTGCTTGACAGACAAAGAGCCTTCGCTCCATAAATCACAGAAAGCATTGATTCAGAGGCCAAATAAGCTGCTTCACTCGAATATGCTGAAGAAAACATTTTACAAAAGTGGATCGCGAGCCTGTGCCTTTCAACAATACGTTTTCTTCTCTCGATTACCTTTGTCAGTTTAATCATTTGGATTACCTATGTCAGTTTAATTTTCTGCATTATGTTTGTCAGTTTAATCTTTTAGAAAGAGTTTCTCTCCTCGTCTGCTGTTGCTATTTACTGAGCATAGAGCATGAAGCGCAGTGCTGATTCGTGATGATTTTGGAGGGAGAAGGATGAGCGCATGAAGTTCAAGTGTTTATCAGAACTCTTCTAGGATTCTATGTGCAAGTTGATTATATATCAATTTTCAATACTTCAAATCCACATGATTGTTAGTTATGAGAACAACCGATAGGGTGCAAATTAATTCGTCGTTGTGTCTTCAATAATTATTCTTTGCGTAACAATTAAGTTACTTTCATTTTCTTTCATTGAGTTATTAGGAGAAATACATCTAAATGCGCAGTATAGACTGCCTTATGAAAGTAGCATATATCAATTCGTTAGAAAGCGCGCTATGCAATAAATTGTACACAGATAGACGATCAAAATATATCATTGCAGTAATTTTTTTTTATGCTTTAATCATGTTATTGCAGACTGGAAGATTAAATGATAAATGTGTTGTAATATGTCAGAAAAAGGACATTAAAAAAATTGATGTGTATGCGGATGAATTTCGAGACCAGGCCAATTTTCATGGAAGACTTTGATTGTTTGAAGAATTCACAAAGCATTGGAATGTAAAAAACAATGTAGCACTGAGGCACTATTTTTTAAGAGTAAATCATGACAAAGATTACACAGAAATTGTGCATGGATTAATCACCTGTGGTTTTTGTTTTTTTTCGGACATAAGTAGTTCTGCGCTCCCGCATTGATAGTTGACGATCTTTGACAAGTGTGCATTGCTGACAATTTTCTGTCTTATCATAGAAACATGTCTTGTCTGTGATTAGTTTGGGTAGTATTGGAGCCGAAAAGATTTCTGCACTTCCTTATCTATGCACTCAGTTTCGACCTTTTTCTTTTTTCAAGTGTAGTCGAATCATTCGTTTCCCTTCTTCTAATTATTCTCAAATCTATGATCTGGAAACCGGTGTTTTTGTGACCAAGAAAATGATTTGAACTCTGCTTGGTTACTTAGATCGTGTCAACCACTCATGTATCCAAATCTTTCGAAGGGTTTTTAGTGATGTAAAACCAAAAGCAGGATTAAAACCTTGAATTCAGTTCAACCGAGTTCTCTCATTAGATTTACTTTTGCAAGTAATTGATGTTAAAGCTGATTCCACTACACATAAGGATTAACTGCAAGTGAACTCCTTAATGAATTAGGCGATTGCCTTTCCAGCGACAGAATCATGGAAGTCAAGTGATTCGAGCAACCTGCATTGTTAGTGGATTTTTCTATGGAATATACGTTTCATGCACTTTATAACGCTCTGATTCAGTTGATGCATGGAATTCTAAAACTTTTGCTATGTTATTGAATGTTAAGCATTTGTTTTTTTTCGTTTCTCTGTCTTAAAATTTTGTTAAAACTCCGAAGAAATTTATCTACAAGCGACAAATTAATTGGATTGAACAATTGTGCTTCTTGAATTAACAAAATTATATAAGTACATTGGTAATTGTTTTTTATGATCGGAATACATATGTATAACTTTATGGTTGTCATATGACCATAGCTCATAGAACAAGTCTGATCTTTTATATTTGAAATATAAGTTCGATTTACTTTGTGGTAAGAAACGGGTTTCACACAATTTCTTTTGTTCATATATACTCCATTCAAAACCTACAATCTACAAGATTATAATGAACACTTCTTTTGCCTAATTTTCATCATGAATACTTAGGTATTTTAGAGAATTCAAATTTATGTCTTACTTGAAGTATGATAATTACCATTCTTTTGTAAAAAAAGTCATGAGAATATGATAAAATTGATAAGGTTTCTCTTTTGATATGATCAATTCTCTCAAAAATTCCGTTGAATTACTAATAAACTTTTGATTTTTTATCACTGCACCTGAGATGGCTTCGAGATGCACCATTAATATTACTTGAATTGAAAGTTCATAAAAGAAACATAGTTTATATGCGTTTATTGAATTACTATTATTGTTCTTGAGTATTCACTATACCTGAGCTTGCTCCAAGCACCCGGCGTGCGCCGTATTTCTGGTGGTTGGCTTGATCCACCGACCGCTGCTTTCGTGCCTACAATGCCGACAACTGACCGTGGGTATACTGACTGTCGGTATTCCCTCGATATATTGTAATGACCAAATTTGAAAGTCATAAATCCCACATTTGAGGGATTTTTGAGCACACGTACAAAAAGAGCGCTCTGCTTTCATTCCCTTCAAGCGTGGGTGGTCTCGCAACGAAGAGCGCCATCTCTCTCTCCTTCTCGTGCACAAGCATGAAGAGGAATAAAGAAAAGGGACTCCTCCTCAAGGGGAGTTTTCTTTTGCATTTTGTGAGGGGTTGTAGTAATGTGACCTCTTATATGGGACAATGAAGGAGAGACATAGGTTGTCAATGAGATCCTCTAATCCCTTGCATATGGGATTAAATGGGAGCCAAAGATGGCTCCGTATTCTCATATTTTTTAGAGTTTGGATCCCTTTTGATCATGTTGAGGTTGAAGGGGCCTCATCTCTAAAACTATGGTTCCATAGAAAAATATCAAGAATATTCGCCAAATATTTCTATAGTTCCAATGAAAGGTCTTATGAATATTCGCCCACATTTATATACTTTTGTACTAAGAAGGGACTCTTATTCTTTTCCCTGGTCCGGTTCTTGTGCAACTCGCTCCCTCTTGTATTGAGGAGCAGCTTCGATAGCCTATTACTTGGAACCCCTTCATCCACTTGGAGAGAGGGTTCATGGTTGGTTCCCGCCCACATGTCTCGTAGGGGAAGTTTTCCAGAGGTCCAGGGCATAATGTGGCTGACTGGCTTAATTTTCAGAGTTTATCTGAGGTGCCTCGACATGATATATGCATGAGGATGCATGGCATAACTCAGATGATTAGGGATGTTAAGGCCACGATTTTGAGGGATTGGGGGACTTAGGTTGATCCCCAACCTGAGGCAACTTGGCTTGGGGCCTTTACTCAGACTGAGGTTTTGATTGCTCCGAGGGGGCTCCACCAAAATGAGACTTTCTTCTTTGCGATTGGCAATCAGGGATGAATTGTTAGCTCAATGGTGGAGTGTGAGATCATCGTGAATTGTACCTTTTGGTAGATTTGGATGGCGGGCATTCATGGTCAGGACTGGCACATTAGTCCTCACTGGACAGACATTCGGACCCTTGCAAGTTTGTGTCTCTAGGTCAAAAAGGCTCAGCCATTATCTCACCTCCTTTGGGACCCAAGGGAGTGGTAGTGGCAAGATCCTCTCTCCTCAACAGAGGCTCACATTACTCCCTTCTTTCAGTACTTTGCCAAGCTGGGGTGGAGGATCATCTAGCCATGCCAGTCAGTTAATCCCACTACAATTGCGTTTGGACAACAGGTTGGTCTCACGAAGGATTTCCTCTTGTCCTTTTGGTGTCAGATCTAGGGTGCTCACCAATCTCATCACGTCATCCTCTTTCAGTGGTTGGTTGCCCATAGGAGCATTGCTATTGGCACCTGGTTGAGCTTTGGGGGCTGACCTCCTGATTGTATGGGTTTTGGTTATCACTCGAAGTCATAGTGGCATTGTCTTTGGGACTGTCTACTATCACAACACATTTGGTAGAGGATCTTGAGAATTCTCACCTGGCGGGCAGGGCCTAGAACATCACTTGGGGTGCGGTTGCTTGGGTCTCTCTCTCGAGCCCGACCCGCAAATATGAGCATGAGGTTGAGAGCACAATTATTTTGATTCAAGATGGGCGAATTGATATCACTAAAGATCTGCTTATCTCCCCTTAGAGCGATGAGAGAGACCCTTATTGGGAGCTGATCAATAGCCTCACCATGTGGTTCATTTGGGGGGCGAGATGCTAGCATATCTCCGAGCGGAGCTTTGGAGGCTTACCTCCTGATTGTAGGGGTTGTGGTTATCACTCCAAGTCATAGTGGCATTGTCTTTGGGAGTGTCTACTATCATAACACATTTGGTAGAGGATCTTGAGAATTTTTACATGCTGGGCAGGGCCAAGAACATCACTTGGGGTGTAGTTGGTTGGGTCTCTCTGTCAGGCCCGACCCTCAAATATGAGCATGAGTTTGATAGCACAATTATTTTCATTCAAGATGGGCAAATTGACATCACTAAAGATCTGCATATCTCCCCTTGGAGCGATGAGAGAGACCCTCGTTGGCAGCTGATCAATAACCTCACCATCGTAACCTTGTTGACCTTCTTACTTATTTCCTTGATGATGCTTTTCTTCTTTCCTTTCCTTTCTCCATGGCATCTTCATCTTTGCATCGTTGCACTCATAGTGAAGAGTCCTCTTGTATTTCTTCTATTCTATGTTCTCTCTCATCATTGTATTTGATTTAGATGGGCTCTATCTATGTTTTCTTTCATCTTCTTGCGTATCATCCACATACATATAACCTTCTTTTCCATACCATGAAAGCATTTTTGGTAGGCACATGTGCATAACATAGATACCCAAACACGGTCATATGAGAGGCATGTAGTATACATCATAGAACATTTCATAAATAATAACACTGTCATATGAGAGGCATGTAGTATACATCATGAAACATTTCATAAATAATAACACTGCGTATAATTGATCTAGGTATTCTTTTTAATATCTATAGTATAGCACCCGTACCATAATCGCAGTTTACAAGTATTGAGAATGTGAAAATCATTTATAGTTTACATGTTAACAAACACTAATGAAAGTCTTGAGAATAATGTTGAAGCATATCTATGTAATTCATAGTGAAGTGCATAGTAGGTATCTTTGTTTTTATTTAACTTGATTTAGGATTTTTGTGCTCTTTACTGCTTATATGTAGTAGAACTGACCTATCATATAATAGACATTTTCTAAACGTTCATATCTAAGTACTCAACTGTCCATATAGCCATCACAATGAACAAGTGGAAAATGGGTAGATGGGAAATGTAGAATAATAAACTGGTCATTATATAATTATAACCAAATAGCTGATGAAGGATACATATATATGTTAAATTGAAGATATATTTAATTCTTCATGTCATTATATTGACTTAGAAAAGGTAATCTAGCTTCGGAATATTGATAACTCGTTCGAGACTCGAATGGGATAACATACATTTCACACTTCCATATCTCTCTCTCACACACACACACACACACACACATGTCTGGTGCGGAAAAGAGAGATATTGTGTAGGGGCATAAACCAATGCAGAGCACGGAATGTATTTTGTTGCCACAATCCCATTGAATATAGATATAGACATAGTGAAGAAAAGGATACATACTTTTTTTTATGCATACATATTCAGGTAGTACAAGTTAAGGCAAACATATTTCAGATGTCTTCATCACGATTAGCGTTGATCCAAAACGCTTCTAATGGCCTCCTGCAGAGAGACAAGGCGTTAAGACCTGCGCGAAATCAGAAGGAACAAAGAGAGATCTCGGAAATACAGTTACCAGGCCTGCTAAACCGTGCTTCTTCGCCGGCTCCTGTATATCGCGGCCATACCTGAAGCGTACAGACGAAGTTGTTGTCATGTGAAAGCCAGCCCAGATGCATGCATAAGAAGCGCAATGTACAGCACATATAGCTTTTCTCGCTTACACTAGTTGAAGCTTTCCATTTCTGTTCTCAAATCGATAAAAGCTGCATCCTCTGCTGCATGGAAAATGGTCTCCCTTGTGCTCTACAGTACCGACGCTGAAGAGATGAGCTAGAAGAAACACTCAGCAGCTCATCATTAACTTCCATGAGAGAACCAGAGAAAAAAGAAGTCATCGTGCCAACCCCATTTATACAAAACGAAAGCGTCTGTTGAGACGTGGGATACATATGCTATTCCGCCTTTGCAGCATAAGCAGTATTGCATGGAGACTCAACACAAGCAAGCGAGAGACAGAGAAACAGAACGAGTAAGGAAGAGAATGTACCCATGTGCCACATAATACCACAGCATGTAGGATCATTCCTAGTGATGCCATCGAGGATGAAGACCAGTTGTGAACCGCTTTTCTCAAAAAATTTGTTGAAGAAATTCAGGACCTCCTGCAAGGAATGCGACGTAGCCAATATGAGTGCAATCCTATGCACACTTAGCAAGTAAAAAAGCCAGCGTGCGCGAACCTAAAGCCGCGTGTGGCAAGCGAGAGGGAGCAAAGCAAGAAACTACCGCGCGACCATGCATAGGCTCCTCGAAGATGTGGAGGTCATCGTAGACGACGTCCTCTGCGAGAAACTCGCCGACCGCCGCAGAGTCCGATCGATTGATTGCAGCGTACATCTCCAGGATGACATCAGAAGCAGATTGCGGTCTTGACTGATGGGCAGCCATGGTAGCTGATGCACGAATGAGCAACAGAAATCTAGCCTCGATTGGGAAAAGAGTGATGGAAGCTGAGGCAGTGGCCACTAGTTGAAGGGGACGATGCCGGAGGCCCAAAAGCCAAGTCTCGCGGAAACTTTTTACGTGGCAGATTTTGCGTGGGTTGCGGACACTTGTCCAAAGAAGCCTCCCACACCCAATTGCCTTCATACAAGTTCGCTCGTGTTCCATTCGTATTGTGTTTGTTTTTAAGGAGTTCTCCTTTAAATTTCTTAATTATCTCTCTCTGATGTTAAACACTTTGGATCTTGGAGTGTGAAGTTGAAGACTCAAAACTCGAATTATACATACAATCGTTAGAAATTGGGGACGGGACAAAGAAAGCTTCCAGGTTGTCTTTGTTGTTCATTTTAACCTTGCAGTTAGCCTTGTCGTCTTCAATGCTTGGGGGGGGGGAGGGATGGGGTTCAATCCCCACATGTTGCGGGACACCACCTTCCTTTGGGTAGGATGATCTATAGCCTTCGTGCCAGTGAATTTTGGCCTTCAGTCACCTATTGTTAGCCACCTTCCTATCATGTGAAAATCATATAAACAAGTTCCTCTCTATTAGGGCTTAGGATCATCCCATCCCGAACTCTACCCTAAAAGGCCTTCGGGCTCTGTAATTCTAGGTATGCTAGGCATTTAACCCCTGCTTTCTAGGATACTAAGCCCTCATTCACATATGCTTTAAATTAATTCCATCTAATTTTGTGGAGATTAAGCTTGCTTGCGGTAAGATTACCATGCAAAAGCAGATTTTAGGGAACATGGATTCTAACTTGAATGGTCAGGACTCAAAACATATGTCTTTATTCCTTGATTTCCTTACTACATAGATTACAAATTTGATAAATATTGACACTTCGAACTTACACAATATCACAGTGTATCAACACCAAAAAATGAATCCAATAAAGTACACTACAACATAAGAGCCCCATATCGACTCTTATACCGACTAAAATATGCATGGGGAAAATTGATGCGGCGTCCAAATGGTCTCTAGTATTAGCATCGGTTTCATACCATCAGTATAAGTGCCACTATACATGTCGGTATACGCATCAGTATATGTGTCGGTATGTCTACTGATACATGCATCACTATGATTGCCTATATACACATCGGTATGTACGTCGATATAAGCTTCTGTATTTCCCTAGCAATAGGTCGGTATAAGCATCGGTATTTCCCTTACAATATGGATGGTATAAGTATCATTATTACCTTGGTAATATGGACATGTATACTCACGACCATATCTACAAATTTTTTTTGGGCAAAGTGTAGTGTGCCTTGCTGCAACAACATGACAATGTTGTTGTGTAGCAAAGGACAGTACACTCTACCCAAAAAAACTAAGTACATGTTGTGACATGTACTTTAATGGTTGTTGGTTTAGGGTTTAGATGATGGCAACCAAAATAAGATTTGATAAAGCAAAACACATTGTTGAACATAAAAGACATATGTGGGAGCACAATGAACCATGAACCATGTAAAAAACAGATATTCCATAAATGAAACATGAACAAAAGAGATATTCCATTAATGATTTATGTACAAAACTATGGCAAACCATTGCCATATATGATCCAAATACAAAACATACTATGGCACACCAGTGCCATACACAAAATTAAAGGGATCAAAATATCTATATATGCAGTCCTGCAACAAAGCATATCCATGAAATCAGACAAATTGAAATGATGTTCATAAACAACAACTAAAAAAATCCAAACCAAGTTTAGAATCTTACCTCACAATAGATTGTCCCATGAAATGACTGCATCATGTCCCTTCAAGTCTTGCAACAGTGCAACCAACTCATGACAATATCCATAAGTCTCCTCTACTCGTGTCGAAAGAGGACCCATTGGCAACTCCAAAAAATATGCAAAATGTGAGATCAAAAAACATGATGTGTTTATCAAAATTATACTGACAAGCTCGTGATGCATCATGTCATAACCACTGCTACCCAAATGTGAGGATCTGATCGCCTCTAGAGGTCCGACCACGGCATCTTGCTATTGATGATATCGGTTAGGAGTGTGCTATTGGTCATCACGAATCATCTCCCACTCCTCAGCATCTACCTATACAAGCCTTGGTAAGCCTCCTTAGAAAGCATTGCAAGCCTCTTATCATCGATGCTACATTGCCTCACATGCCATGTGTTGAATCCACTCATAGATGATAACAAAAGGTGCTAGCTGATACTCGTGAAAGATCACCTCTATGATGTAATTCTTGCAATCCTTGTCTTATGCACTCCACTTGACCATGAGAGAGTGTCCAACTGTATTATGCACAACCATTACAAGGAATATGGGCGCATAGCAACAGTTAAGGCGACATAAGTTCGTCGCTATAAAATTGCAAAATGCAATGCAAGGAGCATCGAGTGCGGACCGTCGATTAAACGACGATTCAAAGGATGTTTTTTTCGATGTGTGGCACGACGGGGTGTGCCACACTCGCATAGAGCGTCGCTAACGCGACGGTTTAAAACGCATCGCATGAGCGATGCTTTCTGCATCGCATAAGCGACGCTAAAAAATGTCGCTTATGCAATGCTAATTCCAGTGGTTTTTATGACACATTACCATTGCTTACATGAGGGTCTGTTGGAGGCTCTTTGATCGGTATTTTTACACATCTGATGGAAGATCTCTCCAATGTTCGTAATTGCACTGCGCTTACGAGCTGAAACAAGTATATGCAAAATTGTTGTTTTGCCTAAACTCTATCTTATTGTCTCTCTCTGTCTCTATTTCTCTCTTTCTATGTCTTTCTCTCTTTGAATTCTCTCTCTCTCTCTCTCTCTCTCTCTCTTTGAACTCTCTCTCTCTCTCTCTTTCAATTCTCTCTCTCTCTCTCTCTCTCTCTCTCTCTCTCTCTCTCTCTATCTCTCTCTCTCTCTCTCTCTCTCTCTCTCTCTCTCTCTCTCTCTCTCTCTCTCCCCTCTCTCTCTTTGTTGCAGGTTATTCAAGAAGCTAAACAAGCAAAAAGTATGGCTAACTATTGTAAGTACAATTTTTATTCTTTGTATATCATTTGAATTGTTTTATTTTCATTAGATAGCATACTCACACTTATTGATATGCACATATACACTTATACATGATGAAGATGCACGTTCACACATACACACATGCACATACACACACATATATACACACAGATACATGTTCACATACACTTACACATACACACACATACACATGCATATGCACAAACATTTCTACAACTACATAAAAAGACTTACATGCATGCATTATTGCATATATATATATATATATATATATATATATATATATATATATATATATATATATATATATATATATATATATATATATATATATGTGTGTGTGTGTGTGTGTGTGTGTGTGTGTGTGTGTGTGTGTATACACATACACACATTAACATATACTTAAATACATGTATATGCACATCCACATGCATGCACATGGATGCAAATGGAAATGCATCCACATACACATGCATGTTTCATACATATACACATGCATATACATACATTTGTATATGTTTATACACATACACATACATATGCACATATGTATATATACACACACATACACATATATACGCATATATATGCACATACGTACACACACATATACACATGCACACACACATGCACATACATACATATACACATATACATGCACATACACACATATACACATAGAGTTACACATATACATGCACATACATATACACACACATACACATGCACATGCACATACTCATATGCACACATATACACTTACACGTGCACATGCACATACATACATATACACACACATACACATGCACATCCATACATATACACACACATACATATACACTTACACACACACATATGAATAAATTATATAATAAAGTACTGAAACACATGCTTAATATAAACAATAATCATAATCAATAGAACAAAACTTCTCATTACTTAATACCATATACACAATTCAAAACATAACTGAAATGAAACATATATATATATATATATATATATATATATATATATATATATATATATATATATATATGTATATATATATATATGTATATATATATGTACATATATATATATATATATATATATATATATATATATATATATATATATATATATATATATATATATATATATATATATATATATATACACACATATGTATACACATGCACATGCATATACACATCCACATACACATACACATAAGCATACACATATATAAAATTATATGCATATATATATGTATATTTATTTATTTACTTTTTTTAATATATATATTTTTTATGAACTTACAAGTTATTATCTGAAAAGTTTTTACCAAGTCAGAATATTCTTCCTACCTCACATGATGAAATGAAGAAGATAATCAACAATCTTGGTATAGATTATCAATGTATGCATGCATGTCCTAACAATTGTATTTTATATAGAGGTGAGTATGCAGACTCTTTGACATGTCCCAAATGTCAATCTCCTCGATATAAGGGTGAAGAAGGTCAATGCTATTACTACATTACATGTCAACAATATTACTACATTACATGCTGGTGATGAACTATTAGTGATTTATGGATGGCTTAGACCTCCAACAGCACCTTTTAGCTGTAGATTCCAACATATGATGTTGATGATATTCCTTCACACCATTCACAATTCCCAGTAAGACCTCATTTATCAAAAGCTTCTATGAGGGGGCTACGCAAAAGTGATCCTGTGGAATATGCAAGGTTGAAAGATCTATATTCAAAAGAAGATAAAGTACAAGATTTGTGCGACAATGATGAAGATGATGGCATGGCAGATTTTATTGAGGATTGGTATCAAAATGACACTGAGAGCATTGATATTTCTAAAAATGAGAAATATCTTCAAGAGGAATGTCTAAAGCATGTATATGTAGGAAGTCGTTTGACATGACTAAGTGCGAGCTTACTTATTCTCAATCTTCAAAATCGTTTTGGATGGAGTAATGTATCTGTTTTGACACTATTAAGGTATAATTTTTAATTTTCTATCTATCTATCTATATATATATATATATATATATATATATATATATATATATATATATATATATATATATATATATATATATATATATATATATATATATATATATATATATGTATATATATATATATATATATATGTGTGTGTGTGTATATATATATATATATATATATATATATATATATATATATATATATATATATATATATATATATATATATATATATATGTTTTCATAAATATATATATATATATATATATATATATATATATATATATATATATATATATATATACATGCATATATAGACTTACACATAATATACATGAATGTATACACACATATAAACATACACACACATATACACACATACAGAGGTTATGAGAGTAAGGTCAAATTATACAATCCTGTATTGAATGAAGATGTTTTGTCCATCTAGCCTTTAGAATTGTCCACCCAACCTTTAGAATCTTCTTGACACATATGTTTCTCCTATTTTAGTCGACCTAATACCTGTGCTGCTAACTCTTTTGAATACAAATATTAAGTATCAGTTAGCTATGCAGGTATTAAGTCATATGTAAAATGGGAGGAGCAAATTTATCTCAAAGATTTTGAAGGATGGAAAAAACATTTTAAAGGATGGGCGGACAAAAAGTTTCCATTCAATGCAGGTATTTATTCTTACTTTAGATAAGGTAAGAACAAGAACTTGCATTGAATGGACACTTTTTTTCCACCCATCTTTTAAAACTATTAATGCATCTTTCAAAATATTCGCGATAAATTTGACCCTCCCATTTTACATATGACTTAATACCTTCATAGGTTACTAATACTTAATATTTGTAAACAGCTTAGCAAGACAGGTAATAGATTCACTATAAAATGGGAAACCGCCAGACAATTCAATGGTTTAGATATGAAAATCTGCAAACCATAATATACAAAAAAACAATTAAAAACATATACACACATACACATGTTATGAGAGTAAGGTCAAATTATACATACTTGTATCGAATGAAGATGTTTTGTCCATCTAGCCTTTAGAATTATCCACCCAACCTTTAGAATGTTCTTGCCACATATGTTTCTCCTATTTTAGTCGACCTAATACCTGTGTTGCTAACTCTTTTGCATACAAATATTAAGTATCAGTTAGCTATGCAGGTATTAAGTCGTCAGTAAAATGGGACAACCAAATTTATCTTAAATATTTTGAAGGATGGAAAAATAATTTTAAAGGATGGGCGGAAAAAAAGTGTTCATTCAATGCAGGTTTTTATTCTTACTTTAGCTAAGGTAAGAACAAGAACTTGCATTGAATGAACACTTTTTGTCCACCCATCCTTTAAAACTATTAATGCATCTTTTAAAATATTTGCGATAAATTTGATCCTCCCATTTTATTGATGACTTAATACCTTCATAGGTAACTAATACTTAATATTTGTAAATAACTTAGCAAGAACGATAATAGATTGACTATAAAATAGGAAACTGTTAGATGATTCAATGGTCTAGATATGAAAATCTGCAAACCATAATATACAAAAAAACAATTGAAAACCAAATCAAATATACATGGCTACACATGCATACATACATATACATACATACATATACATACATACTTATACATACATACATATACATACATACATACACAATCATACATATATACACATACATACATACATACATACATACATACATACATACATACACATGTATACACACATACATATATACATACATATACGCATATGTATATACACATACATATACACCTATAAAACACATATACATACATATATACATATACACATACACATATGTATACACATGCACATGCATATACACATCCACATACACATACACATAAGCATACACATATATAAAATTATATATATATATATATATATATATATATATATATATATATATATATATATATATATATATATATATATATATATATATATATATATATATATATATATATATATATATATATATATATTTACTTTTTTTAATATATCTTTTTTTTATGAACTTAGAGGTTATTATCTGAAAAGTTTTTACCAAGTCAGATTTCTTCCTACCTCACATGATGAAATGAAGAAGATAATCAACAATCTTGGTATAGATTATCAATGTATGCATGCATGTCCTAACAATTGTATTTTATATAGAGGTGAATATGCAGATTCTTTGACATGTCCCAAATGTCAATCTCCTCGATATAAGGGCAAAGAAGGTAAAATCCCAAAAAAGGTATTGAGACATTTTCCATTGGCTCCACGAATTAGACATATGTTTCAAAGCCCCGAATTATCAAAGCTTTTGACATGGGGACATGATCATAAAAGTACTGATGGAATAATCAGAATTCCTCATGATAGTGTTGCTTTTCAGCATATTGATTCTACATGGCCTGAATTTGCACAAAATCCATAGAATCCAAAGTTAGGGTTGCATTAGATGGGGTTAATCCATTCTCCATGAAATCCAGTAAATGGCCAACATGGCCAGTGGTAGTCATAAACTACAATCTTCCGCCATATCTTAGCATTAAAAAGGAACATTTAATGCTTTCACTTTTAATCTCAGGCAAAAGACAAGTTAAAGATATGAATATATGTCTTGCTCCTCTCATTAACGATCTCCAAGAGTTATGGAGGTATTAATGTCATTGATGTATCGAAAAGCATGAATGAAAGACATATTATGGTTCGTGGTATTGTGGCTTGAACTATTCATGATTTTCCAGGATATGGTGTTTGTTCAGGTATTGATGTAATTTTTTTATTCAATATGCATTTAAATAGATATGATTTAATCTAATTATATTTTTATCGTTTTCATGATGCACAAAATATCTACTAAGGGTTATAAAGCTTGTCCATATTGTGGTGATTGGTTGAGATCAATCTATAGTAAGAATCTCAACAAAAATATTTATCTTCGACATCAACGATTCTTGCCTGATGATCACCCATTAAGATCTAAAAGAGAAGCGATACATTTTAATGGAAAGCTTGAAACAGGTCAGTGTCCAAAACCTATGACGCCTATGGATTGGTATAAAAAATGGACAGATGGACCTCTGATAGATCCAGAATTAGAAATCTTCAGTGATGATGAAGATAATGAGTATGTGAAAAGCGGTAAAGGAAAATTGGCACTCGCAGAGAACATATCAATATGGTATTCTTTGGAGTATTGGAAAGAGTTAAAAGTATGCCATCTTCTTGATCCTATGCATATATTCAAGTATATTGGTTATTCACTATGGCAGCATCTTCTTGGACTAAAAGATATCATAGCATCAAGGAATGATTTAAAAGATCAAAAATCAAAACCAAAGTTATGGCTAGTTTTTGATAGACATCGACAAGAAACCACTTATGCACCTGCTCCTTGGGTACTTACAACAAAAGAGATACAGACTTGTTGGAGTTAGACGTCTGCGGAAGCACCCGAACAGCACAAGGAAGAAGAAGAAGCTTGGAGCACAACACACAAGACTGAATGTATTACTAGAGAATGTACAAAGATAAGTAGCCCATTAGGGCAATAGGCGTATATACAAGCCGGGGGAAAAAACCTCCTAAAGAGGGAAAAAAGTGTCCCGGCAGTCCTAGAGTGTTCACACACATCACTACCTAAATATATCAACAAATCCCCCCTGGGAGTGATGCGGTGAACAAGGAGCTGGCACTCATGTATAAGGAAGTGCCAAGCTATGTGGAAATCACTCCACAAAAGGAAGTAAGCCCAAAGCTTTGCGGAAAGCTTCAAACTTCTTCCTAGGCAGAGCCTTCGTGAAAAGGTCTGCAATGTTCTCCTGCGTGGGCACATATGCCAAGCTGATCTCCCCAGCAGAGAACCTCTCCCTGACATAGTGATAATGCACCTCAATGTGCTTAGTGCGAGCATGGAACACAGGGTTCCTCGCAACTGCCAATGCGCTCTGACTGTCAGTGAAGATGGTGGTGGCAGAAGACTGGCCAACACCCAAATCAGCCATAAGGCGTCTGAGCCACACACACTCAACAGTCGCTGTGAAAGCTGCCCTATACTCAGCCTCACAACTAGAAGTGGCCACAGTAGGCTGCTTCTTGCTCAACCAAGATATACATGAGCTACCAAGCATGAAGCAAAAACCACTAGTGGACACACGAGTGTCATAGCAACCAGCCCAATCTGAGTCAGAAAAAGCATGCAAATCTGGCGGTAGTGATCCCCCCTTAGGATAAAACAACCCAAGTAGTCGAGTACCACTCAAGTAGCGAAAGATGCGCTTAACCGCTTCCCAATGCATGACTCCTGGGCAATGCATAAACCTACTCATCTGTGAGACAGCAAACTGAATATCTGGCCGAGTAATGCATAAGAAAATCAAGCATCCAACAGCCTACTGATAGAGAACAGCATCAAATGCATCTCCAGCATCATGAAGACTCAATCGTAAACCTGTCTCCATAGGAGTGGCAATGGGCTTACACTCTTCAAGGCCAAAACGCTGCAATAATGTGTCAATATATTTCGTTTGACACAAAGCCATTCCACCATCAACGTGCATAAACTGAATGCCCAAATAGTGATGCAAATGCCCCAAATCAGACATCTCAAATGAGGCATGCAAATCAGCCTTAAAATCAGCAATATGTGTCTCAATAGGACCAGTGAGCAGCATGTCATCAACATAGACAACAATGATCAGAAGCACATCATTAGCACGCTTAACATATAAGGTGCTTTCAGTTGGACGTGGTGCTTGCACGTGGTGCTTGCTTTAAACCATATAATGCCTTCTTTCACCTGCAAACCTGGTTTTCATGCCCTTTCTGCACAAAGCCACGGGGCTGAAAAACATACACTTCTTCATGCAAGTCACCATTCAGAAATGCTGTTTTAATGTCCAACTGATGTACATTCCAACCATGATGGGCTGCAAGTGCACAAATGCTGCGAACAGTAGTCATACGGCATGTAGGTGCAAAGGTCTCATCAAAATCAATGCCTCTTTCCTGTGCATAACCCTTTGCAACAAGCCTAGCCTTATACCTGTCAACTGTACCATCAGGTTTACGCTTCAGCTTGTATACCCACTTAGTGCCAATGGCCTTCTTGCCAGGAGGCAAGTCACATAAAGACCATGTACCATTCTTCATTATAGCATCATATTCAGATTGCATAGCAGCCATCCAATTTTCTGAATTTTGTGCTTCATCAAAAGAAACAGCCTCATTCTCATCACAGAGACTAGATGCAGCCATAGCATAGCAATCTGATGCAAAGGAGGCACTATGAGAGCCTGAACGAGTACGATATGACAAAGGTGCATCTAATTTACTATCACACAAAGTCTGCACCAGCCATTTTGGCATAGTTTTTGCCTGCTCAATATCAGCTCTCTCATCAACAAGTGCATCATGTAAACCTGCATCACAAATGGAATGATCTGCATCATCATATGAAACCTGCAAAGGCTGAGAAGTTGCCTCATTAGGACCAGCACTAGCCTGTCCACCTGTAAAAAGAGGCATCAAAGTATCATACATGTCTTTGGAGCTAACAGATGTCTCCTTAGTACATGAAAGCAATGGCTGAATAGCATCTTCCACAAAGATAACATCACGGCTAACCAGAATGCGTTTAGTCTGTGGATGATACAGACGATAGCCTTTACTTTCAGAACTGTACCCAACAAAAATACATTTTATTGCCTTATCATCCAATTTTCTGCGATGTTGTTCAGGCACTAATGCATATGCCAAACAACCAAAAACACGCAGATGAGCAACAGATGGCTTGCGGTCATGCCAAGCCTCATATGGAGTGATAGACTGCAACGCTTTAGTGGGACACCTGTTCAGTACATATGCTACACACATGACAGCCTCAAGCCAGAAACTATGTGGTAAAGCCTGACTTTTGACCATGCACCTCACCATCTCCATGAGTGACCTGTTCTTCCGTTCAGCAACTCCATTCTGTTGAGGTGTATACGACACTGTACACTGGTGTTTTATCCCACGTTCAGCCAGAAATGCATTAAAATCTGAAGACATATATTCCCCCCCTCGATCAGAACGGAGGGTGCCCATTTTACATGCTGACAGATTTTCAGCCAAAACCAAAAACTGTTTGAAGCACATGAACACTTCGGACTTTGCTTTGAGTGGATATACCCATGCATGCCTGGAAAAATCATCAATGAAAGTCACGAAGTAAAGGTAATTTCCAAAAGAGGGTGTCTGCATAGGACCACAGACATCACTATGTACAAGCTGCAATTTCTGCGTAGCCCGAACTGAACCATCTTTTGGAAAGGAAGAACGCTGCATTTTGCCCAAAATACAGCCTTCACAAACATGTTTTCCAGGTGCCTCAAGTTTGGGCAAAGAGGACACCATTTCAGATTTCTGCAGGCGTAACAAACTAGCAAAATTCAGATGACCAAATCGTGCATGCCAAAGCTTTGCATCTGACATAGCCTGAGAATCATGAACTGCACATGCCGAATCATTCACAGATCTTTCATAGTCTATGAGCTTATACAGCCCACGACATAAAATACCAAAAGCAATAATCACATCGCCATTTGAGAGATCATGGACTCTACACCTGTCATCAACGAATTTCACAACCAAGCCAATCTTGGCTAATGCAGAAACTGATAACAGGTTCTTTTTGATCCCTGGCACAAATAAAGCATTTGACAAAGTGAAAGAACTACCATCAGCAGTAGTCAGAATGATCTTACCAACTCCCATAATAGGATAAGAGGAGTTATTGGCGCATGTGACAGTATTCCCTGTAGGTGCAGGCTAGAGTGAAGAGAAGAAACTGCGCTGCGAGGTAATATGTTTGGTCGCCCCACTGTCAAAGTACCAAACATCTGAGTCTACTACAGACATACACTGATCATGAGAAGATGGGTCAAAACTGCAGACAGTAGTAAACGCCCATTCTTCTTCCTGCACAAGATTTGCAGACTCTGTTTTTGGTGTAGAGGCCTCTGCAACAACCATTCCAGCCTCTTTCTTCTTTGCCTCTTTAGCAGCCAGTTTTGGACAGTTCTTTATAATATGATCATTTCCTTTACAGTACTTGCAGAATAATTTCCGCTTTTCTGATTTCTTTTCATCTTTATCTTGGTTCTTCGATTATGCAGCATTTGCAGATTTCTGCTTACTAGTAGAAGAGCTCCATTTTCCTTTGCCCTTTTGACTAGCCAGGAAAGCTTGATCTGCAACACGCATAATGGACCTGTTCTGCCTGGACTGATCTTCCTGCAACAGAATAGAGACTAATTCCTCAAATGACAAGGCATTCGGATTGCCTTTCATCATCAACCGAAGAGTAGAGGCAAAACTCTGATATGAATCAGGAAGACCATTCAGAACGGTCTGCACAAGTGAGCTATCTGGTATAACCTTATCAGCAGAAATCAATTATTCCTTCAGGTCTTTGATCTTTGTAAGAAAACTGTCCATAGAATCGCCTTCATTCATGTGCTCACTCTCCAACTGTTTTTGGAGGTAAGCAACACGAGCCTCATTCCTAGCCTGGTACAAAGTGGTAAGTGTATCCCAAGCATCCTTTGCTGTTCTGCAAGAGCGAATGTGAGGAATAATGGCACGTTTGACAGACAAAGCTATCAATGCATGTGCCTGGGCATCTCTGCCATCCCAACGAATCTGCTCTGCAGTAGGTGCAACAGAAACAGCAGCACGAACAGGAATCTATGGAATATCATCTTCGACACCATCTTCATCAGCTCCAACACCTGTATTTGCAGTACCTGTCGTTACAGGTGTAACAGGACGTCTTTCAACACCCTGCACAATGTTCCACAATCCTTTTGCAACCAGTACATGTCGCATCATATAAGCCCATAATGGGTAGTTGCTACCATCCAACTTATCCTCAACAGCCAACATACGGAATACATCACTGCTTTCAGCCATGGCCGGTGACTAAAAATACCTTGATGCAGAAAATTGACTGTATCTCAAAAAGTTGAACAGAACTGCCCAAACGAGTTCTGCTAGACTTGTAGCAGACTTCGAGACGCTTAAACTGGCGAACAAAAATTGGTATATACCTTTGGCACAAAAGGATGAAATAGCCTGCACAAGCGCTGCGATAGTGCGTTCGGAGGCCGAAACGAGCTCAGATCGCGATTTTGGCATCACAGAGCAAAGCCGTTTTGATCTCGGAAACACCCTGAGTATGCTCACCAAATTTCGTGCGAATCTGAGACTGCAAACAGAGGAGTGTCGACGGCACCCTAGAAGAAGCGACAACCTGGCTCTGATACCAATTGTTGGAGTTAGACGTTTGCGGAAGCACGCGAACAGCACAAGGAAGAAGAAGAAGCTTGGAGCACAACACACAAGACTGAATGTATTACTAGAGAATGTACAAAGATAAGTAGCCCATTAGGGCAATAGGCGTATATACAAGCCGGGGGAAAAAAACCTCCTAAAGAGGGAAAAAAGTGCCCCGGCAGTCCTAGAGTGTTCACACACATCACTACCTAAATATATCAACAAGACTATCAACAATAGAATTCAATTGATTAAGGGTCCTAGAGGATATGGAGCATCTTTTCAAAACATGTTTACTATGGATGATAAGAGCTTATCTGGGTTAAAGACCCATGACTGGCATAACGTTTTGAAACATATTTTACCTTTGGTTATTGATGGATGTACAACGAAAGGAGTACGAGATGTGATCTATCGTCTTAGATTGCTTATAAGGTAATTATGATACTTTTATATTTAATATGTATGAATATTGGATATCTTTTATTTTTGAATTAACTTCTTTATAATTTTTTTTATGATATGTATAGGTGGATTACATCAAAAGAGATTGATAAAAACTCGATCCCACAAAAAAAACATGAATGCAAAGAGCTACTATGTTTGATGGAGAAAGAACTTCCTACTTCATTTTTTAATATTCAGTTCATTTATCAGTCCATCTTGTAGATGAAATAGAGATTGCAGGTGTTGTCAACACGCGATGGATGTTTTGGGTCGAGCGATTTATGGGAATATTAAAAGGTTATGTGCGACAAAGAGTGAAACCAGAAGGATCCATGGTAAAGGCTTGGATGCTTGAAGAGTGCATGTATTATGTGAGTACCTTGAAAGAGTTCATGAAGAAGCTCCACGTGCATGGACCAATGAGTCTTCTTCAAAAATAACATTTGAGGTATTATCAGGTAAGGGAGTTCCATTTTTATTTATATTTTAAGAAAAAAATGATGTTTCTACTTTTGTAGCATATAATAGTGAATGCATGCAAGCATTCCTTAGCGAGTACGAACAGGAACTTCAAAATCTCCGAAGGAAAAGGCAAAGAAACAAAAGATATAGACGTAATCTCGATAATAATGAGATTACAGATATATCTTCTTTCACGGATTGGCTATATAGTCGTTTGCAACGCGCCAACGCAAATAATGAAGAAATCTCAGATGAGCAGGGAGAGTTAATGATAGGTTGTGAATGAAAGGTAATTTTATTTTAATAATATTTTGTTTTTTTCATATATGTATATTAGTTTCTATTTACTAATTTAATTTCTTTTGCAGGCTCGAATGTTCACTAATATGTGGGCTTTTGGACAGCATATTAGAATCAAAGCCATTGATTCTTTATGTAAAACAGAGGATTCTAGTATTGTTGCTTCTTTCAAGCAACTATCACGTGCTAGCTCAAAAGACACGAACCTTATAGATGGCAAACTTGGTTACGTATGAACTATTGTTGGTATCTACGAAATTTCATTTTGTACATTCAAACAGGTAGAAAAAAGTTTATATTTTTTATGATAGAGTTAGTTATTTTTTAAGCACCTAATAATGGGTTTTTGTTTTTATATATTTTGATAGGTCATTTTGAAGGTTGACTGGTTTCGAGCCGAGTATAAAGGTAGTAATTCCACATTAAGAAAGGAATTATCTAGGTTTTGGGCAGTTGATTCTTCCAAGGTAATGCAATCTACTAAAGAACCATATATTCTTCCTAGGCATATTGAACAAGCATTTTTTTATAAAAACCCAGATGCTCACCCTTGGTGGCAAGTCATTCATGTTGAACCTAGAGGTATGTCATTGTTTCAACAGTTTATTGTTAGAGAGATTGAAGAAAGTCCTCTTGATGATTCAGCATCAGATACTAATACATCAACATTTGAAAGAGAAATTAGAATCATTATACATGATAATGATACTAATCTTTTTTATGAAGAGGATAATACTCTACATGTAGTTTCTACATATGAGGAAGAGGAATTACCAGCAATCGATATTAATCCATCAATAGATGAGGTGACTCATGAGAACACAGATTTAACAATAGAAGAAATAAATGAAATCAATAAGGATAACGAAGATGAGATTATATTGATGTCTTACCAAAATGATGGCAACAATGAAAACATATGAGCAGATTAGATAGTAAATTCTACTCTAGTTATCGATCAATAACTTGAAGCTTCTGAATGGATATCAGATAATAGATTTTTTATTCAACTTGAATAATGATGAATCCTACTAGAGAGATGAAATCATGTTCTTTTAAGTTAGAACATGAAGCTCGGGGGTATGCCTAATTATTTTATATATAGCTTTATCTTCGAGGAGAAAATTTTTATCATGTATGTATGCATATGTGTGTGTATTCATGTGTATTATATGTATACATATGTTAGGATGCATATATATGTATTTCATGTATATGTATGTGTGTGCATGTGTGTGCATGTGTGTGATATGTGTATACATGTGTTAGTATGCATATGTGTATATATGCATATGCATTTATGTAAAATATTCATGTATTCATGTAATATATGCAAGTGTTTATAAGTGTGTATGCGTATATGTGTCTATGTGTAAATGTGTACATGTGAATATGTATGCATGTATATATATATTTATGTGTGCATTTAGGCATGTATGTGTGATGCATAGTATATCTACTCCATTTTATATTTATATATGTGGATCTACATGATGTGTATATATATTTATATATATTATGATCCTCGTTGATTCGAGTAGCTATATATAGAGGCATAAGGTTGGGAGGAGAGACATCTCTCTAGTAGGACGTCAGAGGAATAGATGCAATGTGTACATATACTTCAATCATATGGCTAAAATGCTGAATTAGAGTTTTTAAATTAGGGGGTTTTAAAACCCTAATATCAAAATTAGTGTTTTCAAATTAGGATTTTTGAAATATATATATATATATATATATATATATATATATATATATATATATATATATATATATATATATATATATATATATATATATATATATATATATATATATATATATATATATATATATATATACACATACACACACACACACACATATATATATATATATATATATATATATATATATATATATATATATATATATATATATATATATATATATATATATATATATATATATATATATATATATATATATATATATATATATATATATATATGTGTGTGTGTGTGTGTGTGTGTGTGTATGTGTGTGTGTGTGTGTATATATATATATATATATATATATATATATATATATATATATATATATATATATATATATATATATATATATATATATATATATATATATATATATATATCAGTGTGCATGCATGTGTGTATGTAGGTGTTTCTATATGTGTGTATGCATGTGTATGTATGTGTATCTATATGTGTATATGCATGTGTTGTGTGTGTGTGTATATGCATGTGTATATGTATATATGCATGTAAATATGATTATATGAGTCTAAGTGTGTACACATATGATTATGCATGTGTATGTGTATGTGAGTATGTGTATGTGTCTATGTGTATTCATTATATGTGTGTAACTGCATGCATGTGTATGTGTGTGTAAAAATGTGCATGTATGTGTGTGTATGTATAAATGTGCATGTATGTGTATATGTGTGTAAATGTGCATGTATGATGTATATGTGTGTGTATGCGTGTATTTGTACCTCTAGTCTCACTCTTCTCTCTCTCTCTCTCTCTCTCTCTCTCTCTCATATACATACATACATAAACACACATACTCATATGCACGTACATATACATAAAAGCAATGTGTATCTTGCATTATCGCGACAATGAGCCATAAGTGTCCGCATCTCTTTTCGACACCACTTATGTGACCCTCTTGTCCCAAACTCTATCTCAAGTGAACTAAGTGCGTATTTTTTATCCCTCTCATCATGCTCACTACAAAAATAAAAAAAATCATGTAAATAAAACATAAGATATTTATTTCAATTTATATGTAAAATTTATACTTACTTCCATGGTAAGTGGACAAGGTGCAGGTAAGAGTCGCATAATGCCTACATTCTTCTCTTGAACTCCAATCCATTCCCTATGTACACAATGTTCCCCTCTGGCTCTATATCACACTGTAGCCCTAAGGTGCCTATGCATGTCCTCATAGGCAACTCTGCTCTGCTATCATGAACTGGAGGTTGTATAGGTGTCCTGAAAATAGATAGATAAAAATAAATAAAAATATATGTGATAATATCATTAAAAAAGTTTATGAAAAAAACATACCTATGAGCAGATAGCTGTCTTCTTACATGTGGAGCCGCAGAAGAGCCCTCCTCTGATCGCTCGGAAAGCATATGGATCGTATAATCCAGCTCATCATCAGGCATCTCTGAGTACTCATGCATGATGACCCCTAGAGTATCAAACGGAACTCTTGCTCTCATAAGACTTTTTATGAGAGTGAGTTTGGCCTTTCTCTCTCTACTAGGATCCATAATACCTAACATATAAAACAAAATGGGTTAGAAATCAATATATATATGTGTACATATGTATGTGTGTGTATGTGTATGGTGTATATGTGAGTGTGTGTATGCATGTAAACATGTATGTGTGCATATGCATGTGCATTATGTATGCATGTGTGTGTATGTGTGTGCGTATGCATGTAAGTATGTATGTATGCATATGTATGCATGCATGTGTATGTATGTGTGTATGTGCCTCTATGTGTGTGTATGAATATATATGTGTGTATGTCTCTATGTGTCTGTCTATGCATATATATCTGTGTATGTATCCATGTGTGTGTATGTGTGTGTGTGTCTGTGTATATATACGTGTGTATATACGTGTGTATCTGTATATGTGTGTCTGTGTGTATATACGTGTGTATCTGTATATATGTGTCTATGCATTTGTATGTATGTGTGTAAATGTGTGTGGATGTGTGTATGTGTCTGTGTAAGTGTGTATGTGTCTATGTGTGTATGTGTGTGTCTATGTGTGTCTATGTGTGTCTATGTGTCTATATGCATGTGTATGTGTGTGTAAATGTGTGTGGATGTGTGTATGTGTGTGTGTAAGTCTATATGTGTCTATGTGTGGATGTGTTTGTTTATATATGTGTGTGTGTATCTCTATATGTGTAAGTTTATATGTGTGTATGTGTGTGTGCCTATGTGTGGGTGTGTGTGTGTGTGTCTATGTGTGTATGTCTGTGTGTATGTCTGTGTGTATGCATGTGTAAGTGTGTTTGTGTATGCGTGTGTGTCTATGTGTGTGTGTAAATTTGTGTGTATATATGTGTGTATGTGTATATGTGTGTATGTGTATATGTGTGTATGTTTCCATGTGTGTGTATGTGTCTATGTGTGTATGTGTATGCATGTAAGCATATATCTATGCATATGCATGTGCATTATGTATGCATATGTATGCATGTGTGTGTATGTGTGTGTATATGTTTGTATGTCTGTGTATGCATGTAAGTATGTATGTATGCATATGTGTGTGTATATATGTGTGTATGTTTGTGTATCCATGTAAGTTTGTATGTATGCATATGCATATGCATTATGTATGCATATGCATATGCATTATGTATGCATGTATGTGTATGTGTGTGTATGTCTCTTTATGTGCATGTGTATGTGTGTGTTTCTCTCTCTACATGTGTGTGTGTCTATGTGTGTATATGTATCTGTGTGTATGTGTGTGTATGCATGTAAGCATGTATGTATGCATATGCATATGCATTATGTATGCATATGCATATGCATTATGTATGCATATGTATGCATGTGTGTGTATGTGTGTGTATGTGTGTGTATGTATCTCTACATGTGTATGTGTGTATGCATATGTTGCATGTGTGTGTATGTGTGTGTATGCATGTAATTATGTATGTATGCATATGCATATGCATTATGTGTGTATGTGTCTATGTGTCTATGTGTGTATGAGTGTATGTGTGTGTGTGTGTCTATGTGTGTATGTGTGTGTATGCATCTGTATGTGTGTGAGAATCTGTGTGTATATGTGTGTGTATGTGTGTGTATGCATGTGTATGTGTGTGAAAATCTGTGTGTATATGTGTGTGTATGTCTATGTGTATGTATGTGTCTATGTGTGTGTATGTGTATGCATGTGCATTATGTATGCATATGTATGCATATGTGTGTGTATGTGTGTGTATGTGTCTATGTGTGTGTATGTGTATGCATGTATCTATGCATATGCATGTGCACTATATATGCATATGTGTGTGTATGCATGTAAGTATGTATGTATGCATATGTATGCACGTATGTGTATGTGTGTATATGTCTCTCTATGTGTGAGTATGCATATATGTGTGTGTATGTGTGTATGTATCTGTATGTGTGTGTATGTATCTGTATGTGTGTGTATGTGTGTGTATGTGTGTGTATGTGTGTGTGTGTCTATGTGTGTATGTGTATGTGTGTATGTGTGTATGTGTGTGTATGTGTGTGCATGCATGTAAGCATGTATGTATGCATATGCATGTGCATAATTATGTATGCATATGCATGTGCATAATTATGTATGCATATGCATGTGCATAATTATGTATGCATATGCATGTATGTGTGTGTATCTATATATATATGTGTCTGTATGCATGTGTAAGTGTGTGTGTAAATATGTGTGGATGTGTGTGTGTGTGTGTGTGTGTAAGTGTGTGTGTCTGTGTGTGTGTGTATATTTGTGTGTATGTGTATGTGTGTGCGTCTATGTGTGTATGTGTGTGTGTCTATGTGTGTATATATGTGTGTATGTATATATATGTTTTGGTGTGCATGTGTATGTGTGTGTAAATGTGTATGGATGTGTGTGTGTAAGTGTGTATGTGTCTATGAGTGTGTATGTGTTTATGTGTGTGTGTGTGTGTATGTGTGTGTGTGTCTATGTGTGTATGTGTATGCATGTATGTATGCATATGCATGTGCATTATGTATGCATATGTGTGTGTATGTGTGTGTATGCATTATGTATGCATATGTGTGTGTATGCATTAAGTATGTGTATGTATGCATGCACATTATGTATGCATGTGTGTGTATGCATGTAAGTATGTATGTATGCATATGCATATGCATATGCATTATGTATGCATATATATGCATGTATGTGTATGTGTGTGTATGTCTCTCTATGTGTGTGTATGCATATATGTGTATGTATGTGTGTATGTGTGTGTATGTGTGTGTGTGTATGTGTGTGTATGTGTGTGCATGTATGTGTGTGTGTATGTGTGTATGCATGTGTATGTGTGTATGCATCATTATGTGTGTATGTGTCTATGTGTGTATCTGTGTGTATATGTGTGTGTATGTGTGTGTGTGTCTATGTGTATGTGTGTGTGTGTGTCTATGAGTGTGTATGTGTTTATGTTTGTGTATGTGTCTATGTGTTTGTATGTGTCTATGTGTGTATGTGTATGCATGTATGTATGCATATGTGTGTCTATGTGTGTGTATGTGTGTGTATGCATATGTGTGTGTATGTGTATGTATGCATGTGCATTATGTATGCATATGTGTGTGTATGCATGTAAGTATGTATGTATGCATGTGCATATGCATTATGTGTGCATATGTATGCATGTATGTGTGTGTGTATGTCTCTCTATGTGTGTGTATGCATATATGTGTGTGTATGTGTGTATGTGTGTATGTGTGTATGTGTGTATGTGTGTGTATGTGTGTGTATGTGTGTGTATGTGTGTGTATGTGTGTGTATGTGTGTATGCATGTGTATGTGTGTGTATGCATCATTATGTGTGTATGTGTCTATGTGTGTATGTGTGTGTGTATATATGTGTGAGTGTGTATGTGTGTGTGTGTCTATGTGTATGTGTGTGTGTGTCTATGAGTGTGTATGTGTTTATGTGTGTATGTGTCTATGTGTGTGTATGTGTCTATGTGTGTATGTGTATGCATGTATGTATGCATATGTGTGTGTATGTGTGTGTATGCATTATGTATGCATTACTAGTATGCATTACTAGTATGCATATGTGTGTATGCATTATGTATGTGTATGTATGCATGTGCATTATGTATGCATTATGTATGCACTATGTATGCATATGTGTGTGTATGCATATGTGTGTATGCATATATGTGTGTGTGCATGTATGTGTGTGTATGCATGTATATGTGTGTGTATATGTGTGTGTATGTGTATGTGTGTGTCTATGTGTATGTGTGTGTGTCTATGTGTGTATATGTGCCTGTGTGCATGCATATGTATGTGTGTGTATGTGTGTGTGTGCATGCATACCTGACTTCAATGAGTTCGCTCTTGCTCTCTCTCTCTCTCTCTCTCTCTCTCTCTCTCTCTCTCTCTCTCTCTCTCTCTCTCTCTCTCTCTCTCTCTCTCTCTCTCTCTCTCTCTCTCTCTCTCGCTCACTTGCTCTCTCGCTCGCTCTCTCGCTTGTGCGTCCAAATCCTGGCACAAATGTGCCGGGAGAAATCAAAATTTTTTTAACATTCCAGAGCATCTCTTATGCGAAGCTCTGGAACATAGGATGTCGTTATGGGATGCTAAAACCGCGCAACCACTTTGCCAATGTCGCAAATAGCATTGCTAATTAGCGATGCTATTTGCGACGCATAGTTTTAGCATCGCATAAGCGACGCTAGCATTGCTTAATACGACGACCGCTCGTTAAAAAAAAATCAAAAAGAGGATTGTCGCCTATGCGACGGTAGCGTCACATAAGCTCCGAATCCCGTTTTTTTTTAATTCTGGGGCATCGCTACAACCCCCTATTTCTTGTAGTGAACTGGCATATCCACTAATGCATGGCCTTTTTGACCGTATCCATCACTAGATCTCCATCTCGTTTATAATACAACTTGAAGTGATCATGGTCATAAGCATCCCAAGATGTATGTGGTATACTATGTGCCTTACCTACATCTGAGGCATTAGGTTTAGGACTAGCTATGGGTGACAGATCTATCACATCACTTCCACAACATCTGCCACCTAACCCAGACAAACGAGATAGGCCACCCATAGATGCTCCTTTGAAACCTCCTCCTTCAGAACGTGACCGCAAACCTCACCTAGATGAACTAGATGGGCTAGTTTATGGTGTTGAATGCTTGTGCACAAGTTGACTGTTGAAGCCACTACGGGATGGTTGAGAAGCTGACTACGATGAACTCATATAGTCTCGAGTACTACCAAAGAGAGTACCATCGGTGGGAGGAGTCCCACCAAAGGGAGTGCCATCAATAGGAGTAGTCCCATGAAAAGGAGTTCCATCAGCAGGAGTAGTCTTGCGAGACATCCAATACTGTGACCTGGTGGCCTAATAAGCGAGAGGTGCTCGAGATACGAACCCGAGAAACTTCTCCTCTGCCATGGAATCTGGAGTGAGTGCTAGATTGTCTCCCATCATTCTCTGCAATAGATAACTGAAATAATTCGCATACGGATAGGGAAGTTCTCCTTAGGGAAGTATACTATAAGATGATTGTGCAGGTATCACAAGAAAGACACAGAGGACATAGGGATACATAGAGGTAAATTATGAGTATAAAAATAAGAAACAAATAGCCCACTTTTATGCGATTCTAGATAACACTTCACGTAATAGTAAAATGGCCTTTAGCCACTCCACAGTATGAAATTTTGCTACTGGACACAAGGAAGATATACAAAGAATATTTGACTTCTGCAAAAATATGATACATTCTAGTTTAACAGAGCTCTCCTAGAGTAATCAATCCCACTGTCATGCCAAGTGCAACCTAACTCTGAAGCCTTCACTCTCTATCCACCAGAGAGAGGCCTCTTTCATAGTGGACAAAGTTGCACCAATGAGTAAAGAGTAACCAGGGAGTAGCACTATGGAAAACATACTCAAGGGAAGCTATAGAGAACCACTATAACACAAAAAGGCCAAAAATGTAAGAAGTTAGAGTCGAATCAAGAAGATTGTATGTGTCTCTCTCAACTTCATTAATCTTTGAATATCCCTCTTGATCCATTCCCTCGAAGACAAGTACAAAGTACGTCTTATATAGATCTCTAGACCAAGAGAGTGGCTTCCACGAAATCCAATCATTTACTGCACCATCACTGCTTACTGCATGTGTACCACTCTTGACTGACAAAAGTGGTGGAAGAGTTGGCCATTTTTGGAAGAGTGTCCCAAATCCGGTATTGATAGCCAACTGACTAAAAAATGGCTAGCAACTTCAGAATATAAGCAAGGGGCGATTTGGATATGAAGGATCAATTCTACTGCGGAGTGGATGAATCTACTAAGAAGAGGAGTTAAGATGAATAAGTACATGAGTGAGTAGATGAATTTAGGCTAGACATGTTTCCCATTTCAGAAGAATGTTCTAGAGTCGCTTTAGAATGGATGAATTCAAAAAGATGATTCCATGACAATTTTGGTCACGCCTCAATTGAGAATAAAGAAGCATAAAAATTTACTCCCAGGAATGAATTTCCTTGATGAATTTTCTCCATTTGCATTAGACAAAAGTTTGACATTTTTTCTCCATTGCAAGACGAATGAAGAAGATGAATTGGTCAGAGGAATGAGCTATGTTGCAAGAAGGGGAATTCACTCCAACTTCTTGAGATGAACCTTCTATGAGGCGAATAATCCAAAGGTGAATGTTGAAGCTTGCTCTCATTGGATTCTTCACTAGGATGATTATTAAAATGAATTCCTTGACGAGGAAAGGAAGAGAAATCTTTCTCCCAAAAACTTGCTGTAGTTTTCAACTTACAAGACGAATGTTTTAGAGTTGCACAGAATGGATCTCAAAAAGACAAATTCCTTAGTTTGGATGAATTCTTATTAGCTTGGCCTTTTGCTCGAGGTGCAGGATACTGAGAAGGACAAATTCTTTTTAGAGGATGAATTCTTTTTAGCTTCACCTTTCACTCCAGGCATAGGATACTGAGAAGGATGAATTCTTTTTAGCTCCACCTTTTGCACCTATACAAATTTATCTCACAATGAATTCTAGAGTGGTGCTTCATTCCAACAAATTTAAAGAGCATGAAGCAAAAGAAATTGGTTGGAGCAAGATGAAATTTGGCTGGACGAATTTATCTCTAGCTATGCCTAGATGAATTTTGCTTTGAAAATTAAAGGATGAATTCTCGAATTATCTCAATTGATAAAGGACAAATTCTCTCGAGTTGCTTTATAGATAGGTGGATATCAAGGACGAATTTTTTCTTCATAGATAGGTAGATACCCTTGTTGACGTATTTTGGCTTCATAAATAGGTAGATATCAAGGATGAAGTTTTTGCAAGGCTAAGGTACTCTCTCTCTCTTGCTCACTTCTATTCAAGGCTAATGTACTCTCTCTATGCAAGGCTAATGTACTCTCTCTTTTGCTTACTTCTACCAGAAGAATTTGTTAGGGTAGAAAAGATGAATTCAGGGAAGATGAATTCATGGAAGAGCTAGGAGGACTAATTAATGGAGGATCTAGAGTTATGATTGAAATTATGCAGCTTTGACAAATTCATGGGACACATTCTTGTTGAACTATAGTCCCCATAACAAGCTATTGCACTGTCTTGGTGCAACTCCTCATTTATTGGCTAAAATTACTAGAAATGAAAGAAGAACTACTTATTGGCAAAAACAACATGGAAATGAGAATTATGGTATATATAATTATTGAATTCTCTCAAAATTTTTCAAGTTATATAAGTCTTTACCCTGGAAATGTTAATTATGGTAGATAACTATTTGAGTGGTACCCAGCTACTTCGATTAATTTATCCTAAGGAGGATGACTATTGTCAGATTTACCTGCTTTTTCTAACTTAGAGTGGGCTACTTGCTATGACACTCATGTGTCCATCAATGATTTTTGCTTCATGCTTGGTAGCTCATGCATATCTTCGTTGAGCAAGAGGAAACCTACTATGGCCACTTCTAGTTATGAGGGTGAGTATAGGGTAGCTTTCATAGTGATTGTTGAGTGTGTGTGGCTTAGAGGCCTTTTGGCTGATTTTGGTGTTGATCAGTTTTTGTGGCCACCATCTTCACTCACATTCAAAGTGCATTGGAAGTTGTGAGGAACCCTGTGTTTCATGCTCAACCTAAATACATTCAGGTGCACTATCATTATGTCAAGGATAGGTTCTCTACTGAAGAGATCAATTTGGCATATGTGGCCACATAAGTGAATGTTGTAGACCTTTTCACAAAGGCTCTACCTATGAAGAAGTTTGAAGCTTTCCGCAAAGCTTTGGGCTTACTTCCTTTTGTGGATTGATTCCACATAGCTTGGTACTCCCTTATAAATTAATGCGAGCTCCTTATTCACTGCATCACTCCCAAGGGGGAATTTGTTGATATATTTTGATAATGATGTGTCTAAACACACTTATGACCATTGGGGTACTTTTTTCCCTCTTTAGGAGGTTTTTTTCCCCTGGCTTGATATAACCCTAATAGGTTACTTATCTTTGTACATGCATGTGATAATCCATTCAGTATTGTGTGTTGTGCTTCAAGCTTCTTCTTCTTTCTTATGATGTCCGCATGCTTCCATAGACCAAAGAAGATGTAGACTTGGCTTTTGGCACTTTTCATTGATAGTGAGCTTCTTGATGCAGTGCATGGCATGGCTGAGGATAGTTGTCCTAGCAATGATGGTCTATTGCCTAGTCTTTTTCTCAGATATTGGAGGCTTATTGGGGATCGGCTCGGTCGTGTCTTTGCGAGAGACAGAGAAACAGAAAGAGTAAGGAAGAGAATGTACCCATGTGCCACATAATACCACAACATGTAGGATCATTCGTAGTGATGCCATCAAGGATGAAGACTAGTTGCGAACCGCTTTTGTCAAAAAACTTGTTGAAGAAATTCATGACCTCCTGCAAGGAATGCGAGGTAGTCATAATGAGTGCAATCCTAAGAACCTGTTAAGCGAGTAAGAGAGCTAGCGTGCGCGAACATAAAGCCGCATGTGGCAAGCGAGAGGAAGCAAAGCAAGAAACTACCGCGCGACCATGCATAGGCTCCTCGAAGATGTGGAGGTCATCGTAGACGACGTCCTCTACGAGAAACTCGGCGACCGCCGCAGAGTCCGATCGATTGATTGCAGCGTACATCTCCAGGATGACATCAAAAGCAGATTGCGGTCTTGACTGATGGGCAGCCATGGTAGCTGATGCACGAATGAGCAACAGAAATCTAGCGTCGAGTGAAAAAAGATAGGGAAGGCACATGCATATTTTGTTGGGTGACCGGATTACACTTTTTGGGTGACCCAACGGAGTATTAGGAGCACATGTAAGTTAGACTTATTGCTCTCCGGTCATCGAGATTATAGGCACATGTAAGACGGTCACCTAATTTCCGACCATTGGAATTAGGAGCACATGAACTGATTATCTTCACTTCACATTTCTTAGTAAAACATTTAGAGTGAATAGCTCATATCTGACCTTTAACTTTGTGCAAATTATAAATCTTATCTTCAAAATTTTCACATAATTATAAGCGATCTTATTTGGAGTTAAAAATAATGCAAATACTCTAATGATTTTTCCTTCGTCACTTACGTTTTAGTCTGATTATTATATTTAGTTTCATTAAAAAAGTGACCACAACGCAGATCGATAGTTTTTCTACAATGCAGATCGAAAGTTTTTCAGTAGCACAAAAAACTCGGCATTCGCTATAAATATGATTGTTTTTATTCATCACTATATATTACTTATGGTGACATCGAAAAGTAAAGTATACATATGCGAAACGTCATGTATACATATGTGAAAATGCGAAATGTCATGTATACATATGTGAAAAGAACGATCCATTTCATGAATATACCTTTGCGAATCAGCCCGACGCATTCAATGCATTGAAAAGCAAAAATTTTTAGCCTGTTGGTCACCCGAACGGACTGGCGCCCTAAGGCGCCAGTCCGTTCGGGTCACCCAAGAGCTGACCTTACACGTAGCATTGAGATCTTCCACTTCAAACGACAAGCTGGAAAAAAGTGCACAGTCCACCGGACTTCGGGTGGCCATAGTATACATGTGCCCCCCGTAAGAGTGATGGAAGCTGAGGCAGTGGCCACTAGTATTTGAAGGGGACGATGCCAGAGATCGAAAACGCACGTGTCGTGGAAACTTTTACGTGCCACATTGTGCGGAGGTTGCGGACACTTGTCCGAAGAAGCCTCCCACACCCAATTGCCTTTATGCAAGTTCGCGCATGTTCCATTCGTATTGTGTTGTTTTTAAGGAGTTCTGCTTTAAATTTCTTAATTAACCCTCTGTAATGTTAAACACTTTGGATCTTGGAGTGTGAAGTTGAAGATTCAAAACTCGAATTATACACACAATCATTAGAAATTGGGGACGGAACAAAGAAAGCTTCCAGGTTGTCTTTGTTGTTCATTTCAACCTTGTAGTTAGCCTGGTCGTCTTCAATGTGGGGGGGGGGGATGGGGTTCAATCCCCAAATGTTGCAGGACACCACGTTCCTTTGGGTAGGATGATCTATAGCCTTCGTGCCAGTGAATTTCGGCCTTCGATTACCTATTGTTAGCAGCCTTTAGGTCATGTGAAAATCATATAAACTAGTTTCTCTCTATTAGGGCATAGGGTCATCCCCTCCCAAACTCTACCCTAAAAGGTCTTCGGGCTCTGTAATCCTAGCTATGCTAGGCATTTAACCCCTGCTTTCTAGGATACTAATCCCTCATTCACATGTGATTTAAATTAATTTCATCTAATTTTTGGGAGATTAAGCATGAACGGTCAGGACTCAGAACATATGTCTCTATTCCTTGATTTCCTTACTATATAGATTGCTATTTCGATAAATATTTCCACTTCGAACTTACACAATATCACAATGTATCAACGCCAAAAAATGAATCCAATAAATATTGTACACTACAACATATGAGCCCCATATCGACTCCTATACCGATGAAAATATACATGGGGAAAATTTTCGTAGTCCCCAAATAGTCTCCAATATAAGCATGGGTTTCATACCGTGAGTATAAGTGTAAGTATACATGTCGGTATACACATCGATATATGTGTCGGTATGTCTATCGATATATGCATCGGTATGTCCACCTATATACACATCGGTATGTTCGTTAGTAGAAGCATCCACATTTACCTAGCAATAGGACAAAATAAGCATCTGTATTTCCCTTACAATATCGATGGTATAAGTGTTGTCACGAGGAAGGAGATAAGGAAGAGAGCTCACACACACACTCTCACTCTCAAGGAGAAGCACACACACACATTGAGGCAAGGAAGAATGATCTTCTTCTTCTTCTTCTATTACATAAAAAGGAATGTACAAGAATGACCTAAAAACATAAATACAACAAGTGCAATATATAAAGTTCAGTACATAAGGAAAAACCTAATGTCTGCGAATGAGTGAGCTGGCAAGAAACAAATGTGCCATCACTCTCGATAGATAAATCTAATAAAGCTCAATGAAGTATCCCCAACATATACCGGCGTGACCACTATACATGTCAGAGAACAAAAAACGGGTACATGTCATCCTAGATCATCACATGTTGAGCTTGATATCTCAACACTCCCCCTCAAGCTCAATGCCATATCATGTAATCCAAGCATCTCTCGAAACTTCTTCAACTTCTCAGCTCCAAGTGCTTCGGTGAAAATATCAGCAACCTGCTCATTTGTTCTCACATAAACAAGATCAATATCACCTGCTAATACCTTCTCTCTGATGAAGTGATAATGTACCCCGATATGCTTTGTTCTAGCATGGAAAACAGGTTTTCGTGCTAACTGTATGTTGCTAATATTATCACAATAAATAGTGATAGGCTTTCCCACTTCCACACCTAAATCTGCAAGTAGCATTTCTAGCCATGATGCCTCACATGCTAACATTGGAGCACCTCTATACTCAGCCTCTGTACTCGACAAAGCAACAGTGGGTTGCTTCTTGCTACTCCATGTAATAGCCGCACTCCCAAGTGAGAATAGAAAACCACTAGTAGATCTTCTATCTGGAATGCTACCAACCCAATCTGCATCAGTGTATCCATAAACCTGCAAATCTACACCAGCCTCATAAAATAATGCATAATCCAAAGTAGCACTCACATAACCTAGAGTGCGCCTCATAGCATCCAAATGTGGCTTCCTTGGAAACTACATAAACTGACTTTCAAGTCCATCAGTGTAACTTAGATCAGGCCTTGTAATTGTGAGATATATAAGACTTCCCACAATTTTCTTGTACATAGTAGCATTTTCCAATGCTTCACCTGATGTAGTATCCAACTTCAAATTCTGATCTAATGGCATAGAATTTGGCTTACAATCAGCCATGCCATACTTTTGCAGCATATTCAAGGCATATTGCCTTTGCAACATCCAAATACCTGTTTCTATATGTATAAACTCAATGCCTAAGAAATAGCACAGCACACCAAGATCTTTCATGTCAAATTCCTGCATAAGAAGTTGCTTTACCTCTTTGATGCTTCCTTCATTATCACCTCCAACAATCAGGTCATCAACATAAATAGCCACAATAGTGATGCCATCATCAGCCTTCCTTGCATATAGTGAGTGATCTGCATCACACATAGAAAACCCAATGTTGGTTAAGTAATCACCAATCCTTGCATGCCATGCATGAGGGGCTTGCTTCAGCCCATACAAAGCCTTTTGCAATCTGCAAACATATTCTGGATGCTTTGAATCTTCATATCCTTGTGGCTAGTCCATATATACTTCTTCCTGTAACTCACCATGTAGAAAAGCATTCTTCACATCCATGTGATGCAAAGTCCATCCTTTTGTTGTAGCTAATGCAACAAGTGTTCTGACAGTAGACATTTTAGCTACAACACTGAATGTTTCCTCATAATCAATGCCATATGTCTGTGCATATCCTTTAACTACCAATCGTGCTTTATATTTATGCTACCATCAGCATTATGCTTTACCTTGTAAACCCATTTGCAGCCTATGGGTTTCTTTCCTTGTGGCAATGGAACCAGCTTCCATGTATCATTTCCATAAAGTGTAGCCATCTCCTCATCCATAGCTTTTTCCCAATCTGCATTACCAATTGCATCTTCAAAACAAGAAGGTTCAGCATCTTGTATTACCTTTGTCATGTAGGCACAATGGCGAGCCATGTAACTATCATATGTCAATCGTTGCACTCAATTACGCATCCTCCCAAATCTTCTTGGTCTTGGGTCACTTCTCCTTGTATCATCTACATGTGCCCTTCTTACTCCTGGAGTCTTCACAAAGGGCAATCCAAGTTCCTCATCAAGACTCTTTTCTGAACCACTTGAATCTCCATCAACATCTTCAAAACCTGCACATGTTTTACTACCAGTAGAAAGCTTTTCTTTACCTTTCTTTGATGTATTTGATGAATTTGCTGGACTGAAATTTCCACGCAATCTTCCACTCAATGGATTTGAGTTGGAACTATTGCTTGGTGATGCATCTAGTCCACTCAAAACTTGAGATTGTGCACTTGATTTTTCAGCATTTTCTTTGTCATTTGGTTCAAGATTCAGTCCTTCTTTGGCATCTGCATAGAAGCTTGACATTTCATCAAATACCACATCTCTGCTCACCTTCACATGTCGTGTGAGTGGGTTATAACATTTGTACCCCTTTTGCTCAAGGGAGTATCCAATGAAGACACATTTTTCTGCTTTCGGATCAAGCTTCGTCCTAAACTCATCTAGAACATGTACATATGCAATATAGCCAAAAACTTTTAGATGTGATAAGTTTGGCTTTTTACCTGTAAACTTCTCTTCAGGTGTAACTTGATGTACAACAGCAGTCGGAGTTCCATTAATGATGTATACATAAATATGCACAGCTTTTGATGCATATTCTTCTCAGCCATCAAGGCTCTTGCTATTTCTGCAATATGTCTATTTTTGTGTTCAGCAATGCCATTCTTCTGTGGTGTGTACGTGCATGAAAATTGATGCCGAATTCCATGATTTTTTAGAAAACTGTTGAACTCATTTGACATGTTGTTGCAGAGCTAAAGAGAGCACAAAGCAGAGAAAATGACGGGCCCTAAAATTTTTCCGATTTGGACATCATATTTTGTATCATAACTACTCTTGTAATATATTTTCCTTTGTAAAAGCACTAGAGGAGTCCTCTAGATGCATCCCCACAGAAGATTAGAGATCTACCCATGTAAAATAGTAGGAAATTAGTCTTTTAGCGAATAAAGTGCCGGTCTCTTGTGTGAAAGGACCAAACTTAGGGCTCATGTATATAAGTCACTTTGTGACTCTTTGTAAAAGACCTCTTGCCATTGTGAAGAAGGAGCTCTTCAAATTTTCGAGTTTGCCTCTTTCATGCTGATTTTGATCTTCATTTCGCTCTTGTATGTGTGTGTTATGCTTGTAATGCATGTGTAGGACTGTTATCTACCCCTTCCCCTTGGTTTTGAGCTGCTGTAGTGTGTGCGCAAGCTATGAGAAGTTGTGGCGCGGGTATTTGTGATTCCCATCATTCACTGTTTTTGCCATAACTTGAAGCAGAGTGGTCAGAATTGAACCACCATTGGATGCGTCTCGTCGAGAGCTTCGAAATGAGTACCCTATTGCCTATTTTTGGAGTTCTAGGCTGGGAGAAAACTTCAAAATACTAAAAACTGCTGTAAGAGGCTTGCGGCAAACACTTTCAGTATTTCAGCGAGTGTGAGAGGTAGTAGTCTTTTCTCATGTATGCTAGCTAAACCACTTCATTTTCCATCACGTGTGCACACGTCTTCATACACTTGGTACGTCGTTCCTTAGGATTGACAAATAGATGTGTGTTAAAGTACCCACTATATGCACTTGTGTGGCGATTGAGGTATAGTCTCATTGGCACAAGTCCTTGAGTCGTCTCGGCTCAAGTACACACGTTTTTGGCGCCGTTGCCGGGGAACACTCAACCAAGGTGCCTTCGTGATGGTTATAGATCGAGTGTGATAGAATCGTACTTGTAGAGGTAAAATTGTCCGGTGGCAATTAGTCAGTCACTTCAGCACTTGTTACTTCACATCTCCGAGGTGTGTGTGATAAGTTTCAGGTTTAGGTTTAGGAGAAGGGAAGAGAAGGAGGAGTTAGGGTTAGGTTAGAAGTAGAGGAATAGAGAGGAGAGGAGAAGTTGGAATAGGAAAAATTCACCAAAAATCACCCAAAAATTACCCAAAATTCAAGTTCTGTCCAAAAAAAGTATAAAAACCAAAAAAATTGATTCATTTGATACTTCACTGCTCACTGGTATCGTCAGAGAGCAACGACTGGTATCGCGTGGGAGATATCGTGTGCTTCAGGCCTTCAGAGCTAGGTTTAAGTTCAAAAGTGCTAGCAGTACTACACAAAGGTAAGATCCCTCAAGTTTAGCTGACAAAAACACATTAGACATGCATGAACACGTGATTAAAAGTTTGCGCAGTATCGCGGGGGGGAGAAACTGATATTGTTGTCATTTTTTTGTGGGATACAGAGGTCTAGGAGAGAAGAGGGGAGTAAGGAGAGCAAGGGGGCATAAAAATTTTGAAAAAAATCTTGCATTTTGGCTTGAGTATCGCGATCGGTTGAGGTTTGGTATCGCGATACCAAAACTCCCTTGTATCGCGATACTCGCCGAAGTATCGTATCGCTTGATACCGGACTTGGTATCGCGATACCATTTTGGTATCGTGACCCAGAGGTGGTATCGCGATCGTAGATTTTCTGTGGTATCGTATCGTCGGGTATCAGTCTTAGTATCACGATACCGTTTGGGTATCGTGTCGCTAAGTTGGTATCGCGATCGCTCTTACTGCAGTGGTATCGTATCGTCTCCGACCGAAGACTGTATCGCGGTACCATCTTGAGATCGTATCGCCTTGGGTCTCAAGTATCGTATTGTCGACCTTGGTAAGTATCGTATCGTATCACTTGGCATTTGGTATCGCGACACCACTCCGATATCGTATCGCTGCTCACCTGGTTAGTATCACGATACCGTCATAAGTATCGTATCGTCTGGGTATTGTGGTATCGTATCGTGTGAATCGTGGTATCGTATCGTCTGCTTCCAAAGTAGTATCGCGATACCATAGTGGTATCGTATTGCTTCTGTGCCTGGTATCGTATCGTGAGCATAGTCTCGTATCGTATCGTGAGGTGGTCCAGTATCGTATCGCCTAGAATTCTGGTATCGTATCGTCTTGGTGTTTGGTATCGTATCGCGGTCAAAGCAGTATCGCCCAAGAGCAGTATCGTCAGGAAGTGGTATCGTCCAGATTGACCCTTTCTTTTGTCAAGACACTTTAAGTCATAAGGAGAGCCACCCAAGGAGAGCCTGTGGGACATAAAGAGAGACTTGGGGAAGTGAATGAACCTGAGATCCGGAAGAACCCTAGGAAGCCGAAGAAGTGTAGTCTCTTCTGTAGGTAGTGTAGCAGAGCCAAGTAACCGTTCACATTATTCTGAGACCTCCAGTGAGTCAGAGGAAGAAATTCCCATGGCTTCGGAGGACATGCAGAACACAGTACCCATGATTGGCATGATGTCAATCATTGAGGAAGAGTACAGAACCTCTTTGGAATATGTGAACACCAACCACAATGAGGTCCCCATTTATCTGGATGGTCTAAACAGATCTGTGGCCAGGTTAAAGAAAGCGTCAGAGGCCTACATAGTGCCTAGACCAGCAGTCAAGTACGTAGGAGGACTTTACATGGACAAAAGAGATATCCAATATGTTGTCACAGAACACCCAGAGAACATTAATGAAATTGGTGAAGAAAATAATGCTTCAAACTTAAATGGAGGAGGGAATGAAGAGCAACTACTACACTTAGAGGAAGATCTACAGTCGCAAGGATATGGAGAGGAGATCTAATCCCCCAAGATGACACCTTAATGGATGTATATTTAATCAATGGGATGGAGCATCTCCTTAGAGCACATTCCTCAATTTGGGAAGCTGCTCCTAATCCAGTCACCATTTATGAGTTGCAGGATCCTGATTTTTCCACCATTATCACTTATCTGGATAAAAATCAGAGAAGATATTGGCCCATGACAGAAGCGGAAAGAGCCGAGTTGAAATATCAAAACATCCCAGTGTTCCCTCATAGGGACCAAGCCACTACATCAAGAAACCCACTGGGAACTTCCCATAATGAAAAAAACCAATAGTCGGGCCAGACACAACAAACACAACAAACGCAACAAACCCAAATCCTCTTCAGACCTCCTGCACAGTTCGCAATGCATGTAAATAACCCTAACTACCGACCTCAACCAACTATTGACCCCAGACATGGAGTTCATGCTCCAGTCAGACCGCCGGTAGTAAGAGGACCAGGCATACCAATAGGAAGACCTATTTTCCCAGTGATGCCTAGACCACCCGAAGTAGGAAGACGACTAAGGCCAATCCAAGTTGCCAAATGCATGAGAAATCACTATGATGGCTCTAGCGAACCTTACAATCATATAGCGGAATTTAAACAAGTAATCAGAGCCGAACAGGTAGAAGACTTTTTGATTCAATATGAGTCCTTTGGCCTTACACTGTCAGACACTGCGCTAGCATGGTTTCAGCCATTGGACCCTAATACCTTTCAGAACATGGAGCAAGTATACCAAGAAATGATTGATGAATTTACTAAATCAAGAATTAAAAACAATTCTTCATCATTAATCCATAGCTTCAAGCAAGTCCCTACCGAGTCAGTGAGATTGGCAGCTAGAAGATTCAAGCAATATGTAGACAGATGCCCAGTAGAAGAGAGGCCGACACAAAATAAAATGGTGTCATTATTTTTGGAAGGGTTGTTGAACGGATCCTTGAGATCATTGGTGTATGTAAAAAGGGTTCAGACCTTGCAAGAATGCATGAAGGAATGCATAGATTTAGAAGATAACTTAGCTGAGGATCTGAAAATACCACAGGGAAGCTTGAAAAGTGAAGATTCGGCCAGTAACTCATCAATTCCTAAAAATAATGTAGAGGAAATAGCCGAATTGTTAGCGAAAAAGTTGAATGTTCAAGGACAGAGGAACTACCCCAATAACCCAATGAGAGTACCCATGCTCAGAAGGTGTATGCATTGCGGAGGTGATCATCCTTCTCACTTGTGTACTAGGGGAGTAGTTCCACCACCAGCTTATGGTTATAATAGACCCACTGTCCCAGGACCTCTACAGTATTGCAGTGTGGAACAAAAATACACAAATCACAGCACGGAAAATTGTCCCTACAATAGGCAAGCGAGACCTGCACAACAATACATGAGACCGTACGGGTACCCTCAGAATCATCAAGGAGCTGAAGCCTTTAGGTACCCATCTTATCAGCCACAGGCACCAGCACCACGACCATATGCTTATCAGGGATACACACAACCACAGCCAGTACTAGGACAACAACCGCCCCATCCTCAGAACGTTGTCCCAGTCAAGATTGCCCAACCTGAAGAAAACCTAGAGAGAGCTATAGTGCCAGCCACACCTTTGATTAGTAATGAACCATATGACTCATGTTATGATCCTAGTCAAGGAACATACCCTAATTATGAAAGCTCAATGATGGAATATGGACAATTGTATGAACCATATGCCTATGGCATGGAAGCACCAGATAGTTCATACGGTTATGAGCAGGATTATGTGTCATTAATGTACATAGCTCCTAGAGCAACCATACCACCCCGACCCATGAACAGACCACCTATACCCAGAGGACCATGTTATAGGTGTGGAGGTGATCATTATATCAGGGAATGCACATTGCCAAACCCACCACCACCACAACGAGTCTGGGAAGGCTACTGTAGTGATTGTGGTAAGGAACATCTTTTCAGAGACTGCCCCAAGAATCCCAACAAGGTTACATCTAATGTACAAATCAACGTAATAGAAGTAATTGAATCATCAGGGAGTGATAAAGAGTACACAGTACCATTGAAAGCAATAACGAGAGCCAAAGCCAGAGAGACCCCTGATAAAACAGAGGAGAACAACCAAAGTGACAAGGAGAGGGACACACCCACCCCTCAAAGAGTTGAAGACTCAGAAGAGCCGGAGAAAAGTATTGCAAGAAAAAGGTCCCAAAGATGGAAGCACCGAAGAGAGAGGCTAAAAGAAAAGAAGTTAGAGGAGGTAGGATCAGTTTTAGCAGACCCAATGCCTGAGGAGTTAGCCATGTGGATTCAGGCATACAAGGCAAGAATAAGAGTAGGACCTACCATAGAACAACACGAGAGAGAATATCCAAGAGGCGACTTAGAAAAAGAAAGACTAGAAATCTGCAAGAAATTGATAGAAGTTGCACAACAAACCTTAGAAAAACCTGCATCGCCTTTACCCAATACCCGAATTTCTGAAGGAGAATTCCAAGAGTGTGTAAACACTCATGAAAAGCCTGAAGTAAATAGACCACAGAATGACGAATGTGGTGTTGAGAGAAGGGAAGGATCCATAGTCCCTGAAGTAGAAGGAGAATGGACTAAGGATCTATGGGCTCGAGTTCAAGAGAACAAATGGAAAAAAGTGGAAGGAATTGAACCACCCTTTGAAGAATTAGAAGCAGAAAACGAAATAGAGGGTTCAATACCTGAACTAAATTCAGAAGAAATTTTTCCAATGGATGCAAGTGACAAAGGAGAGGAAGACGTAAAGGAACTGCCCAATTACACAGGGGAGTATGAACACAATTCAGAATTGTATCGCATTCCATCAATGAGGAAACGAGAAACGAACCCATCAGTCCAAACATCTGAGATCATACAACGCCTTAGAGAGGTAAAAATCCCTTGTACCCTAACATTCGAAGAACTGCTAAAGGTAAAACCACATTTGAAAGAGAAATTAATCAATCAATGGGAAGTCAAGGAGGAAAAGAAAGAGATAGCTGACGAAGTAAACACAGTGAGAATTCCAGTGGATAAAGTAGGAGACTTTAGTGAGGGAGATGAAGGAAATACCTGCCTTCCAATTACTTACAGGGGTTACACTACCAAAGCCATACTAGATTCAGGAGCAGGTGTTGGTATTGCTACCAAAGAAATTTGGGTGAAATGGGGAAAACCACCATTAAGACCAACACGCATGAAAATACAAATGGCAGATGGACATACGGAAAGACCCTTAGGATTGTTGGAACGAGTAATCTCTACTACGTGTGGAGTAGAATTCGAACATACTTTAGCAATATGTCACTTCGAAAGGCCAAGCAATTATGAAATGATCCTGGGAAGGCCTTTCATGAGACAGCTAAAGGTCGTACAAGATTAGGGAAAAGATGCGGTTTACCTACAACACTCAGGAACCACCACTAGAATAAACCTACATACGTACACTTATCAAGATGTTCCACCTCTACAATGGAATCAAATCCATAAAGAGGAAGACGATCAATCGATTCATAGTGCAGGTTCTAGTGATCAATCCTGGATGAACGAGGACACTCATCTATGGAGATGCCAAGCTGCAAAGAAGGAAGAGGAGAGAAGAAAAGGATGGCAACAAAAACAAGGAATAGCGAGATCTGTACAAGATCCAGCTTATATGCCACAAGTGTTTCCGGATGAAGAATTTGAACCTCACGGTTGGATGGAAATTTTAGCTACCCTCGATGTCTGTGTAAACGAAGAAGTAGTGACCATGAACGAATGTATCGATGAGGAGGGTTATGATGTTAGCCTGTATATGGTAGTCCTTCAGAGGCTGAAGAAGGAGAAGTGATCGAGAAAGAATGGAAGGAGGACTACGAGAGCATTGAAATGGAACCCGAACCAATGAATCTAGGAAATGGTACCACCAACATAAATATCACCACCTATGGAAAACACCAGGAACCCACACAGAAAGGGGAATTAGAAGTTGAAAGATAATCAGAAGATGAAGAAAACAAACCCCAAGACCAATTTGAGGTACCAGCTCATTTTAAAAAATATGAAGTGGAGGAGAGAAAAATCACTATTCAAATGCCGAAAAGAGAAGCACAGCCTGGAATAGCATATGATAATAAGGAACAAACCAAAAAGATAGTGGTAACTGTAGAAGAAGGAGAGGAACGATGTACTTTCATAGGACAGGATGTCTCATTCGAGGAAGAACAGGAGTTAATTCGTCTCATAAGAGAATATCGGGATGTCTTTGCTTGGACCTATAAGGACTTGAAAGGAGTAGACCCTTCTATATGTGCGCATAGAATCCCCATGACATCCGAAGCCAAACCTTCTAAACAAAGACCATACACTTATAATGATGTGTATTCAGCCAAAATAAAAGAGGAAATAGACAAGTTACTAGATGCTGGATTCATCTATGAAATTGAGCACACGGAATGGGTGTCACCTCTGGTGGTTGTACCAAAAAAGAATGGAAAGTTAAGAGTGTGCATCAATTTGAAGAAAGTAAATGCCGCAACCATAAGGGACAGTTATCCTTTACCAATCACTGATCATCTCTTGGAAAGGGTAGCAGGAAAGGAAGTCTATAGCTTTTTGGATGGCTTTTCAGGGTATAATCAGGTAGCCATTGCTCCTGAGGACCAACATAAAACAGCTTTCGCAATTGAATGGGGAGTATACGCCTTTAGAGTCATGCCTTTTGGTTTAACGAATGCCCCAGCTACCTTCCAAAGATTGATGTGTCATGTGTTCAAGGAATTTCTGAGAAAAAGTATGGAGGTATACGTGGATGATCTTTGTACATATTCAGCCATACGATCAGAGCATATCTCTGAACTAGAAAAGATTTTTGCCAAATGTCGACAATATCGAGTATGTCTCAATCCTGAAAAATGTGTCTTCATGGTTAGACAAGGGAAAATCTTAGGACATATTGTCTCTAAGAATAGAATCTCAACAGATGAAGACAAAATTAAAGTCATCTTAGACTTACCAAGACCCAAGAACGCAAAGGAAGTGCAAGCTTTTATGGGACATTGTGGATACTACCGTAGGTTCATTCACATGTATGCCATAATAGCAAGACCCTTGTATAGTCTCTTGACTCAATTTACTTGGACAGAAGAGTGCGAAAAGGCATTCACCGAGTTGAAAAAAAGACTTAGTACTGCCCCACTTCTGAAATCACCAAATTGGAGCAAGCCTTTTCATATTCATGTTGATGCTTTTAACTATGCCATTGGATGCATCTTAGCCCAACCGGCTGATGAAGGCAAGCTTGATCATCCAATTGCTTATGCGAGTAGACAACTGAATCAAGCCGAAAGAAATTATACCACTACGGAACGAGAGGGCTTAGGAATGGTATACGCTGTGAAGAAGTTCAGACATTATCTTTTAGCCAACAAGTTCAAATTCTTTATAGACCATCAAGCTTTGTTGTACTTAGTCAATAAACCTTGTAACACGGGAAGGTTGGTACGATGGTTTCTACTGCTAATGGAGTTTGACTTCGAAGTAATAGTGAAAAAGGGGAACACACATGTAAGAGCAGACCACCTTTCAAGGCTAACACACGGAGAGCCACCGAGTGGAGTGCCCGATGATCTGCCAGATACTTACCTTTTTAACCTGGAAGTATGTCCAAAGTGGGCTGAGAAGTTGATCCCTATACTCACTCATGGGCCTCAACACTCAATTAATAGGAATAACAAAAAAGAAATTCTTCAATCGAGGAATTTACACATTGTGTCAAGAAGTGTATACTACATGGAACCAAACGGAGTGTTACTCAGATGTATTGATGAGGATGAACAAACGCAACTAATTGAGCAAGCCCATGTGAACAAATGGAGAACACACAAAGGGATTCATGGAACTATCCGAGAACTGAAAAGATTAGGAGTATATTGGCCTGACATGCCCAAGAGTGTTCACGACCACGTAAGTAATTGTGCAGAATGCCGAGACAAGGTTCCCGAAGATCATATGTCTCTACCTTTTTCGACCATAGCACCCAATTGGAGTACAACATTAGTGAAATTCTTAAAAACTCAAGAACATGAGTTAGGAACTAGCTTGGCAAGAAAGCGATCCTTAGAGGAAATGAGTAAGGACTACATTCTCATAGGAAAACAATTGTTCAAACGAGGGAAGGATAACCAACTAAGATTATGTGTGCATGAAGGAGAATATCTACCTATATTAGAAATGGCACATGCGGGTGCTGCAGGAGGTCATTTTTCGGCTAAAAGAACCGTTAAAATGATTCTATTTGCGGGCTTGTGGTGGCCAACTCTACATATGGATGCTGAAACGTATGTACGAAGTTGTGAGACTTGTCAGAGAACTAAATACCCAATTCGGAGAGACGACATGCCATTAAGACCAATGATATGCGCGAGAGCCTTCACAAAATGGGGGATAGACTTCATTGGACCTATCAATCCACCTGCCAAAGGATCACATGCGGAATACATCATAGTAGCCACGGACTACTTAACTAAATGGGTAGAAGCAAGAGCTACTAGGAAGAATGATGCTCAAACTACCGCAAAATTTCTCTTTGAGCATATCTTCACCCGCTTTGGCTTGCCTATTGAGATTGTTAGCGATCGAGGAACGCACTTCCTCAATGAGGTAATTGAGTCATTAATGAACGAGTTCTTAGCGATTCATAAAAAATCAGCACCATACCATCCCCAAGCCAATGGACAGGCTGAGAGCTCTAACAAAGTGCTATGCACGGTGCTGACTAAGCTTGTCAATAATGGAAGATCGGATTGGGACAAACAATTGCATCATGCAATTTGGGCATTCCGAGTTGCATATAAAACGGCCATTGGAACCACACCTTTCAATTTAGTGTATGGGCAAAATGCAATTTTGCCAATTGACTTCTTAGTGCCTACATTGAAAGTGGCCCAGCAATATGAGTGGAACGGTCATGAATTATCCCAACAACTAGATCAAATTGAGAAGTTACATGAGACTAGATTGCAAGCAGTAGCAGGCATTTATGCTGCTAATTGGAGACAAAAGGCATATTATGATGCACATATAAAAGACAAGGGACTTAAAGAAGGAGACTTAGTCCTGGTGTACACCCTAAAACAACATGCAAAGAAGCTACAAAAACGCGGATACGAACCCTTGATCATAAATCGAATCTCTACTAGTGGTGCAGTCAATCTCGCCACACTAGACGGAGACATTCTTCCCAACTACATCAGTGGATGTAGAGTAAGACGATTCATGGAGCCCTTGACTGATCAAATGCTAGCGCGATTGGTAGTTGCCCAAAATAGAAAAAAAGAAGAAGAGAGAATACGAGAGGAAGCGAGATGGGAAGCATTGGAAAGAATAAAGAAACGGAAAGAGTGGATGAGAGAGCGAGATGAGAGATATCGGCTAGGAGAAGAACTCATCCCAGTGGCTAATTTTAGAGCCACTCAAAACTTAGGATCGCAGAGAACACAACCATATTTGAATTTGGGAGCAGGTAAAACGGAGTACCACTTGGTGGATGCTCTCATTGACACAGGAGCAGCTGTGAGCTGTATCAAGCTTTCTTTGACCCAAAAACTCAAGGAGGCAGTACGCCCATCGATGGCACAATTGATAGGAATAGGAGGAACAATTACTCAATGCATAGGTGAGATCACCTTACCTTTACATCTTGGCAACAACACTATGGAACAAAGGCTATTAGTGTGTCATGATCAAGATTTACTTGAAGAGGTAGTGTTAGGTCAAGACTGGATTTACGAATACGAAGTGACCATTCAATTGGCCTTAGGATACATCTCAGCCAGAATAGGACATCGTGAAGTATTCAGTCTGCTAGACAAACGACCAGTCAAATCTGTGAGCATGGAGCAAACAGTTCATTCTAATGAACAAAGCCCTGAATGTATGATCACTAGCACTATAGAGACACCTTCATCGAGTACTATATGTGCGGACACATTGAATTCTGCTTGCACACCATGTTCTAGTCTAGCAAGTCTTGAGAGTGTCAATCAAGCTGAAACCAACCTCACCGAAGCACCATGCATTAGAGAGACTAGTCCTCTAAGTAATTCAAAATATGTACCCATTAAAATATACCCTATTCCTTACTCTAATCAAGCGTGGATAAAGAAAGATCAAGTAGAGGAGTATCTTCGACGACAGAAGCACAACCGACGTCAGAACAAACAATCAAAGGAGAAATCAACTCAGTCTGAACAACGAAGTCACCGACGAATTGCTACAATATGGATCCCAAAGAAAGTAGTAGCTGCTCAACAGGATCGTTCGCAAATTTGGATTCCTAAGTCATGCGCTACAAAGAAACCAAACCGAAATGATGATCCTCGGCACAAGAAGAACCAATATGGTCCGCAGGCAAAACAGCCACAAAGAAAGGGTTACTGGAGAAAGAAGGAGTCTGTAATGGCAACCCGAACCATTCCGAGGTTCACAAATCAGATCAAGCAGACCTACAACAAAAAGAAAAGAGCCACTTTCAGTGGAAGTGGGCAACATACAACGAAGCCCAGCACAATGAAGCAAATTTGGATACCGAAAGACAAAACAAACAGCTTGCATCAACCAAATACTTCCAATTGCACACATATGGAGCCTTCGAGACCCAAAGTATGCATGATAAGGCCACATTACAAGGCCAAGCATTCGGCACATCCTTCTTCTATTTCAGGATAGTCAAGCACATTTTCCTCACGGGGAAATAGGAGAGCACTTGTACATATATTAAGAAAAATATTCCAAAAATTTTAATAACCGCTTCGGCTATAAACTAATTTTTCTGTTTTCCTTTTCAGATAAAAATATAAAATACCTAAAAAATGTGAAAAACCCAGGTATTACCTTTCTCACACCCACGGGAAAGGGACGACACCATTCACTCGGAGCAATATCAAGCTTATGACAAACAACTAAAGGAGGATTTCTGATAATGTATGGCAACTAATTCATGCTCTACATTGAGTGCAGATGGCTTCTGAAGATTCTGAAGCAACTGTACCCGAGGAAGTGATGGATTTTCCTCCCCAAAGTATCACAAAGGCCAAGGGACACTGGTTCCGCGAAGACCAGCCTGCAGGGGACTACCTGTTCCTCGCAACAATCAAAATCATGGACACAGATCATCTGTTTCCAATAATGTCCCAGGATTTTTGCGTGCAACATACACTTCCTTCTGTTGAAGAAACCATGAAGAATGCAGGCATACATAAATATTTTGAACTGCCAATCTATAAGCCTGATTTTCAAAGATGCACTCAAGTCATGAATACACTACAGCCAGCACTACATGATCCTCTCGTGCCGGAAGCTAGAGTAATGGATAAGACAGGTGAATGGGTGATTATTCAATTCACTCATGAATTAATCAAGGAAGCCTTTGGATGGGAGAAGGATGAGGTCACCATAGTGAAAGAAGAAAGTAAAGGTGCCAAGACCCAAACCTTCGTCGACATCAACCGCGCATCGATACACAGCTCCACAAAAGATCATTGTGCAACTACTGTCCCATGCCATCAAGCAAATTGGAAATCAAATCAATTTGACTCCTTATGTTCAAGAAAGATTGTTCGAACCAATAAGCAATGGAAGAATAAAAAGTTCCTAAATGGCAGTGTGGCACTAACCATCCTGATTTACCATGCCTTAGGAATGCGGGAACATTTACAAGAGATGCCATCATCAACCGTCATTGCCCAATATGCCAAAGTGGCGACAGTTCCTAAGAAAAAGAAAGGCGCAAATATTGTGGAAGTGGCATAAACGAGCTCTCAACCTAGAATGAGAGGTACTAAAAGATTCCGGGAAGTCAAGCTAAATGATGAAGACACACCAACTACTAAGAGGATCCATGTACTTCCCAAAACTACTATTGAAGGAAGGAAGGAAATAACGGCAAAAGACTTGACAGATGCTCTGGAAGAGACCCATCAATATACAGAAGGACAAGTCAATTTACCGGTCCAGGGTCATCATTATCAGCAGTCAGAACAAGCTAGGGAAACAAAAGGCAAACTCACCGAAGTACATAGATATCGGGAAATTGGGCTAGATAACTCTAGTTCTGGATCCGACGGCCAAGAGGAGCCCAATACATCATTATTGGATGTAGATATTCAAAGCGAATCCAAAGATGACGGCCAATGGGAGGAATTAAATGAGCTAGACTATAACGAATAGCAAAAAGACCTCAGGCAGGAAGATCACGTGACACAAGAAGATCAAGGTACCAGGAGCAAGGAAGCAAAAATGGAAGGTCACCTCACCTTAAAACTTAATGAAACTTCCAACATCCAAATCAAGGAGGCCACACCACCCCGAAAATTACGCCTAAAGACACCAAAGCAAGAATGTCAGGAAACACAAAAAGAAGACGAAGAACCCTTTACACCCATAAGGGTTGTGGCAGAACCGTCCCCCATGGATGTTACATTTCAAGGGAGTGCCACGAAGGTTCTTGATGTGGTGGAAGATGAAGCAGAACCGCAAGTACATCTACAAATAAGGCAACCATACAATGAAACGATCCATAGCGAAAAAGGAAAAGATGTAAAAACAGGAGAAACCCCGGATATACCAAGGACATGGCTGAATGTGGATATAGCTCAGCTCAAGCCTGTGGTGCAGGACATGATCAGAACTGCCCTAGATACACAGCAACTTATGGCTGATGCTGATGAAGATTATGACCAAGCCATGCGAGACAAAATCGAACTTCAAAAATGGGGTAAGGATCTCTCTACTGAGCTAGAGACAGTAAAAGAACAGGTAGTACAAAAAGAATCTGAACTGAAAGAAATAAAAAGCAAATATAGCATGCTAGAGATAGAAAATGAGCAATTAAAAGCACAACTACAAGATATCACCAAAAAACTACAAGCAAATGAGGCTGAAAAGGCACGCATGACATCCAGAAGTAAAATTCTAGAATCACAGATTAAAGTGTACATGGATGAAGCAGAGGCATTAAGACAACGAAACAAAGAGCTTATGGCTGCTCTTTTAAGTGATCAACCAGTCGAAGTACAAGCACAACCGGAAACAGACATCAAGGGATTAGAAGAGAAAGTGATTATGTATGCAGATCAGCTCAAGAAGGAGCAAGAGACAATTGCCGATTGGGAAAAGAGATACATGGAGGACACAGCTGCACTCAGAACGAAATGGAAAAAAGCAGAGAATAACTACATGCGACAGTGTAAGGAAGACACAGAACACATGAATATTGTGGCCCAGGAACTAATTAAACATCAGGCAACTATTGCTAAGGCCGAAGAGGAACACAAGAAAAAAGATGATTTAATCAAACAGCTTCAGGAACAACTAGAGCAGGGAGCAAAACAGGGGACACCAGTAGTTCTACAAGAGACCACGGCTACTGTGGAGGAAGAGGTACGTCCTCTCTCTCCCCCCTCGTATCATTCACCAATAAGGGCGGAAAAGAAGGTTCCATTAGAACCTAACACACGAGAAATTGCATAACTGAGCAGACCAGAAAGGGCACTACTGGTGTCCCAACTCACGGCGGAATTTGAAGATCAGATCATCAGGATCATGAAAGAAGCTCAGATAGATAATAAACAACTGGAACAAATTTTGAAGCCATTCAATGTACCATACGGACTACTTAAAGAGCAAACTAGATATTATATAAAGTCTGCAACGAATAAAGATCCGGACCACAACCTTCAATTCAGGCATGACACTTTTAATTACACTCAAGAGGAGTTCGAAAAGGCGGATCCGATATGGCGACGAAAGATTTTGGAGAAACATCCAACGTTGCGGGTACAGTGGGAAGCATCACCATATGAACTTCAAGTCAATCCATCTTTTTGTCCTGTACCCCGTAGACGATCTTGGACGCAATTTTGGGAAGGACAGCGCCAAGGCAATATCAATAATCAATGGCTCAACTACCCTTTACTACCTAGTCCGCCACATAATTACCTACCAACCGAAGAATATATGGTAAAGACAATGGAATTTTGGATTTCCAGATACGCTTCAGTGCCAGATTTAGCGGTAAAAATGACCAATAAAATTTTCAGCATGCTACTAACAGTGCTAAAAGTGTTCCAACATGCCAAATACACATTTTTGAATTTCATTAGAATTACGCAAGGTCCAGAAGCCTTAATTTTTTATTTATCTACCATTCCCAGCCGACTTACTATTATGGCATATTATTCTCGCCTTATGTTTTTGCCATCGCCGTATATGCAAACCTTTGAAGAAGCATTCTTTACAGGCTTCTTCAAAATTGATTCAGAATTTTTTGTTAAAATGACTTCAAATTTGAATGCAAGACTGGTGGCCTATGAAACAAGTTTCTTTGCTGATCATAGACAGGCGCCAGAAGACGGAGTAAAGTCTCAGCAATGGAAGGAATTCATGCTGTGTCACGCGAGTTTGCTAAATCAAAGAGAGCAACAAGCCATACAAACATACACACGTCGCCACAAAAAGCCTGTCGAGGACGACAGAGTTCAGGAGGAGGGACATGTAGAGGGACAATCAAGCAAAAAGAAAAGAAGAAGAAAATCAAAGTCTAAGACGGTGCAATAGATACATGATATTGGAAGACATATCTCTGCAAGAAGCCCCGCAGGGGCGCATTACCCATCTCTGCACAGAGCCTCGCAGGGGCGCACACACCAAGGAAAAGCAAATAGCCTCAAAGCAATACAACAGGGTCAGATGTGTGCAACCAGGACAAATCAGAGGACCAAAAGTTAGAAAGGGGTAGAGGCTGAAAAGTTTAAGAGGGTGACTAAGAACAGCACATTCTTAGTCACTGGTGGCGTGCGTGGCAACCCAAGTCAACAGGCAAGACAAATGCAGTAGGCTCTCGAGTAGTAGAGCTTGAATCAAGAAGGCCATCAAATCTGCATGTCTGTTGAATTACAGACAAAACTGACCAAGGGATGCGTGCGGAGAAAAGAAGCAAACAGCCGACGAAAAGCTAAAGCCTGTCAAGGGACGACAGAGACAAAGAGGGGGAGAGTGTTGCAGAGCTAAAGAGAGCACAAAGCAGAGAAAATGACGGGCCCTAAAATTTTTCCGATTTGGACATCATATTTTGTATCATAACTACTCTTGTAATATATTTTCCTTTGTAAAAGCACTAGAGGAGTCCTTTAGATGCATCCCCACAGAAGATTAGAGATCTACCCATGTAAAATAGTAGGAAATTAGTCTTTTAGCGAATAAAGTGCCGGTCTCTTGTGTGAAAGGACCAAACTTAGGGCTCATGTATATAAGTCACTTTGTGACTCTTTGTAAAAGACCTCTTGCCATTGTGAAGAAGGAGCTCTTCAAATTTTCGAGTTTGCCTCTTTCATGCTGATTTTGATCTTCATTTCGCTCTTGTATGTGTGTGTTATGCTTGTAATGCATGTGTAGGACTGTTATCTACCCCTTCCCCTTGGTTTTGAGCTGCTGTAGTGCGTGCGCAAGCTAGGAGAAGTTGTGGCGCGGGTATTTGTGATTCCCGTCATTCACTGTTTTTGCCATAACTTGAAGCAGAGTGGTCAGAATTGAGTGAAACCACCGTTGGATGCGTCTCGTTGAGAGCTTCGAAACGAGTACCCTATTGCCTATTTTCGGAGTTCTGGGCTGGGAGAAAACCTCAAAATACTAAAAACTGCTGTAAGAGGCTTGCGGCAAACACTTTCAGTATTTCAGCGAGTGTGAGAGGTAGTAGTCTTTTCTCATGTATGCTAGCTAAACCACTTCATTTTCCATCACGTGTGCACACGTCTTCATACACTTGGTACGTCGTTCCTTAGGATTGACAAATAGATGTGTGTTAAAGTACCCACTATATGCACTTGTGTGGCAATTGAGGTATAGTCTCATTGGCACAAGTCCTTGAGTCGTCTCGGCTCAAGTACACACATGTATTCACCTCCTCCATCAGATCTTAATGTCTGAATGTACTTCCCTGTCTGCTTTTCCACCATAGCTTTAAAAGTCAGGAAGTGAGTGAACACCTCACTCTTCTCTTTCATGAAATATACCCATACTTTGCGTGTATGGTCATCAATGAAAGTAACATAAAACCTGCAACCACCCGTAGATATGGTCTTTGCTGGACCCCAAACATCTGTATGTACTACTTCTAGTACACTCTCACTAACATGCTTGTCATGTGGAAATGATGCTCTTGACTGTTTACCAAATTGACATGCTGCACACACCTTTTGCATTTCTGCAACTTTGAAATTTGGTAGTCCATGGACAATCTCCTTTGGTTGCATCCATTTCAGCCTTTGCAAGTTTGCGAGTCCAATCTGCTTGTGCCACATCTCTATATCTGCAATAACTCCTGCACCTTTTGCAAACATGGCTGCATTCATTTCAAGAATCTTCACATTTAAGGTGAACATCCTACCCACTTTGTTTCCTTTGGCAACCAATCGTCCATCCTACTTGTATTCCTCTACATATAATCCATCAGCATTGAACCTGACTTGTAATCCCTGGTCAACCATTTCTCCAACAAAAGCCAGATTCTTTGTTATATGTGGAACACGCAGCACATCAGCAAGATGTTTTACCTTTCCATCCTTCATTGATAATGCTAAGTTTCCTTTATGCTCAATAGGATGTGATGTGTCATCATCTGTTTCAACATATCCAAGAACTGGCAATTTCTGCAAAGTACTAAACCATTCCGCATGACTGATCATGGGATTTGAAGCCCCTGAATCAACATACCAGACATTATCATTCGATTTTGAAACACCAGCAGACATCGTATTCATCATGTGATGTTGAACCATGAACAGCTTCTCAGTTTCATCTATACTTGTGGATGCGTAGTTGTTTTGCTACCTTCTATTATTTTGGTTCTTCAACCTGCAATCACGTTCAAAGTGTCCAGGTTTACCACAATTCCAGCATCCTTTACTATCATTACCTGAATCATTTCTTTGGAAATTTCTACAACCTCTTTGGCTCCCCCTGCCTCGAAATTGTCCTCTTCCTCCTGCATGATTCTGTTGTTGACCTTGGTCTTGGTTATTGTTTCCTCTTCCATTTCCAAAACCTCTACCTCTGCCTCTTCCTCTACCAGAATAGAATACCTTCTCAGAACTGGGCTTTCCTTGGGAGTTCGAATCCTCACCAAGATTCTTTTCTTCAATAATCAAAATTAGGAATATTTTCCCTGGTCTGTATAGAAGTTTTGAATTGCTTATATGCAGCTCCTACATGAAGGCACACTTCCACCTTATCATCATCATCTACATTCACGCAAAAAGATGCAAGTGACTCACATATGCTTTTGATTTTCAGGGTATAGTCACTTACCGACATGCTCTTTTTCTCCAATGTATGCAGCTCGTTTTTTAGTTCCAATTTTCGTGTCTTTGTATTGGTTTCATACAATGTGAACAAACTATTCCAAGCCTCTTTCAGAGTCTTGGCATCCTATATGTGCCCAATCATGCTATCCTGTATGCTAAAAGATAGCCAGTACATTACCTTTCGTGCTCCTTGATTCCATTCCTCATATGGTCTTATTTGTTATGTAGTTCGATTCCTCTCTGGTAACTGCGGAGCATTTTTGTTCTCTCCTTCGATGTACTTCCAGTAGCCTTTTCCCATCAAGAAATTCATCATTCTGAATCTCCAAGCATGGAAGTTGTTCTTCTCCAGCTTATCACTCATAAGCTGACTCATTCTATCTGCGTTTGCCATTTCTACAGCAATTCACAACACTCCAAAACACTACAAGCAGCACTTCTGCTTGAATACTGTCACACTATGACATGACAGTTCAATCTCAAAAAAACACAGTTTTCGTGTATCAACAGTACACGAAATCGCTCGAAATTTTGCATGTGGAATATATGAGTGTTGCCGAACACAACGCAAGTTATAGTTTCTGAAATTGACATGGTTTTTTTGTGGGCCCTACCTTCGTGCTCGAAACTAAGGTCGAGATGGCTCTGAGAATTTGATATGACAAAAACAAGTGACCCTAAAGGGATGACTCTCAAAAATATTTTGAGGTCTTCCACCTTCACGCCAATTTTCGTAGAAAATGGAGGTCGTTTATGAATCGCGTTTTCTCCATGCCTTGTTGCGTACTCTTCACCATCGCCTTCTCCACGAGCTCTCTACAGCCAACCTGGCTCTGATACCATGTCACGAGGAAGGAGATAAGGAAGAGAGCTCACACACACTCTCTCACTCTCAAGGAGAAGCACACACACACATTGAGGCAAGGAAGAATGATCTTCTTCTTCTTCTTCTTCGTCTATTACATAAAAAGTAATGTACAAGAATGACCTAAAAACAAGAATATAACAAGTGCAATATATAAAGATTAGTACATAAGGAAAAACCTAATGTCTGCGAATGAGTGAGTTGGCAAGAAACAAATGTGCAATCACTCTCGGTAGATAAATCTAATAAAGCTCAATGAAGTATCCCTGACATATACTGGCGTGACCACTATACATATTAGAGAACAAAAAACTGGTACGTGTCATCCTGGATCATCACATGTTGAGCTTGATATCTCAACAAGTGTCACGATTACCCTAGTAATACGGACATGTATACTGACGACCATATCTACAAATCTTTTTTCGGCAGAGTGCAGTGTGCCTTGCTGCAACAACATGATAATGTTGTCATGTAGCAAAGGACAGAACACTCTACCCAAAAACATTGAGTACATGTTGTGACATGTACTCTAGTGGTTGTTGGTTTGGGGTTTAGATGACTGGCAACCAAAATAAGATTTGATAAAGCAAAACACATTGTTGAACATAAAAGATATATATAGGAGCACAATGAACCATGAACCATGTATAAAACAGATATTCCATAAATGAACCATGAACAAAAGAGATATTCCATTAATGATTTATGTACAAAACTATGGCAAACCATTGCTATATATGAGCCAAATACAAAACATACTATGGCACATCAGTGCCATACGCAAAACCAAAGGGATCAAAACATCTATATATGCAGTCCTACAACAAAGCCTATCCATGAAATCAGACAAATTGAAATGATGTTCATAAACAACAACTAAAAAACTCTAAACCAAGTTTAGAATCTTACCTCACAACAGATTGTCCCATGAAATGACTGCATTGCACCCCTTCAAGTCCTGCAACAGTGCAACCAACCCATGACAATATCCATAAGTTTTCTCTACTGGTGTTAAAGAGGACCCATTGCCAACTTCTATAGAAAATATGCAAAATATGAGATCAACAAACATGATGTGCTTAACATAAGCAAATTCATTCATCAAAATGATACTTACAAACTCGTGATGCATCATGTCACGGTAACCACTGCCACCCAAATGTGATGATCTGATTGCCTCTAGATGTGTGGCCACTGCATCTTGTTGTTGATGATATCGATCAAGCGTGTGCTATTGGCCATCCTGAATCATCTCCCACTCCTTAGCATCTAGCCATGCAAGCTTTGGTAAGCCTCCTCAAAAAGCATTGCAAGCCTTCAATCATCGATGCAACATCACCTCACATGCCATGTGCTGAATCCACTCTTAGATGATAACAAAATGTCGAGGTGCTAGCTGATACTCATCATAGATCACCTCTATGATGTAGTTCTTGTGATCCTTGTCTTACACACTTCACTTGACCATGATAGAGTGTCCAAACTGTATTATGCACAACTGTCGTATCCACTAATGCATGGCCTTTTTGATCATATCCATCACTAGAGCTCCATCTCATACACAATACAACGTGAAGTCATCATGGTCATAAGCACCCCAAGGTGTATGTGGTATATTGTGTGGCTTACCTGCATCTCAGGCAATAAGTTTAAGACTAGCTATGGGTGACACCGTGTCTGTCACACCACCTCCACAACATCTGCCACCTAACCTAGAAAAACAAGATGGGCCACCCATAGATGCTCCTTTGGAACCTCCTCATTTAGAAGGGGACCTCAAACCTCACCTAGATGAACCAGATGGACCTATGCCTGTATCGTGTTATGGTGTTAAATGCTTGTGCACATGTCGACTGCTAGAGCCACTAGAGGATGGTTGAGAAGATGATTGTGATGAGCTCATATAGTATGGAGTACTACCAAAGGGAGTGCCATCGGTGGGAGGACTCCTGCCAAAGGGAGTGCCAACGATAGGAGTAGTCCCACCAAAGGGAGTGTCATCAATGGGAGTAGTCCTGCAAGACATCCAATATTGTGACCTGGTGGCCTAATAAGCAGGAGGTGCTCGAGATATGAACCCTAGAAACTTCTCCTCTGCCATGGAATCTGGAGTGAGTGGTGGACTATCTCCCATCATGCTCTGCAATAGTTAACTTGAATAATTAGCGTACAGATAAAGGGGGTAACCAGGTCTATACTTCCAGTATTCAAAATAGTATAAAGGGGGTAACTGGGTCTATAGTTCCACTAAGGGATGGTTGAGAAGACGAGTGCGATGAACTCATATAGTCTGGAGTACTACCAAAGGGAGGGCCATCGACGGGAGGAGTCCCACCAAAGGGAGTGCCACCGATAGGAGTAGTCCCACCAAAGGGAGTGTCGTCAGCAGGAGTAGTCCTGCGAGACATCCAATACTGTGACTTGGTGGCCTAATAAGCAGGTGGTGCTTGAGATATGAACCCTAAAAACTTCTCCTTTGTCATGGAATCCGGAGTGAGTGGTGGGTAATCTCCAAATCATGCTCTACAATAGATAACTTGAATAATTAGCATACGGATAATAACAGTACTACAAAACAATAGTGTAAAGAGGGTAATTGGGTCTATAGTTCCAGTACTCCTTCTACTCAAGGGGAGTTCTCCTTAGGGAAGTATACCTTGTAACATGATTGTACAGGTATCACAAGAAAGACACAGAGGACACAAGGAGACACAGAGGCAAATTATGAGTATGAAAATGAGAAAAAAATAGCCCACTTTGATACGATTATAGATAACACTTCATGTAAGAGTACAATGGCCTTTAGCCACTCCACAGTAGGAAATCTGACTACTCGACACAAGGAATATATACAAACAATATTTGACTTCTACAAAAATATGATACATTCTAGTTCAACAGAGCTCTCCTAGAGTAATCAATCCCATTGTCATGCCAAGTGCCACCTAACTCTGAAGCCTTCACTCTCTATCCACCACAGAGAGGCCTCTTTCATAGTGGACAAAGTTGCACCAATGAGCAGAGAGTAACTAGGGAGTAGCACTATGGAAAACATACTCAAGGAAAGCTAGAGAGAACCAATGTAACACAAAAAGACCAAAAATGTAAGAAGTTAGAGTCGAATCATGAAGAGTATGTATGTCTCTCTCAACTTCATTAATCTTTGAATATCCCTCTTCATTGATTCCCTAAAAAACAAGTGCAAACTATGTCATATAGATCTCTAGACCAAGAGAGTAGCTTCCACCAAATCCAATCATTTACTGCATCATCAGTGCTTATTGCATGTGTGCCTGGTGGGAGAATTGGCCATTTTTGGAAGAGTGTCCCAAATCCAGTACTAATAGTCAATTGACTAAAACATGGCCTGCAACTTCAGAATATAGGCAAGGGGCGATTTGGATATGAAGGCCCAATTCTATTGCGGAGTGGATGAATCTACTAAGAAGAGGAGTTAAGATGAATAAGAACATGAGTGAGCAGATGAATTGAGACCACATGTATTTCCCATTTCATAAGAATGTTCTAGAGTCGCTTTAGAATGGATGAATTCAAAAAGTTGATTCCACGATAATTTTGGTCACACCTCAATTGAGAATAAAGAAGCATAAAAATTTACTCCTAGGAATGAATTTCCTTGATGAAGTTTCTCCATTTGCATTAGAAAAAAGGTTTGACATTTTTTCTCCATTGCAAGACGAATGAAGAAGATGAATTGGTTAGAGGAATGAGCTCTACAAGAAGGTGAATTTGCTCGAGCTTCTTGAGATGAACCTTCTATGAGGTGAATAATCCAAAGCTGAATGTTGAAGCTTGCTCTCAATGGATTCTTCACTAGGAGGATTATTAAAACAAATTCCTTAACAAGGAAGGGGAGAAAAATCTTGCTCCCAAAAACTTGCTCCAATTTTCAACTTGCAAGACGAACGTTTTAGAGTTGCATAGAAATGGATTTTAAACAGACAAATTCCTCAGTTTGGATGAATTCTTGTTAGCTTCACCTTTTGCTCCAAGTGTAGGATACTAAGAAGGAAAAATTCTTTCTACAGGATGAATTCTTTTTAGCTTTGCCTTTTGCTCCAGGTGCAAGATACTGAGAAGGACAAATTTGGAGAGCGTGAAGCAAAAGAATTTGGTTGGAGCAAGATAAAAAGGAACATGTGCATTAGGCCTATTAATAAAAAAATG
>CM035408.1:161205762-161585762 GCA_020310875.1 Ceratopteris richardii | reverse complement strand
TGTGTGTGTATGTGTGTGTATGTGTGTATGTGTGTGTATGTGTGTGTATGAATGTGTGTGTGTATATATGTATGTGTGTACCTAAAACCCTAAAAACCTAACCTTATGTGTATGTGATTGTATGTGTGTATGCATATGTGTGTGTTTTATGTGTGTGTATGTATGCATGTGAGTGTGTACCTAAAACCCTAAAACCCTAACCCTATGTGTCTATGTGTGTGTACCTATATATGTGTGTATGTGTGTGTATGCATGTATGAATATGTGTGTGTATGTGTATATGTATGTGTATGTGTATGTGTATATGCATATGAGTGTATGTGTGTGCATATGTAAAACCCTAAAACCCTAAACCTATGTGTGCATGTGTGTCTCTATGTGTGTATGTATATATTTGTGTCTGTGTGTGTATGAATATATGTGTATGTGTATGTGTGTGTGTATGTGTATATGTATGTGAGCATATGTGTGTGTGTACCTATAACCCTAAAACCCTAAAATCCTAACCCAATGTTTGTATGTGTGTATGTGTATGTATATGTGAGTCTCTTATGTGTGTATGTATGTATGTGAATGTGTACCTAAAACCCAAAAACCCTAACACTACATGTCTATGTGTATGTATGTATATATGTGTGTATGAGTATGTGTGTGTGTATGTGTATATGTATGTGAGTGCATAGCTAAAACCCTAACCATATGTGTGTATGTGAGTGTATGTGTGTATGTATTTGTGTCTCTCTGTGTGTGTATATGTGTGTATGTGTATGTGTATATGTGTGTGTATGTGTATATGTATGTTTGTGTCTCTTATGTATGTGTATGTATGCATGTGAGTATGTGTCCGCATATGTTTATGTGTATGGTGTATGTATGTGTGTGTGTCTATGTGTTTGTATGTATATGTGTGTATGTGTTTGTATGAATATGTGTTTGTATGTGCATATATATGTGTGTATGTGTATATGTATGTGAGTGTATGTGTGTACCTAAAACCATAAAACCCTAAAACTGTGTGTATGTGTGTATGTGTATATGTGTGTGTATATGTATATGCATGTGAGTGTATATATGTGTACCTAAAACCCTAAAACCCTAACCCTATGTGTGTACATGAGTGCATGTGTGTATTTATGTGTATCTCGTATGTGTGTGTATGTGTATGTGCATGCATATGTCTATGTGTTTGTGTCTACATGTATGTATATATGTGTGTGCATGTGTATGTGTGTATGCATGTGTATGCGTGTGTATGTATTCAACAAAAACCACAACATGACAAAGAAATTGAAGATCATCACCTTCAATACCATCTACATCGCCTTCAATCACTATACTTTTAGGTATAGTAGGATGTTTTTCAACACCCTGCACAACATTTCATAGCCCTTTTCCTACCAAAAACATGACACATCATGTATTCCCACAATGTATTATTAGTACCATCCAACTTATCCTCAATAGAAAATATATGGAATACATTATTGCATTTATATATGGCTAGTGACTATATAACCTCATGCACAAAATTGACAGTATCTCAAAAAATTGAACAAAAATACCCTAATAAGCTCTGTTAGGCCTATAGTAAACTTTGAGCTATGCATGTGATAAAAATCCTTACTGGTGATAAAAGGTATCTTGGAAACATTGGATTCAGCCATCCATACCTTATTATGACCATTGAATTTATATAGAAAGGAGTAAACCTTCTAGCATGCTTATATCCGGAAAGAGAAAAGGAAAGGGATTTGAAATCATTGCAACATTCAATTATTGATAATCAACATAGATTCTAAGCTGCTTGTTCTTTTTTGGTACAATCACAATTGGTAAGACCCATTCCAAATACTCAATTGGAATGATAAATTGGAGCTCCAACAAAGTGTTCTAGCTCTTCCTAGCAAAGATTGGATTCATGTGATAGCACAGTTCTATGGTTAGGGATGCATGTGGCTTTAAGCAGATCTTGTGTTGGTATAATCAAGGATCAAGCCCCTTCATGTAAGAATAGTCCCATGCCAAAACATCTTCAAACTTTTGCAAGAGCGCAAGCATATCAATCCATAGTAGTAGAATGCTGAGTAGCGCGGTTTCCAAAGGATATCATCCTATAAATAGGTTCCTTATTTTAGATTGTATCCTACATCATGACTATAGGCCTTGCACTAGATTGTGTTGCTTGCTCTAGAATAAGAAATTGTGGACGGGTATGAGAAACCCAACTTGATCCCTCATGTTGCATGTGGTGCTTCTCTACGATGTTAGGTTGCAAAACCTGACCTTGAAATTGAACCTGTGATCTAGAACAAATACTGAATGTTGCTATAAGTTCCTCATAGGAGACCGTGACTTTATTTTTCGTTTGTGTTCTTAATTTAGCTTTCCATTTTTCTTTGGTAGTAATACAATGCATTTGGAAAGTTAGACCAAGCATGTCCAAACTTTTGAACAAAATAGCCACTAGCGTCCTTTTGAGTCCTTTTGGTAATTACCACCCTCTCTCCAATTGAAAGTCAATGGTTTTTAGCCTTGATTGTATCCTTGATGGTTTTGCCCATGCTTCCTTGATAATGGTGAATTTCTAGTGCTATTGAGTTTTGCATTAGAAGACATTGCAATGATATTTCTTGCATTTTGACATTTAATATAGTACGCTTATTTAAAAGAATTTGTTATCCCATTAGATAATACCGAAGTAAAGATTATAGCATCAAAAGTCTTGCATAAGTAAATCTACCACCGTTAGACTCTCCTCGAGTTGCTTCATAGCATTAATGGTTTCATCCAAAGTCGTCGTACCATCCAATGCATAGAGGCGAATATTCTCTTAAAAAATAAGGTTAATACCATCTATGAACTAGCTGCACTCCACATCATAAGTGGCAAAATGATTCAAAGAAAAATCCATCAACCATTTAATAGCTGCACCTCTCAGGGTAGTCTAAAAAAAATGACATTTTTGAGCATTATCTGGCCTGCCTTCCAATAGGACATTCTATGTATCAAATAACCAAACATGATAATCTTATTCATTGTATGCTTTACCACCAAATCGATTGACTTTAATTTTGGTATTTGATGACCTTGAATAGCCATCAACACAAGAATCTATCAAGTTCATCTCTCCCCATCCCACGAGATTAAGGGGAAAATCTCTACAAACCCTTCCTTTGAGTCTTCATAGTTGCCTTCACCCAAGTCTAATTAGTTGTACTTGTATCTAGCTTATGATCCCCCTATTGTACCTTTGGATATTCCTTCGATTGATTTATCTGAACAAAGTCAAGAAGACCTAGCATCACTTTAGAACCTCTAGGTTTCTTATCATGCACCCTATTTGATCTCTACAAACCCTTCCTTTGAGTCTTCATAGTTGCCTTCACCCAAGTCTAATTAGCTGTACTTGTATCTAGCTTATGATCCCCCTATTGTACCTTTGGATATTCCTTCGATTGATTTATCTGAACAAAGTCAAGAAGACCTAGCATCACTTTAGAACCTCTAGGTTTCTTATCATGCACCCTATTTGATTTCTTGCTTGGCTAATTGTCTCTTGACCCTTCCACCTACAAATTTGCAACCTCGAATGCCATGTGTACCTCTAGGAGTTGTTTAATCAATGGCTACAAAAGTTTACTCCTTTTTCCAAAACCAAAAGCAATCAATTTGGGATATGTGCACTGTTGGAAGTGGGATGGACCTCAATAACAATATTTCATAGGTTTACAAGATCTTCCAACACATGCAACTTAGCATACACACCTTAATATTAAAAAATAGATGAGTGAGAGATAGAGAGAGAATAGAAAATATCTTTCAAAGTGTACGGTAAGCTAGTCCGCTCATCTATACTAACTGATATTCAAATGTCAAATCACAATGCGTGAATATGATATAAAACTGACAATATCTAAATCTAGGTAGAAATAAGAACTAAATACAAGAGATTGTGTGCCTAAGAGGTATGAAGAGCGTGTGTGTGTGTGTGAGCACGTGTGAATGTGAAGAATGCAAATAGTTTAAGTTTGTTTGATAGCAAACCCAAATTTGCATTATGGTAAATCAAGAACTAGTGAATGAACAAGTGAGAACATAAATAGACTTGTTACTCCGCAGCAAGTGATGCTGATGGTTGATTGACACGAACTCCTCCAAATAACTCTAGATGTAGCGCACACCTTCTCCAAGGTAGAACTTTTCCTCACGTAGAGGACCTTCTCGATCTCTTCCTTAGCTTGTCTTTAGCTTGAGCTAATAATCTATGAGCCTTTCCTCTTCATATATATTATTGTGATGTATTCATGATATGATCCTCCAAAAGCAACAATGAAAACAAAAGCTATCACAAAAAGGGAAATGAAAAACTAGGTTGGAAAAAATTACCATGGTGCGAAGCACCTTCATTTAGCTTTTTCTCAAGAAAAAATCTTCATGTAGGATATGAATGCGGGTGCAAAGCTTAGGAGCATTTTTACCTAACCAAGCAGCCAACGCACTTTTCTTGTGAAGAAATGTATGAAGAACACGTATTATGGCTTCTGTTCCAACCTATTGACATTGTTTCCAACAATTCCCCCCTTCAATGTCATAATGGTACAACCTATTGACATTGTTTCCAACAATTCCCCCCTTCAATGTCATAATGGTACAAGGTTTAATAACTTACATACTTCCTATGATTATATCTAGACATATATCTCTTAATTGTTTTCCACTAAATCTTGAGTTAACTGTGCATGAACATAAATACTTGCAAAACTTCAAACTGAATGTCCATACATGTATTACATAGATATATCAAGCAATCAAATATAATGTAATATCAAATGTTTCTAAACTGCTTCTGATTATAATGACACGCTGTTATCCATAGGTGTTTGCATAAGCTGTTAAGCTCAAACCTTTCCAACAATTTCTCAATGTATTTTTATTGTGTCATGTAGATACACTCATCTCTCTATATATGAATTCAATCCCAAGATAATAATGCAAAATACCTATGTCATTTACATCAAGTGTATTCTTAAGCTGTGATATAAAGTGTGATATAAAGTACTGAAGGTATAAATCCTTGGGCATTTCAACACTTGATTCATAGAATACCTCCACCCAAGTGTCTACCCTCAGCTTAGTTATATTAGCAAGGTTTTTCAATAGTTTTTCATCCTATAATAAGACAAGAGAACTTGTTATCTTCTTTGAAGCCCAAGAGAGTCATGTCAATCTCTCTATTGTTATAGTTATTTAGACAAGGATTACAGAGCTTGTATATCCTTCATTACATATCCAAATCAAGTTTTTGATAACTCATTTGCACTCTTCTATTCTCTATTGTCATCATGTAAATTTTCATATTCATTGGAGTTGTGTGCGGAGACAAGTTTGTGAGAAGATCAACTAGATCCTAGTGGGTTCCTAAAATGTTCTAGTAATCTGAATAATTGGACATAATATTCTACACTTCATAAACGTTGGTTACTATGGACTCTTCTGCCTCTCCTGATAAGCATGCGAACTGCATCAAAAGGGCCGCATCATCACAAAAACGTTCATAGCTGATAAATTATTGTGTTATTCAGAAACATTGAATAAACTTCGCAGATTCTGTTGTGTGTCTGAACACAAATCCAAAGGAGATAAAAGAGCCATGGCTTGGATTTGTGACAAGCATATCAAATGCAACTTACAATGTCAGCAGCAGTTCATGATGTGATTATAACCAGACAAAAGAACGTTCCAGGTCATGATATGATATGAATAGCAGTAAACAACCTCAGACAAGTGAAAGTAGATTCTACTGCGAGGAAATGTTGGAGAATCATCATATATCTGCACTGTTGATGTTGGTGTCGACCCGTAGACGAGATATGAAGACCTTTCTACCACCAAACAGACAGCTCCATTACAGGCACAACCAAGTGTCATGGTATGTGAAGAGCAACAAGTATGCTTACAAATTACATCACCCAATTCCATACACTAATGAGAAACGTTTAACTGGAGGAATCACTCCACACTTGCGATCAAATCGCAACCTACTGTAAGAGATACGCTTCAAAATATGCAGCAATTAAGCAGGTTTTCAGAAGCTCAACCATGACTGGGAACAGGAAACAACGAGATGTGATTCCGACGAGATAGTCGACGACATATTTCGCGTTTTCCCCTTTCCCCATCCTATTAAAACTCAGAAAACTGAAACAGATTCACTGCTTATTAACAAGGGAGCGACATTCTTATTAACAAAGAAAGACGTTACAGATGCTTTTCCGTCTGCATAATTCACAACTAGAACTGCTTTTGAAATCGAAGTGCAACAAATCATTTTCAGTTCGTAAAAAGCAAATTTAAAGTTTGAGGTACCGAATCAGAGACAGCGATGATAATGAAAATTGGAAACAGACACCCATCTCTCTCTCTCTCTCTCTCTCTCTCTCTCTCTCTCTCTCTCTCTCTCTCTCTCTCTCTCTCTCTCTCTCTCTCTCTCTCTCTCTCTCTCTCTCTCTCTCTCTCTCTCTCTCTCTCTCTCTCTCCCAAGAAAACAAGTACGCAGGTCTGGCGCCTGCCATTACCCCTTTCCCCCTCCTTACATTGACAAAAGGAGCGAATATGAAAAAGAGTTGGGCATACTATTATGTAGAGGCCTGGATCAATGTACAGCACGAACGACTAATAATGCCGCAATCCCGTTCGATGAACATAACCTTGATGAGGAAGTAGACCATTATAAATACTGACCTTTTAAAACAGCATATACAGTCTGTCAGTAAATAGTCATATAGTAGAACTTATGATACTAGGACAAACTGCTGTGCGAGCTAATAGCAATGTCACAACAAGCATATTCAAGCAATCATCCAGGATAGAACTAACACGATTCGTGTCGATCCAAAACGCCTTTGATGGCCTCCTGCAGACAGGCAAGACGTTAACAACTACATACAACCAGAAAATTGTTATCTGACAAGCAAAGTAAACAATTGGACATGGTTACCAGTCCCCCTAAGCCATGTTTGTGTACTGGTTCCATTACATCACGGCCGTATCTGAAATACAAAGAATTTCCACATGTAAGCCAGCGCATTCGCACGCGTAAGAAAGTGCATTAAGGAGATCAGATAAGTTCTCTCACTTACACTAATTTAAGCTTTCCATTTCTGTTCTCAAACTTGTAAAAGCTGCATCCTTTGCTGCAGGGGAAATGATCTCCTTTGTGCTCTACAGTATCGAAGATCAAGAGGTCAGCTAGAAAACTTTGCTCTATACATCAATAGATAACATCAGAGAACTCAGCGGTGCTCGACAAATCAAAGAAGAGACAAAAGAAGAGTTTCATTGTCTCGAGTCGTAGGCTACGATGCTCTCAGAATGTCCCCCGAAGATGGAAAATCTACCAACCAATAGGCAAACGTATTACAGAGACATTTCTTACACAAGTCTCTCCAGTGACCGGAAATGTGGCAGACTGCAGACGCGACAAGGCCCACAAAACGAAATCTCATTGAGGCAGCAAGTATCCGCATGAAACATAAACGTCGTGTACTGCTACAAGCAACTTCAGTGAACTGAGAAATAGCACGATCATTGGGAAGGATCCACTTTCGACTTTCTATGTAGCAAAGTGCCTTTATGTGGTAACGAAGTCCTTGGACAGTTAGGGAGAGAGCTTATTCTCTCTTGTATCCTGTTGATACCTCGAGCTCACTACTGCTGTGTTGATTATACTTTTAATACAGTCATGCGCTATGCGTAGAAATGTAGCCATGCCTGACTACGATAGCCCTCAACCGCATCTCTCATTTCACAAGTGCCTGTTAAACAGGTCCCCTTGTATCCTTGCTGAAGAGACGGCCTTCAGCATGTTCAAGTTGCTGTTCTTATTTACTCCGGGCAACGTACATACCCCGCTATACACGCTAGGGCATAAACAAATTCTACTCCTTCTGCAGCGCCGACAAGCTGAAGATGCAGCACGCTGTTCAGTAATAGATGCAGCATAAAGCGTCTATATGAGACGTGAGATGCCCTGGAAACGCTTAAACAAAGACCCTCATGAGTGGGACAACGAATGCTAAACCTCTGCAGTACACGCGGTTTCGCGTGAAGACGTAAACCAGGCAAACGAGAGGCGAAGATACAAACTTCGAAGAGAGAGACAGAGAAACAGACAAACAGAGAGAGACACAGATAGAGGAAGGGAAGAGGATGTACCCATGTGCCACATAATCCCACAACATGTAGGATCATTCGTAGTAATGCCATCAAGGATGAAGTTCAGCTTTGTACCGCAATTCTCCCAGAACTTATTGAGGAAATTCATGACCTCCTGCATGGAAAGCGGCGTGGACAAAATAAGTGCAGTCCTATGCACATCTTGATCGAGTAAAAGAACAGAAAATATGTGAATCCAAAGCCACAGATTTAAAGCCGCAGCTTTGAAAGAGATGGAGCAGAGAAATGTACCGCGCGACCACGCATAGGCTCCTCGAAGATGTGTAGATCCTCGTAGACGACGTCCTCCGCGATCATCTCGGCGACCGCTGCAGAGTCGGCTCGATTAATTGCAGCGTACATCTCCAAGACGGCATCAGAAGCAGACGGTGGTTTTGCGTGATCGGTCGCCATGGTAACTCAGGCACGATTGTGGAAGAAAAAGCCACTGGTGAAGAAGCGGGTTCCACTGGTATTTGAAGGCAGGATATTTCACAAGGCCAACTCCCGAGTCTTCGGTTTCACTAATTTTCTACGTGCGAGAGTCTAGCGACCCGACATCCAAGGCTTGTCAGATTGGAGAATTTTCTAGAAGGTCTATGGTGCGATGAGGCAAGACCCTCGTGTCCCATTTCTACTAAGGCTGCCTTCAATAATCGCAGTTTGCAGACACAACTTACAACATAAATGTTTAGGCTTTTTTGTTGCTTTTATATTTCTGCAATCTCTTTCACTTTAATTAACCATTTATATCTTGGTTTAAAGCGATTGAAAGCAATGATAATGAGCTTCTCGATCTTTCTATCTTGTGCTACGCAACTACATATCTATGCTTGGCTCTTCCAAGGCATGCCAGAAAAGAAGTTGGGAGTGGAAAAGAAGATCAAAAGAAAAAAAAAGATCGGGTCCCTCCCCTCAAAGAGGGCAACCATCAATAATGAAAATCACCTCGCTTAACGTCAGGGGGTTGTCTGACCCCTCAAGAGCGGCGATTCTTGGCCAATGGTTCAAAGACAAGTGCCTCAACCCCGACTTTATCTGCTTACAAGAGATTAAAATCGACGCAGAGGATCTCCAGAAACGACTTAAACGCATTTCTCCGAATCACCTTTGGATCTCCACTTCGCACCCTAGGGGGGCGGGCGACGCTGCAATTGGTATTAGTCACTCCTGGTACAGCAGGTTGAACTCGACTTGTGAAGATTGAAATCATCATTGGATTGCTGCCTCTTTCGGGCTCCCTAACCAGTTCACCGTGGACTCACTTTATGCCCCTAATGGTGAGACGGATAGAATCGACACTTGGACTTCCCTCGACTCCCTCTCACACAATGTTTTGCTCTGTGGGGACTTCAACATGGTTGAATTTCCTGAGGACCGTTGGAATAACAAGGGGAAAATTATTGACGGTCAGGAGAAAGAGATATGGGATAAAATCAAGCTTCATCTCGACTTGGTCGAGGTAAAAGATATGAAGGGGTTCTCATGGTCTAACCTCCAACTGGGGACTCTCTGAGGAAAGCAAGACTTGATAGATGTTACATCGACCAAAACACCATTCTCCAGTGGGGTATTCCTTCAATTTCCCAACACATGGACCTGACTATCTCGGACCACTACCCGATTACTATTTCTTTCAAACGGATATCCATGCTTCGGAAAGCCCCTTGGTTTCACGCTTGTCAGACGTCATTTTCCCTCCCCTCTGTCCACCAAGAAATTTCCACAGTTTGGGCGGAGGCCTTTGCCTTCTGTAATGAATCGGCTAAGTGCTGGAGAAGCGCAGTGGAAAGGACTCGGCAAATTCTGATCAGGACTCATAAGGCCATAAGAGATATCCGAAAAAAAAGAAGAGAAAAGGTATACCGGAGACTCTCACGACTTGAAGAAGAAGTGAACAAAGGTAACTTGCAAGGCCAACAAGGTTTTCTGAAAATCAGGGGAAGACTAAGATTCGAGGAGGAGATTGAAAGGAAAAATCTTCAGATATTCTTCAAAGACTCGTGGGCGGGGAAGGCCGGCAAACCATTGAAAGAGATGTGTAACATCCTCAAAAAGAAACAAGTTAGGGAATCCATCCCCTTATTGGTTGATAACAACGGGATCGAATGTAGCACGGAAGTCGAGAACAGATCTATCATCGTTGAGCACTTTACCCATCTCCTCGGGGTCTCAACTCCTCTTTCCCCGCACAGGCGAGACTGCATGGCTACCATCTCAAGGGTAGCTCATTCTAGAATCCCTCAGAACATGAGGTCTCTTCTGGAAGCTAACATCTCTGAGAACGAAATTATCGAGGTTATTGATGCCCTTCCTAATGGAAAAAGTCCAGGTCCTGATGGCCTCACCAATGAGTTTTTCAAGTCCTTCAAGCATGTGTTGGCCACCCCACTACGTTTGGTGTGGCTCGAGGCTCTTTCCTTCGGTGCCCTTCCTGAGTGTCTTAATAATGGTGTCATCAAGTTAATTCACAAAAGGGGAGATAAAAACAAAATTGAAAACTGGCGGCCGATTACCATGCTCCAAACTGGATACAAGATAATTGCCAAAGTTATTGCCAACAGAATCTCTTGTCATTTAAAGTCATGGCTTTGTGAGGACCAGAAAGGTTTTGTCAAAGGTAGATCTATACTTGAAGCAATTGTCGACATTTGGGAAGGCCTTACATTTGCTGAGGAGTCTACACAAGATCTGGTATTCATTAAGATCGACTTCGACAAAGCATATGACAGATTGGAATGGGACTTTATTCTCCAATCACTGAAAGACCTTAGATGCAGCCAAAAGTTCACGAAAATGGTTTCTACTCTTCTTGGAAACGCTTCAACTAGAATAAATATCAATGGTAAGCTCTCTGAGCCCATACGTTTAAAAAGATCTATCAGGCAAGGCTGCCCTCTGGCTCCTCTGCTCTTCACTATTGCCTCGAACGGCCTCAGTCGCCTATTAAAGCATCACATCGACTCTGGAAATCTCATGGGTCTTTCCCTACCTCTAAATCATGGCCAAATGATTGCGAGACTCTTTGCCGATGATATGAATGCCTTTGTGCATAACGATATGAACAGCATTGTGGTGTTCTGGAGTTGCCTTGACACCTTTTGTGTGGCATCAGGCTCAAAAATCAACCATGCTAAAACTGCTTTCAGAGCAATCCGCGGACCCCCACCCCAATTGCTGTTAGATCAGGGGTGTCAAGTGATCCCCAGAGGTCAAGTCTTCCGTCTCCTCGGTATCCCGATGGGCTTCGACATCATAATGGACCAATGATGGAACTGGGTGCTAGCCAAGCTGGATAGCAAACTAAATCATTGGAAAGGTATGCAAGTCAACTTGGCAGGGCGTGCTATGGTTGTTAACACATTTATGCTTTCAACGACTATTTACTTTATCTCGTGTTGGAGACCGAAGGAGAAAGAGTTGGCCAAAGTGGAAAGAATGTGCAGAAACTTCCTCTGGACTGGGGACCCCAATAAGAGGGGGATCCCCAAAATCAATTGGGAAACTTGCACTAGCTCGAAAGACTCAAGGGGCCTGGGTATTTTGGATCTCGTGGGTATGGCTGACAAGCTGGCAGTTAAGTGGCTTATCAAGGCCTGGAGCAATAGTGAGTCCTCTTGGGCTAAATTGATATTCAGAAACTTGAAAGACCTTACCTTTGTTGGCCATCCTGGCTGGAAGGACTTAGGGATTCTCACACTTTTGTTCTCCTCCCTTCCGGTTTCCCCCAAAGGCTCTAGCCTTGTGTGTTCTTTATGGAAGAGTTGGAACAAGGCCAAAAAATTCATCAGAATCAGTGATGAGTGGAAGTGGGTGGCTGGGATAAGACAAAATGACTCTATCTGGTTCCTGATCAGTGGCATTAGAGGAGTGGAGCCTTGGAACCTCCAAACTGCAAAGCGGTTATGGAACAAGGGGTTCAAACAGTGGAAACAGCTCTGGAAACAAGAGACCAACCAGTGGATTAGGTTCGAAGACTTAGACCCGAGACATAGAGTTACCCTCGAGGAATGGACTCTTCTTCAAGGCAGATGTTTGGTGTGGGACCGCTCAACTTCTTGCCTTCTCTCCGGACAGGATCTTCCTTGCCTTGAGGGCCTTAAATGGACCAATGGTAATAGAATATCCAGAATACCCAACTTCAAAGAGAACTTAGATGTTCATCACACCCTCAACAAGAGGTGGTGCCTTTCTTGGACCAAACTTTGATGGGAACTAAAGTTCATGTCTATTTGGCACCCCCTAATCAAGATCAAAAAGTCTGTTCTCATGTGGCAGATTTTGCATAAGGGAATCTGGTCCAATGCAAGGGCGAATAAAATATGTGGTGTGCCGCCATGGTGCAAGCGTTGCCATCGATGCATAGAAGATTTAGCTCACCTATTCTTCGATTGCCCCAAGTCTCGCACTGTCTGGCATCACGTAACATGGGTTTTGAGACTCACGCACCAAATCAATTGGCAACAGGTGTTGTTGGGTGAGGCGGTCGACTGTTCTTTGAGGCTGTGGAATGCCATCAGGGGTGAGACTCTTTGGAAGATTTGGAGGGAGCGATGTGCTGTCAATTTTGACCAAACTCCTAAGGAATGGTCGATCGAGAAATCATTGTTTCTTCTAGGTAAAAGAATCTCCCGTGATAAGAGATCTCAACCGTTTAGACATCACTGTATTTATCTCCTCGAAAACAACAAGTTGAAACACAAATGGGTCCCACATGAGGGTGATGATAGATTTATCTGCCTCATTTGCAATGCCCTCTAGCTTGCCACACTCCTCCCCTGCATTGTGGGATTTGGGGGGTCCCATGGGCACTAGTCCCACTCAATTGTAACTTCTTTTCTTTAATTAAAGTCCGAGAGAATAGGCTAAGGCCGAACTTCCTTTTTATAAAAAAAAAAACTACATATCTATGCAAGCTTTCCTCATAAGTTTTTGTTTTATTTATTCATTTTTTGTTTATGAAAATTGTTAGTTATGTATTTTATTAAGAAAAAAATAAAAATAAAATAAATCAACAAATTCATATATAAATGCACATGTACACACACATTCATGCACACATACATAGATAGATACATACATTCACATGCATACACATATATACACACACATACGTACATACATACACTCACACCCATTCATACACACATACACATATATATATACACCCTCATAAACACACATACATACACACACATACATAAACACATATTCATACACATAAAAGCTCCACACGTCCATGGTCACAGAGAGCTAAGGTGGATTGAAAGATATCTTCAAAGCCATCTTATTGTGCTTAATTTTGGAACCATGGGCAATGCAAAAAATATCAAGGCCGCATAGCTTAGTGGTTGATGCTTTGAATCTCAAGGAGGAAGTCTTGAGTTCATATCTTGGCTGGACATATCCATGTGTTCCCAAAGTTGGGTGTCAATGAAGTTCCCCAAGATGGGTGCTTCTACCGTATGAGGTCGGGTGTGTGTGTCTTTCCAATTCATTGTACTCTCAATATATATATATATATATATATATATATATATATATATATATATATATATATATATATATATATATATATATATATATATATATATATATATATATATATATAAAGAGGCATTACCACACTGACAAACATAAAATTCTTCATTAAGGATGAAGGCATTAGACATCAACAAGAATCCTAAGGAACATCTGATCTTACCTTTGGGAAGGATAAAGATCTCTATTTGACAAAAAAAAACCTTACTTTGAACAAGGTAACTAAGATCATTGGCAACTATAGCAAATAGCAAAGCAATGAACGATAAATCATGTTTGATAGATCTCTTAACCTGAATAGAGGCAAGACATCATCGAGAAAAGTGGCGATCATCTTGATAAATCTGGGTCCAAAACCTAGCTCTTTAAAAGATTGTAGGTTCAACCAAAGATCTCTTGCCATTATTCAAAGTTCTGAATATATGCCCATCTTTTGCCTGCAGGTACTTCAAATAAAAATTAGTGAATTAAAAAGAATACATTAAAAATTATGTGAGAGAGATATCATTCAACCGACTCTAAAGCAAAATATTTTTATTTTTGCATATGACAATTCAAGTAAGGAAATCCTTCCGACAGCGTCGGTATGACCCTCCAACAATTTGGGAAAGCTGCTTTGCCTCGGAAAGACTCCATCGGTATATGCATGGGTATAAGTGTCAGTATAAGCATCGGTAATTTGCTGGAATTACCGACGCTTATACTGACACCCTCTTTTTAACCCGGCCCGAAACCAAAATTCGTCATTCTGAGCGTTTTGAATCTAGATCTTCTCCTGTCAGGTTTGCGTGCGCCAACAGCATATCTTTGTTTGTCACCCTTTCTCTCTCTCTCTCTCCCTCCCTCTCTCTCTCTCTCAGTCTCTCTCTCTCTCTCCCTGCCTCTCTCACTCTCTCTCTCTCTCTCTCCCTCTCTCTCACTCTCTCTCCCTCTCTCCCTCCGTCTCTCTCCCTCCCTCTCTCTCTCTCTAAACAGACCTCTATCTTTATAGATCTGAAGTTTTGGTAAGTAGATCGCACATATTGTAGCACTCTTTCTTCTTTCTTTATGTTTTTGCTTTACTAATATGTTCTCTGTTTGGTTTTGCAAGAGATTTTGGGATCAAATCTTTAAAAATTCGACGAAGAAGAACTTCAAGTGGATTTTGATGACCTTGATTCAAACAATTCTCTCTCTCTCTCTCTCTCTCTCTCTCTCTCTCTCTCTCCTTCCCTCTCTCTCTCTCTATCTAAGCACACCTCTATTTTTATAGATCTGACGCTTTGGTAATTAGATCACACATATTGTAGCACTCTTTTTTCTTTCTTTATGTTTTTGCTTTTCTAATATCTTCTCTCTTTAGTTTTGCAAGAGATTTTTGGGATCAAATCTTTGGAAATTCGAAGAAGGAGAACTTCAAGTGGATTTTGACAACCTTGATTCAAACAATTACATCGATGTAAGTGAGAGATATATCACTCTTTTTTCTTTCTTTATGTTGTTGCTTTTCTAATATCTTCTCTCTTTAGTTTTGTTTTCGATTGAGAGAGAGAGAGAGGGAGAGATATATACATATACATATACACTCACATATGTATAAACACACACATGCATATGCATACACACATGCATATGAATACAAACATGCATATGCATACACATACACATGCATATGCATACACATACACATGCATATGCGTACACACATGTATATGCATACACACATGCACATGCATACACACATGCATATGCATACACACATGCATATGCATACACATACACACATACACAATGCATATGCATACACACATACACAATGCAAATGCATATACACATACATAATACATATGCATACACATACATGCATATGCATACACATACATGAATGCATATGCATATATGAATGCATATGCATATATGAATGCATATGCATATATGAATGCATATGCATATATGAATGCATATGCATATATGAATGCATATGCATATATGAATGCATATGCATACATGAATGCATATGCATACACACATGCATATGTATACACACATGCATATGTATACACACATGCATATGTATACAAGCATGCATATGCATACATGCATGCATATGCATACATGCATGCATGCATATGCATACATACAAGCATGCATATGCATACATGAATGCATATGCATACATGGATGCATATGCATACATGGATGCATATGCATACATGGATGCATATGCATACATGAATGCATATGCATACAAGCATGCATATGCATACATACAAGCATGCATACAAGCATGCATATGCATACATACATGCATATACATACAATGCATATGCATACACATATGCATATGTATACATACATGCATGCATATACATACATGCATGCATATACATACATGCATGCATATACATACATGCATGCATATACATACATGCATGCATATACATAGATGCATGCATATTGTTGGAGTTAGACGTCTGCGGAAGCACGCGAACAGCACAAGGAAGAAGAAGAAGCTTGGAGCACAACACACAATACTGAATGTATTACTAGAGAATGTACAAAGATAAGTAGCCCATTAGGGCAATAGGCGTATATACAAGCCGGGGGAAAAAAACCTCCTAAAGAGGGAAAAAAGTGCCCCGGCAGTCCTAGAGTGTTCACACACATCACTACCTAAATATATCAACAAATCCCCCCTGGGAGTGATGCGGTGAACAAGAAGCTGGCACTCATGTATAAGGAAGTGCCAAGCTATGTGGAAATCACTCCACAAAAGGAAGTAAGCCCAAAGCTTTGCAGAAAGCTTCAAACTTCTCCCTAGGCAGAGCCTTCGTGAAAAGGTCTGCAATGTTCTTCTGCGTGGGCACATATGCCAAGCTGATCTCCCCAGCAGAGAACCTCTCCCTGACATAGTGATAATGCACCTCAATGTGCTTAGTGTGAGCATGGAACACAGGGTTCATCGCAACTGCCAATGCGCTCTGGCTATCAGTGAAGATGGTGGTGGCAGAAGACTAGCCAACACCCAAATTAGCCATAAGGCGTCTGAGCCACACACACTCAACAGTCGCTGTGAAAGCTGCCCTATACTCAGCCTCACAACTGGAAGTGGCCACAGTAGGCTGCTTCTTGCTCAACCAAGATATACATGAGCTACCAAGCATGAAGCAAAAACCACTGGTGGACACACGAGTGTCATAGCAACCAGCCCAATCTGAGTCAGAAAAAGCATGCAAATCTGGCGGTAGTGATCCCCCCTTGGGATAAAACAACCCAAGTAGCCGAGTACCACTCAAGTAGCGAAATATGTGCTTAACCGCTTTCCAATGCGTGACTCCTGGGCAATGCATAAACCTGCTCATCTGTGAGACAGCAAACTGAATATCTCGCCTAGTAATGCATAAGTAAATCAAGCATCCAACAGCCTGCTGATAGAGAACAGCATCAAATGCATCTCCAGCATCATGAAGACTCAATCGTAGACCTGTCTCCATAGGAGTGGCAATAGGCTTACAGTCTTCAAGGCCAAAACGCTGCAATAATGTGTCAATATATTTCATTTGACACAAAGCCATTCCACCATCAACGTGCATAAACTAAATGCCCAAATAGTGATGCAAATGCCCCAAATCAGACATCTCAAATGAGGCATGCAAATCAGCCTTAAAATCAGCAATATGTGTCTCAATAAGACCAGTGAGCAACATGTCATCAACCTAGACAACAATGATCAGAAGCACATCATTAGCACACTTAACATATAAGGTGCTTTCAGTTGGACTGTTCTCAAAACCATGTGCAATCATATAGGCATTTATCTTCTCATACCAAGCACGTGGTGCTTGCTTTAAACCATATAACGCCTTCTTTAACCTGCACACCTGGTTTTCATGCCCTTTCTGCACAAAGCCACGGGGCTAAAAAACATACACTTCTTCATGCAAGTCACCATTCAGAAATGCTATTTTAATGTCCAACTGATGTACATTCCAATCATGATGGGCTGCAAGTGCACAAATGCTCCGAACAGTAGTCATACGGCATGTAGGTGCAAAGGTCTCATCAAAATCAATGCCTCTTTCCTGCGCATAACCCTTTGCAACAAGCCTAGCCTTATACCTGTCAACTGTACCATCATGTTTACGCTTCAGATTGTATACCCACTTAGTGCCAATGGCCTTCTTGCCAGGAGGCAAGTCACATAAAGACCATGTACCATTCTTCATTATAGCATCATATTCAGATTGCATAGCAGCCATCCAATTTTCTGAATTTTGTGCTTCATCAAAAGAAACAGGCTCATTCTCATCACAAAGACTAGATGCATCCATAGCATAGATATCTGATGCAAAGGAGGCACTATGAGAGCCTGAACGAGTACGATATGACAAAGGTGCATCTAATTTGCTGGCACGCAAAGTCTGCACCAGCCATTTTGGCATAGTTTTTGCCTGCTCAATATCAGCTCTCTCATCAACAAGTGCATCATGTAAATCTGCATCAGAAATGGAATGATCTGCATCATCATATGAAACCTGCAAAGGCTGAGAAGTTGCCTCATTAGGACCAGCACTAGCCTGTCCACCTGTAAAAAGAGGCATCAAAGTATCATACATGTCTTTGGAGCTAAGAGATGTCTCCTTAGTACATGAAAGCAATGGCTGAATAGCATCTTCCACAAAGACAACATCACGGCTAACTAGAATGCGTTTAGTCTGTGGATGATAGAGACAATAGCCTTTACTTTCAGAACTATACCCAACAAAAATACATTTTACTGCCTTATCATCCAATTTTCTGCGATGTTGTTCAGGCACTAATGCATATGCCAAACAACCAAAAACACACAGATGAGCAACAGATGGCTTGCGGTCATGCCAAGCCTCATATGGAGTGATAGACTGCAACGCTTTAGTGGGACACCTGTTCAGTACATATGATGCACACATGACAGCCTCAAGCTAGAAACTATGTGGTAAAGCCTGACTTTTGACCATGCACCTCGCCATCTCCATGAGTGACCTGTTCTTTCGTTCAGCAACTTCATTCTGTTGAGGTGTATACGGCACTGTACACTGGTGTTTTATCCCACGTTCAGCCAGAAATGGATTACAATCTAAAGACATATATTCTCCCCCTCGATCAGAACGGAGGGTGCCCATTTTACATGCTGACAGATTTTCAGCCAAAACCAAAAACTGTTTGAAGCACATGAACACTTCGGACTTTGCTTTGAGTGGATATACCCATGCATGCCTGGAAAAATCATCAATGAAAGTCACGAAGTAAAGGTAATTTCCAAAAGAGGGTGTCTGCATAGGACCACAGACATCACTATGTACAAGCTACAATTTCTGCGTAGCCCGACTGAACCATCTTTTGGAAAGGAAGAACGCTGCATTTTGCCCAAAATACAGCCTTCACAAACATGTTTTCCAGGTGCCTCAAGTTTGGGCAAAGAGGACACCATTTCAGATTTTTGAAGGCGTAACAAACTAGCAAAATTCAGATGACCAAAGCGTGCATGCCAAAGCTTTGCATCTGACATAGCCTGAGAATCATGAACTGCACATGCCGAATCATTCACAAATCTTTCATAGTCTATGAGCTTATACAGCCCACGACATAAAATGCCAGAAGCAATAATCACATCGCCATTTGAGAGATTATGGACTGTACACCTGTCATCAACGAATTTCACAACCAAGCCAATCTTGGCTAATGCAGAAACTGATAACAGGTTCTTTTTGATCCGTGGCACAAATAAAGCATCTGACAAAGTGAAAGAACTACCATCAACAGTAGTCAGAATGATCTTACCAACTCCCATAACAGGATAAGAGGAGTTATTGGCGCATGTGACAGTATTCCCTGTAGTGGCAGGATCGAGTGAAGAGAAGAAACTACGCTGCGAGGTAATCTGTTTGGTCGCCCCACTGTCAAAGTACCAAACATCTGAGTCTACTGCAGACATGCACTGATCATGAGAAGATGGGTCAAAACTACAGACAGTAGTAAACGCCCATTCTTCTTCCTGCACAAGATTTGCAGACTCTGTTTTTGGTGTAGAGGCCTGTGCAACAACCATTCCAGCCTCTTTCTTCTTTGCCTCTTTAGCAACCAGTTTTGGACAGTTCTTTATAATATGATCATTTCCTTTACAGTACTTGCAGAACAATTTCTGCTTTTCTGATTACTTCTCATCTTTATCCTGGTTCTTCGATTGTGCAGCATTTGCAGATTTCTGCTTACTAGTAGAAGAGCTCCATTTTCGTTTGCCCTTCTGACTAGCCAAGAAAGCTTGATCTGCAACACGCACAATGGACCTGTTCTGCCTAGACTGATCTTCCTACAACAGAACCGAGACTAATTCCTCAAATGACAAGGCATTTGGATTGCCTTTCATCATCAACCGAAGAGTAGAGGCAAAACTCTGATATGAATTCTTCAGATCTTTGATCTTTGTAAGAAAACTGTCCATAGAATCACCTTCACTCATGTGCTCACTCTCCAACTGTTTTCGGAGGTAAGCAACACGAGCCTCATTCCTAGCCTGGTACAAAGTGGTAAGTGTAACCCAAGCATCCTTTGTTGTTCTGCAAGAGCGAATGTGAGGAATAATGGCACGTTTGACAGACAAAGCTATCAATGCATGTGCCTGGGCATCTCTGCCATCCCAACGAATCTGCTCTGCAGTAGGTGCAATAGAAACAACAGCACGAACAGGAATCTGCGGAATATGATCTTCGACACCATCTTCATCAGCTCCAACACCTATATTTGCAGTACCTGTCGTTACAGGTGTAACAGGACGTCTTTCAACACCCTGCACAATGTTCCACAATCCTTTTGCAACCAGTACATGTCGCATCATATAAGCCCATAATGGGTAGTTGGTACCATCCAACTTATCCTCAACAGCCAACATACAGAATACATCACTGCTTTCAGCCATGGCCGGTGACTAAAATACCTTGATGCAGAAAATTGACTGTATCTCAAAAAGTTGAACGGAACTGCCCAAACGAGTTCTGCTAGACCTGTAGCAGACTTCGAGACGCTTAAAGTGGCGAACAGAAACTGGTATATATCTTTGGCACAAAAGGACGAAATAGCCTGCACAAGTGCTGCGATAGTGCGTTCGGAGGCCGAAACAAGCTCAGATCGCGATTTTGGCACCACAAAGCAAAGCAGTTTTGATCTTGGAAACACCCTGAGTATGCTCACCAAATTTCGTGCGAATCTGAGACTGCAAACGGAGGAGTGTCGACGGCACCCTAGAAGAAGCGACGACCTGCTCTGATACCAATTGTTGGAGTTAGACGTCTGCGGAAGCACGCGAATAGCACAAGGAAGAAGAAGAAGCTTGGAGCACAACACACAATACTGAATGTATTACTAGAGAATGTACAAAGATAAGTAGCCCATTAGGGCAATATGCGTATATACAAGCCGGGGGAAAAAAACCTCCTAAAGAGGGAAAAAAGTGCCTCGGCAGTCCTAGAGTGTTCACACACATCACTACCTAAATATATCAACACATATGCATACATACATGCATACATACAAGCATGCATATGCATACATGAATGCATATGCATACATGAATGCATATGCATACAAGCATGCATATGCATACAAGCATGCATATGCATACATACAAGCATGCATACATGTATGCATATGCATACATACAAGCATGCATACATGCATACATACATGCATGCATATACATATATGCATGCATATACATATATGCATGCATATACATACATGAATGCATATGCATACAAGCATGCATGTATACAAGCATGTATACATATGCATACATGAATGCATATGCATACATGCATATGCATACAAGCATGTATACATATGCATACATGAATGCATATGCATACATGCATATGCATACAAGCATGAATGCATATGTATACAAGCATGTATACATATGCATACATGAATGCATATGCATACAAGCATGCATATGTATACAAGCATGTATACATATGCATACATGAATGCATATGCATACAAGCATGCATATGCATACATGCATGCATATGCATACAAGCATGCATATGCATACATACAAGCATGCATACATGAATGCATATGCATATACATGAATGCATACATGCATGCATACATGAATGCATATGCATATAAGAATGCATATGCATACATGAATGCATACGCATACACACATGCATATGTATACATGAATGCATATGTATACATGAATTCATATGTATACATGAATGAATATGTATACAAGCATGAATGCATATGTATACAAGCATGCATATATATACATTAGATGAGATGAGATCTTCACATTGCATCAGATGGGATCTCCACGTACACCTTGGGGTGCGCATGATCATGACGAGTCCAAGATATATCATATCCGTAATGGAGCTCCAGTTATGGATGCGGCCAGAAAGTCAATGCGTCAGCGCATTCGACAACTCTGCTCCATCGAATTCGGTCATTCACTAATGTTAAAATGGACCGAATAGGATAGGGACTCTAAAAATCATATCACACAATGCATATATGAAGATTACCGGCCATCACCTGGGAATCCTATTGTGAGTTCCAAATGGATTCAACATACAGCACGCATAGTGATATCACATCGACGATTGGAAGCTCACAATGCTTTTAGAGCAGGCTTACCGAAGCCTGTATGGCTAGATGTCGAAGAATGGGAATCGATTCAGGATGAGCAGCAACATACTCCTTATCGATATCATCAATAGAGAGATGCGGCAGCCACACGTTTAGATACGGTTGGAATGTCGCATTTAGGTAGCGGCGGATACGACAGTATGCGCTACCAATTTGTAAGTATCATGTTAATTATTGAAGTTATTTGTGTTAAGCACATTATGTATGTTCATCTAACATTTTGCATATTTATTATAGGAGTTGGCAGTGGGTTGTTCTCCGATGCGAACTGAAGAATCATATGGATATCGACATGGACTGACTCCATTGTTACAAGACTTAGATGGACGTGGTGCAATCGTCTCATGGGAGAATATTCTTGATTAGGTAAAGTTATATCTTGGTTTCGTGTTTTTAGTTGTTGTTTATAAATGTCATGTTAATTGGTCTTATTTTATACATATGTTTTGTTGCAAGATTGTAGGTGTAAATATTTTGATCAATCCCACAGTTTTGTATCACACTCGCATACGGCAATGATGTAACATAATTTTGTATTCGATTCCTATATGGAAGTGTTTTGTCATATTGCCACAATTTTGTATTACACTCCTATGTGGCAAATTCGATTCCTATATGGAAGTGCTTTGTCACATTTTGTATTCGATTCCTATATAGAAGTGCTTTGCCACACATTTGTACATTTTTCATTTATGGAATATACAACTTTCTGTACATGATTCATTGTTCATTTTTGCTCATATAAGTTTATGTTTTGGTTGCCATTAGAGTACATAACACATGTACTCAGTTGGGCAGAGTGTATTGTCTTTTGCTAAACAACATCATGCTGTAGCAAAAGAAAACACACTTTGTCCAAAAAAATTTGTGCAGATAGGGTCGTCGGTATACGCGTCGGTAGCTCCAGTATGGACGTCGGTATAGGCGCCGGTACACCCAGTGTGGGCATCGGTATAGACATCGGTATAAGCGTCGGTAATATCGGCATATATACCGATGCCTATACCGATGCTTATACCGGTGCCCATACCGATGCTTTCTTTCCGATGCGTATACCGACTCTAACACCGACATTGCGAAGAAATCACGCCCGTTGATTTGCCTCGGTAGCAGCATCGGTATACCCTCGATATGTTATAGTGTGTATGGCCTCTTCATGTGTGTGCACAAGAGGAAGAGGAGCTCATCATTGAGAGAGCTACCCAAGCGTGAAGAAGTGCAGGGGCACTACTCCTTTTATGGCTCATCTTGGGAATCCATCAAATGTGGGATTAATCCCATCAAATTCTATCCGCCAGGTGAAGACTCACCCCCAAATAGAAATGTACCTATTTGGCAAAATTATATCATACGTATGAGAAGTACCTTATATTAGTGGCGAATATATCCACATTGAAGGCATCTAATCTATAATTTTTTGGGGTAATATAAGATCCTACAAAGTCATTAGATTAGCCATTTTTTTCAAAATTGCAAAAAAATCACCATTGGGCTATAAATCACCTTTAATGTTTTTCGTGAACCGGACATAACTGCTCCCAAGACCTCAAGATACTATAAGTAAATTGGTCCTCACTGTGCCACGAGAAGTCCATATGCCTCATCTTAGTTAACATCCATCTAACCTAAGTCTGCCAAGGAACACTAGTGGGAGGGGCAAAGAGGATCAACCTCTAACAAAGAAAATCCTTCCACAGTTCAAGGCCAAGAAGAAGGCCGAGCACAATAAACTTGCCTAGCATGGATCTACTCTAATAGGGAGATTCAATGATCCCCAAACCACCATGCTCTAGAAGAAGTGTAAGTACTTGCCACGCTACCTTAGCCTAAGGGGGGACTTCCATTCTAGCTCTACCATAAAAAAATCCTTATTAATTGTTGAATTTGGTTAATACAAGAACTTGAGAGGATCCAACAATAGGTGACATACCACATTGTAGCCAAAAGGACCTAGTTGGCCACCACAACCTATCTCGCCAGAGATAAATGAGCAGAGCTCCAATGTAACACCTTCTGTTATATTCTAGAGATGTAGATGCTTGGAGGAACGAGAAGTTCCTTGCTCCGGGGATAGCCAAGGCCAAAAGCTAGAGAGTTCATACGAGGTACCTACTCATGACTGCCAGATGAGTAGAGGGACCTTAGAGAGAACTCTAGGTGGTGACTAGGCAAGGGCTATAAATAGGCTGGGAGGTGAGTCCGAGGCATATCATTCTCCACTTCTCACAATTGGTATCAAAGCATGAGGGAGAGAGAGACCTTGGGCATGGAGATGGAGTCTCTTCTCTTGCATGAAGGGAGAAGAATGACCCATGGTGGGTGGTTCTGCAAGGGAAGAATCAAATGAGTTGGTTCACTTCAAAGGTCGCGGAGAGTATTAAATCGTGAAGCAAAAAAAGAACGAGCAAGGTCGATCTACAAAAGCGATGATGCTATTCACAATCATAGGTAAGTATAGACAACCTTAATCCTCAAGTAGACTCCTCATCAACAAGCACACATCATGGGAATCGAACCTTCAACCCCGTTCACGAGGGGCTAACGAACTACCCAACAAGCTACACATATTTGATGCAAGGAAAGTCCAATTTAATTATATTATTTCATCTACCTACACCCGTTCAACACCTAGAGATATTGAGAGAGAGAAAGAGGGATAGAAAGAGATAGAGGAGAAAGAGAAGAAGGAGAAAGAAAGAAAGAGAAGGAAAGAGAACAAAAGAGAGAGAGAAAGAAAGAATGAGAAAGAAAGAGGAAAAGAGAGAGAGAGAGAGAGAGAGAGAGAGAAGGAGGAAGAGACATAGAAAGAGAATGAAGAAAAGAGAAAGAGAAGGAGATAATGGAAGAAAGACATGTCAAGAGAGATAGAGAGAAAGGAATAGAGAGAGAAGAAAACAAGAAAAGAAGGAAGAAAGAGAGATTCATGAGAGAAGGAAAAAAAAAAGAGAAAGGATTTAAGAAAGAGATAAAGAAAGTGAAGGATAAAGAGAAAGGATGAAAGAAGAGAAAGAGAGAAGGAGGAGATCCTAAGTGAGATAAAGTGAAGAATAGAGAGAGAATGAAAAGATTAGAAAGAGAGAGAAGAGTAAAGAAAGAGAAGAAAATATAGGAAGTAAGAGAAAGAGCAAGATTAGCATACCTACCTTCATGAAAATGGACATAACTCTCTCATATGAAACTTACATTGGATGATTCCACTTGGTATAGAAAGTAGACTCCAAGCGCTTTCAATAAGTGTCTGGAACCTATCATTGGATAATAAAAAACCACCTCTAGAGAGTATTTAATTCGCTACATATCTCTTCAAGGAAAGATGCTACCCACTCACCTAGCTCCATTGTTTTGGACATAACTTCCTCATAGAATATCCAAATCAGGAATACTTCATGATTTCATTTATTATTATTTATGGATGTGAGTACTCACGGAGTTATTCTTATAATTTTGGAGAGAAGTGTTTGACTTTATCTCATACAGGCATCTATGTGGGGTATAAAGTTTGGTGGTATGGGGCATCAAACTTTGATTCTAGCTAGGTGTAGGACAGATGGTATGGGAGAGAAGTCTTTGAGATTTTATTTTTGATATGATTTGGAGTTCATTCATATGATGGGAGAGAAGTCTCTGAGATTTTATTTTTGATATGATTTGGAGTTCATTCATATGATCTTATTATTATTGGATAGCAGAGGGGTAGTTGAGAAAATCACTGTATGTGATCGCAAACAAGGCAAGTCCGTAGGCAAGTAGCCTAGAAGCGGAAAGGCAAGGTTTGCACATAAGAATCATGAATAGGCAATTGCATTGAGAAGAAATTCATAGAGTACATTCTACTTTATTTGATATGCCTAAGGTTAGACCATGGTTCATACATAGTGTGTATGAGGTCAGCTAGATGCTTAGCCTAGTGGGCTATCCGTGTGCACACATCTACTTATCATTTTTCAATGTATTTAGCGAACTCATATTATGGTCCGCATTATATCTAGGAGTGCCAGATTATTATAGTAGTTTATCAGTTACACCTCATTCCTAGTTGGGAATGATTTGATCATAGTGATGATCAGATGGTGGTCAGAGATAAAGCAACTTTCATCCACTTGGAACATCTTGCTGAGAAGGCGGTGTGTTATATGGAGTCAACCTATGGAGGATGTGTGAACCACCTCTTAACTCCATTTAGATGGGCTCACACATGAGTGCCATGTGGCACCCATGTGTAGAGCCATACATGACTCAACTAATATGGAATTAGGGAGAGAGAGTCTTAATGGAAAAGCTACACGTTTGGGCCGTCACTTTCGTATCGAACTCCACGTAGAACAGAGAGCTCTTATGTACGAATGCGTCTTGAGAGGTGTGCAGAGTGGTGAGTACAGGAAAAATGAAGGGGAATCATTGAGAGGCTTCAACATTGCTATCAGAGCTCAGGCGACGGCGACGGAGAGCCCACGTTTAATCGACAGTCCGCACGTGACGCGATGCATGTTGCAATTTTATAGCGACGAATTTGTGTCGCCTTAACCGTCGCTATACGCCCGTATTCCTTGTAGTGAGCTAAGGAAGCTACATCAAGTGAATAGACATGTTAGGTGTGTGAGAGTGAAGAAACACAAATAGAAGTACACATAAGAGTGAAGAAGGAGATGGATGCACCAAGAAAGGGGATGGTTGGAAGAGCTCTTTGTCAATAAATAATCAATAATATGAGAATGAGTAAAAAGAGAGCTATAAGGGAATCCCTAAGTACAATGTACCACCATATATGTGTATATTGTGTATATATGGTTAATAGATAAAAAACCCTCTAGATAGCACTAGAGTAGAAAGCATCCATGTATAAAGAATTGATTCATAAAGCTACTCAAGGGACACATAAGTCTAACAAACCCCCCTCAAGCAAATCATGTGAACACATGCAGGGAGTGACATATGACTCCCCACAAGTTAAGAAGCCTAAGGCTTTGTGAAAAGCTTCATACATTTCCTATGGACGAGCTTTGGTATGTCTACCACATTATCTTCTCTAGGCACATTTATCAAATCAATATATCTAGCATGAAGGTGCTCTCTAACATAATGATAATGTTGTTTGCACACATGAAACACCAAATTTCTTGCAACTGCAAATGCACTATGACTATGAGTATGCCTAGTTGTATGAATCTCTAGGTATAGATCCATTGAAAGGAATCTTAGCCATATACATTCCATTGTAGGTGTGAATATTTTTCTTTACATAGCTTCACAACTCAATGTGGCTACAATAGGTTGCTTCTTACTCAACCAAGATGTGCATGATCCTCCACGGAAAAAGCAATTACTACTAGTTGACACAGGTGTATCATAAAATACCAGCCCAATCATTATATATAAAATCATAGAAGGATGATAAAGAGACCCAAAATCAAAGTGCCTTTGAGATATCTAAACACATGTTTTGCTGCTTTCCCATGCTTAGTGTCAAGGCCATGCATAAATTGAATCAACTAAAAAATTCCATATTGTATGTCTAGCCTTGTGTTACATGCATATGTCAAACATCCCACAACTTTTTGATAAAGAGAAGTATCAAATGCATCATCTGCATCCTCAATTGAGAACCTAAACCTTGTTTCCATTGGTGTTGAGATAGCTTGACTTCCTTGAATCCCAAACACTGAAGCAATTTCTCAATATACTTTGCTTGATGCACAACAATTCCCTCCTCAACAAACAGAAGCTGGATGGAAAGATAATACTCCAAAAGACCAAGATAAGTTACATCAAAAGTATGCTTCAAATTAGCCATTTGCATGCAAATGTTTTCATCATATGACCTAATCAAGAGAAGCTCATGAACGTAAAAAAACAATCACTTTGAGATCAGTCCCATCTTTGTGTGCAAAAGGTGTCTTTTCAATTGGACTACATGCAAGACCAAGAGCAATAAAGTGCTTATGTATCTTATCATACCATGCACATTGAGCTAGTTTAATTCCATACAAAGCCTTATGCAAGTGGCGCACCATATGTTGTTGACCTTTGATAAAAATAATGATAGGTTTCCTCACATAATCATCTTCTTGGAAGTCTTCATTCAAGGAAATATATTTTTATATCCAATTGATGCACTTTGCAACCATGATGGGCATTCAATGCAATCACAGAACAAATGGAATTCATGCTTGAAGTAGGTGCAAACTTCTCCTCATAATCAATGCCATATTTTTGCACATAACCTTTTGAAACTAGTCTAGCTTTATAGCAATCAATACTACCATTTGACTTTATTTTAATATTGTAAACCCACTTGGTAACAATGACATTCTTAATTTTGGCAATTCATATATCTCCCAAGTAAAATTATTTTTAGTAGAATCTAATTTTTCTAATTGCATTTCACTCATCCAATTTGAATCATCACATGCATCTTCAAAAGTGAGATGGCTCTTCATGACATGCAGTTGCAATAAGAGCTATGTCCATAATTAACTTGATGAATGGTGAGAGCTTGATATTATTCTACCAAGCAAAGGAGAACTCAACTTGCTATCTTGCAATGTTTTTTTGAACTTTTTGGCATATATTTTGCATCCTTGATAGAAATGCATTCCTCATGTAATACAATGTCAAAATGTGCATACAATGGGCTGAATATCATTGTAAAATTCATCCATGTGTGGCTACAAAATTTACAATTTGTCAACCACGTTTAACTTGATATTTTTAGTCATATTTCTCTATAAATTTTGGGAATTTTTAGCTATATTGGGCTGGAATTTCTCAACCTAAAAGACAAGCTGAATTTTGAGCAAATAACATGCACAAAAGCATATGCCGAACAATAAAATATGCACATATGAATAACCATTTGCTTCCACATATTCCAAGCTTCATAAGGTGTAATGAATCTCAATGCTTTTGTAGGACAATGGTTCAATAAGTAGTTCTCACAAATGACCACTTCCATTCAGAACTTATATGGAAGATGCTTTAATTTAACCATACACTGTGGCTTTTCAAGAAGTTTTCTATTCTTGCACTCTGAAACACCATTTCTTTGAGGTTTATATGGCATTGTACATTGGTGGGCATTAAATTCTTGTCACATGTATTCAACACCACAAATTGTGCAAAGATACAAAAGCTTATTGCCAGAAAAATGTTTCAGCCATAGCTAAAAATATCTTAAACTAAGAGAATACTTCATTCTTTTCTTTCATAGGATACACCAAAGTGTGCCATGTTGCATCTTCAATGCAGATAACAAAGCATACATTCTTTCCAAAAGATGGTCTCTTAACTATGTTGGAGATAGATGTCTCCGAAGCACGCGGACAACACAAGGAAGGAGAAGAAGCTTGGAGCACAACACACAATACTAAATGTATTAGTAGAGAATGTACAAAGATAAGTAGCCCATTAGGGCAATAGGCATATATACAAGCCGGGGGAAAAAAACCTCCTAAAGAGGGAAAAAAGTGCCCCGGCGGTCCTAGTGTGTTCACACACATCACTACCTAAATATACCAAGAAATCCCCCCTGGGAGTGATGCCATGAACAAGGAGCTGGCACTCATGTATAAGGAAGTGCCAAGCTATGTGGAAATCACTCCACAAAAGGAAGTAAGCCCAAAGCTTTGCAGAAAGCTTCAAACTTCTCCCTAGGTAGAGCCTTTGTGAAAAGGTCTGCAATGTTCTCTTGCAGGGGCACATATGCCAAGTTGATCTCCCCAGCAGCGAACCTCTCCCTGACATAGTGATAATGCACCTCAATGTGCTTAGTGCGAGCATGGAACACAGGGCTCCTTGCAATTGCCAATGCGCTCTGACTGTCAGTGAAGATGGTGGTGGCAGAAGTCTGACCAACACCCAAATCAGCCATAAGGCGTTTGAGCCACACACACTCAACAATCGCTGTGAAAGCTGCCCTATACTCAGCATCACAATTGGAAGTGGCCACAGTAGGCTGCTTCTTCATCAACCAAGCTATACATGAGCCACCAAGCATGAAAGCAAAAGCCACTAGTGGACACATGAGTGTCATAGCAACCAACCCAATCAGAATCAGAAAAAGCATGCAAATATGCCGGTAGTGATCCCCCCTTGGGATAAAAAAATCCAAGTAGCCGAGTACCACTCAAATAGCGAAAGATGCGCTTAACTGCCTGCCAATGCTTGACTCCTGGGCAATGCATAAACCTGCTCATCTGGGAGATAGCAAACTGAATATCTGGCCGAGTAATGCATAAGTAAATCAAGCATGCAGCAGCCTGCTGATAGAGAACAACATCAAATGCATCTCTAGCATCATGAAGACTCAATCGTAAACCTGTCTCCATAGGAGTGGCAATAGGCTTACAGTCTTCAAGGCCAAAACACTGCAATAATGTGTCAATATATTTCGTTTGACACAAAGCCATTCCACCATCAACTTGGATAAACTGAATGCCCAAATAGTGATGCGAATGCCCCAAATCAGACATCTCAAATGAGGCATGCAAATCAACCTTAAAATCAGCAATATGCTTCTCAATAGGACCAGTGAGCAGCATGTCGTCAACACAGACGACAATGATCAGAAGCACATCATTAGCACGCTAAACATATAAGGTGCTTTGAGTTGGACTATTCTCAAAATCATGTGCAATCAGATAGGCATGTATCTTCTCATACCAAGCATGTGGTGCTTACTTTAATCCATATAATGCCTTCTTTAACTTGCACACCTGGTTTTCATGCCCTTTCTGCACAAAGCCGTGGGGCTGAAAAACATACACTTCTTCATGCAAGTCACCATTCAAAAATGTTGTTTTAATGTCCAACTGATGTACATTCCAACCATGATGAGCTGCAAGTGCACAGATGCTCCGAATAGTAGTCATACAGCATGTAGGTGCAAAGGTCTCATCAAAATCAATGCCTCTTTCCTGTGCATAACCCTTTGCAACAAGCCTAGCCTTATACCTGTCACCTGTACCACCCGGTTTACACTTCAGCTTGTATAACCACTTAGTGCCAATGGCCTTCTTGCCAGGAGGAAAGTCACATAAACACTAAGTACCATTCTTCATTATAGCATCATATTCAGATTGCATAGCAACAATCCATTTTTCTGAATTTTGTGATTCATCAAACAAAAGAGGCTCATTCTCATCACAAAGACTAGATGCAGACATAACATAGCAATCTGATGCAAAAGAGGCACAATGAGAGCCTGAACGAGTATGATATGACAGAGGTGCATCTAATTTGCTGTCACGCAAAGTCTGCACCAGCCATTTTGGCATAGTTTTTGCCTGCTCAATATCAACTCTCTCATCAACTAGTGCATCAAAAGTAAATTTGCATAAAAAATGGAATGATCTGCATCATCACATGAAACCTGAAAAGGCTGAGAAGTTGCCTCATTGGGACCAGCACTACACTGTCCACTTGTAAAAAGAGGTAGCAAAGTATCATACATGTCTTTGGAGCTAACAGATGCCTCCTTAGTACCTGAAGGCAATGGCTGAATAGCATCTTCCACAAAAACAACATCACGGCTAAGGAGAATGCGTTTAGTCTATTTATGATACAGATGATAGCCTTTACTTTCAAAACTGTACCCAACAAAAATACATTTTACTGCTATATCATCCAATTTCCTGCGATGTTGTTCAAGCACTAATGCATATGCCAAACAACCAAAACACGCAGATGAGCAAGAGATGGCTTGCGATCATGCCAAGTCTCATATGGCATGATTGACTGGAGTGGTTTAGTGGGACACCTGTTCAGTACATATGCTGCACACATGACAGCCTCAAGCCAGAAACTATGTGGTAAAGCCTAACTCTTGACCATACATCTCGCCATCTCCATGAGTGACCTATTCTTCTGTTCAGCAACTCCATTCTCTTGAGGTGTATACTGCACTGTACACTGGTGTTTTATCCCACATTCAGCCATAAATGCATTAAAATCAAAAGACATATATTCCCCCCTCGATCAGAACGGAGGGTGCCCATTTTACATGCTGACAGATTTTCAGCCAAAACCAAAAACTGTTTGAAGCACATGAACACTTCAGACTTTGCCTTCAATGGATATACCCATGCATGCCTGGAAAAATCATCGATGAAAATCACGAAGTAAATATAATTCCCAAAGGAAGGTTTTTGCATAGGACCACATACATCACTATGTACAAGCTGCAATTTCTGAGTAACCCGAACAGAACCATCTTTTGGAAAGGACGAACGCTGCATTTTGCCCAAAATACAGCCTTCACAAACATGTTTTCCTGGTGCCTCAAGTTTGGGCAAAGAGGACACCATTTCAGATTTCTACAGGTGTAGCAAACTAGCAAAATTCAGATGACGAAAGCGTGCATGCCAAAGCTTCACATCTGACATAGCATGAGAATCATTTACTGCAGATGCCAAATCATTTAAAGATCTTTCATAGTCTATGAGCTTATACAACCCACGACATAAAATGCCAGAAGAAATAATCACATCGCCATTTGACAGATCATGAACTGTACACCTGTCATCAACAAATTTCATAACCAAGCCAATCTTGGCTAATGCAGAAATTGATAACTGGTTCTTCTTGATCCCTGGCACAAATAAAGCATCTGACAAAGTGAAAGAACTACCATCAATATAAGTCAAAATGATCTTACCAACTCCCATAACAGGATAAGAGGAGTTGTTGGCGCATGTAACAGTATTCCCTGTAGGGGCAGGCTCGAGTGAAGAGAAGAAACTACGCTGTGAGGTAATATGTTTGGTTGCCCCACTGTCAAAATACCAAACATCTGAGTCTACTGCAGACATGCACTGCTCATGAGAAGATGGGTCAAAACTGCAGACAGTAGTAAACGCCCATTCTTCTTCCTGCACAAGATAAGCAGACTCTGTTTTTTGTGTAGAGGCCTCTGCCACAACCATTCCAGCCTATTTCTTCTTTGCCTCTTTAGCAGCCAGTTTTGGACAGTTCTATATGATATGATCATTCCCTTTACAGTACTTGCAAAACAATTTCTGCTTTTCTGATTTCTTCTCATCTTTATCTTCCTTCTTCGAATGTGCAACATTTGCAAATTTCTGCTTACTAGTTGAAGAGCTCCATTTTCCTTTGCCCTTCTGACTAGCCAGGAAAGCTTGATCTGCAACACGCATAATGGACCTATTCTTCCTGGATTGATCTTCCTACAACAGAATAGAGACTAAATCTTCAAATGACAAGGCATTTGGATTGCCTTTCATCATTAACCGAAGAGTAGAAGCAAAACTTTGATATGAATCAGGCCGACCATTCAGAATGGTCTACACAAGTGAGCTATCTGGTATAACCTCATCAACAGAAATCAATTGTTCCTTCAAGTCTTTGATCTTAGTTAGAAAATTGTCCATAGAATCACCTTCATTCATGTGCTCACTCTCCAACTGTTTTCAGAGGTAAGCAACACGAGCCTCATTCCTAGCTTGGTACAATGTGGTAAGTGTATCCCAAGCATCCTTAGCTGTTCTGCAAGAGCGAATGTGAGGAATAATGGCACGTTTGACACACAAAGCTATCAATGCATGTGCCTGGGCATCTCTGCCATCCCAACGAATTTGCTCTATAGTAGGTGCAGCAAAAACCATAGCACAAATGGGAATGTGCAGAATATCATCGTCTTCGACACCTTCTACCTCAGCTTCTATACTTGCAGTTGTAACAGTTGCAGGTGTGATAGGACGTTTTTCAACACCCTGCACAATGTTCCACAGTCCTTTTGCAACCAATACATGTCGCATCATATAAGCCCATAAAGGGTAGTTGGTACCATCCAACTTATCCTCAACAACCAACATACGGAATACATCACTACTTTCAGCCATGGCCAGTGACTAAAATACCTTGATGCAGAAAATTGACTGTATCTCAAAAAGTTGAATAGAATTGCCCAGATGAATTCCGCTAGACCTCTAGCAGACTTCGAGATGCTTATACTGGTGAACAGAAACTGGTATATACCTTTGGCACAAAAAGATGAAATAGCTTGCACAAGCGCTATGATAGTGCGTTTGGAGGCCGAAACAAGCTCAAATCGCGATTTTGGCACCACATAACGAAGCTTTTTTTATCTCAAAAACATGTTGAGTATGCTCAACAAAATTCGTGTGATTCTGAGATTGCAAACGGAGGAGTCTCGACGGTGCCCTAGATGAAGCGACGACCTTCTCTGATACCAATTGTTGGAGATAGACGTGTGTGGAAGCACACGAACAATGCAAGGAAGGAGAAGCATCTTGGAGCACAACACACATGTATTACTAGAGAATGTACAAAGATAAGTAGCCCATTAGGGCAATAGGATGATATACAAACCGGGGGAAAAAAATCTCCTAAAGAGGGAAAAAAGTGCCCAGGCAGTCCTAGTGTGTTCACACATATCACTACCTAAATATATCAACAAACTAGACGACACACATCACTATGAACAAGTTGCAATTCTTATGTAGCATGTGTAGCACCATCTTTGTGAAAAAGCACGATGCATTTTCCAAGCATATGCAACCTTCAAGTGCATGTTTTGGCATGGGATCAAGTGTTGGAAAAGCATAACCATATCCTTTTTTGCATTTAAAGCAAACTATCAAAGTCCAAACGACCAAAACATGCATGCCATAACTCTGATTCAGCCATACAATAAGTATGTGTAAGCAAATAATTTGAGGGAACTCTCTTATATGTATCAAAATGATACAAACCATTGCATAATATCCTTGTCGTGATGTTGTTTTTGTGGAAGATGCTATTCAACAGTTGCTTCCCTGTTCTAAGGAGACATCTGTTAGCTCCAAAGACATGCATGATACTTTGCTGCCTCATTTTACAGGTGGACAGTCTGTTGGAGACCTCTTAATCTCCAAAGGCTTGATCTATACTGATCTAAGAGCACCTCTATATCAGTTATAGACCAAAGTTTACACAAATGTTACTTTGATTTACCAAATCATTCATGAACAATTCTCTGAGTGAGAATTTTCCTTCTTCAAGAAGTCTGCTTTAGAAATGGACTTCATTACTTGCACATATCTTTAGATTTATTCAAATCAATGATGCACATATCTCCACACTACCTTTGCGCAATCATATCAACCATTAGTTCTTCAAAAGAATCATTAAAACTTTAATTTGATCTTTAAGATCAAAAGTATGTCAGAAACTATCTTCCTAAACTAGTGACTTTGACATAGGTAACTTCTAAGGTTGATTTCTCACAACACAGATCCCATTTTGCTAAATGCTTTTAGCCATAGCTTCCTTAGCTTCTAACTTAGATTTTGAATGCTCATTCATCAAAAACTTTACACTGTGCATTGAGATCTAAGCAAATCATTGACACGAAAAAGTGCGCGACTCTGAGAAGTTTATCTGCAAACTTTACATACACATGTTCTTATTGATCATACTCACAGCAGAAGAAGAAATAGACCATGAAACTTTTAACATAGCTTTATTAGCTTCTAGATTAGATGTGTACAAAAGAATTTCTGATCCACGTGATCAGACTGAGAGAAATCTATGAACTACCCGTTGCTATTTCTTGAAGATGACTCTCTTCACATCTATCTCCATGACACTTGTCTTCTAATGACTCTCACATGTATTTCTTTACATCATTGACTTATATACATATGATTCTAGACTTATCCCACATCTATTACATTATTCCTTATCATCCTAAGGATTATCTATACTCAAATTACAAGAATTTCCAACTGTAATGTACATATGTATACAAGCTTTATTTCTGAAATCTCTTCACTTCCTCAACTGATTTCTTCCACTTCAATCTGACCATAGATTTTCTTCAAGCTCTTTGTAATCACCAATTTGTGATTGTATTGTTCCAACAGCTCCCCCTCAATCACTAATTGTGATTACTCCATTCTTCTTTACTCCTGCCATCTCTTTGAATCTCTGTAACTTAGGTCCATCCAAGCTTTTTGTCAACATATCTGCAACTTGTTCTTTTGTTGGAGTATACAACACTTCAAACTCTTTATCAAGTACCTTTTCTCTCAAGAAATGATACTAAATCTCTATATGCGTAGTCCTCGCATGAAAAACAGGGTTAGCTGCCAAGTACAATGAACTCATATTATCTCCAAAAATAATTGGAGTACTCTGATCAGTTCCAAAACTCTTCAACAAGGTCTTTAACCATATCACTTCCTTTGCAGCCTCTACCATTCCTTTATACTCAGCTTCTGTGGATGACAAAGCAACTGTATGTTGCTTCTTTGAGCACCAAGAAACTAACTTATCTCCAATATAACAGAGATACCCATGAGTAGACCTTCTATCATCTGAATCACCTGCCCAATCTGCATCACTAAACACTTTGATTCTTGTATCATAAGTGAATCCATAATACAAACCTTCATTTAGGGTTCCTTTGATATATCTGAGTACCCTTTGTGCTGCAATCCAATGAGTCTTCTTTGGACAATGCATAAATTGTGATAAGACACCTACTGCATATGATAGATCTAGCCTTGTCAAGGTAGCATAAATTAAACTACCTACCAAACTTTGATATTTCTTCATGTCATTAAACTCTTCACCTCCATACCTGCTCAATTTATGATTTACCTCCAATGGTGTGGTTGAAGGCTTGCAATCGTCCATGTTGAACTTGACCAGAAGATTCTTCAAGTATCTCTCTTGTCTAACATATACTCCATGCTGAATATATACAATTTGCATTCCTAAGAAATAAGATAACTTTCCTAAATCACTTATCTTAAACTCCTTCTCTATTTGTTTCTTAAGCTCAATGATTCCTTGAGCATCTGTACCTGTGACAATAATATCATCAACATAACTACACATGTATATGTATCCATTTTCACTTGTCTTCACTAGCAAGCTACTATCTGCCTTTGATGCTTGAAATCCACATTCATTCAAGAGCTTAACAAGCCTGTAATTCCATGCTCTTGGGGCCTACTTCAACCCATACAAAGCTCTTTTGAGCTTACACACATAATCTGATCCAATTGAGTCCATGAAGCCTTCTGGTTGCTCCATGTACACTTCATCTGCAATGTATCCATTCAGGAATGCATTCTTCACATCTAATTGTGATAACTTCCATCCTTTACAAGCAGCAATAGCAATCAATGATCTAATTGTAGACATCTTAGCAACAGGACTAAAAGTTTCATCATAATCTACCCCATAAGTTTGGGCATAACCTTTGACCACAAGTCTAGCCTTGTATCTAGACACTTTACCATCTGCAAACCTTTTTGTTTTATACACCCACTTACATCCAATGACCTTCTGATTCTTTGGTCTTGACACCAACTCCCATGTTTCATTTTCAAGTAGAGCATCATACTCTTCTTGCATTGCCTTCTCCCAATTCTGTTTACCTTTAGCTTGTTCATATGTGATTGGATCCTCTTCTGCCTTCACAATGTAAGCATAATCTTTTGTTTTTAAGAAAGATGTATCATAGCTATACCTGATAGGCTCTTTTCTTTCTCTCAAAGATCTTCTGACCTGTGCACTTCTTGAATTCTCAGCCACATTTGATTCTGGATCAAATCTTGGCCCATCTTCAACATTATCTTGCAATTTACTTTTATAATCAACATCATCAATTTCTTCTTCATACACACTTACTTTTGTCTTTCCTTTCCTTTGTATTTCTTTAACATCTGCATACTCATTTGTTGACCCTGTATACCATGTGCTTTGCTCATCAAATGTAACATCTTTGGTAACAAGAAATTGCTTTGTGGAGGGACTCCATAATCTGTAACCCATCTGTCTATCATCATACCCAATAAACTCATACTTCTCTGCTTTGGGTTCTAGCTTATGTCTCAATTGTGAAGGAACATAAAAATATGCTAAAGATCCAAATACCTTACAATGATCAAGAGTAGGTTTCTTACCCCACCATGCTTCATTAAGGAGTTTTTCCATCCAAAGCTTTACAAGGTAACCTATTCACAAGATATGTTGCAGTGTTGATAGCTTGTGCCCATAAGTAATTTGGACAATTCGTTTCCTTCATCATCGCTCTTGCAAACTCTACAAGAGTTCTATTTCTCCTTTCTGCAACTCCATTTTGTTGAGGAGAGTACCTGCAAGTTACTTCTCTTTTTATACCTGCATTCCACAAATAATCATCAAACTCTTTAGAAAAATACTCTCCCCCTCCATCTGATCTCAACCTCTTGAGCTTTTGTCCTATAATCCTTTCTGCATAAGCATGATAATGCTTGAATGTCTTGAACACTTCTGATTTGTCCTTGATTACATATAAAGTAATCCATCTGGTTGCATCATCAACAAATAACACATAATATCTGGATCCATTTATGCTATAGTCCCTTGAAGGACCTCACACATCTGTATGAATCAATTCAAGCATATTTGAATACTTATATCCTGATTTATTGTATGAACTTTTGTGTGCTTCACCTAATTGACAAGCTTCACACTTGTACACCATATGTTGCCCTTCAACTTTTGGCAAACCAAGCACCACATCATTCCTTGACATTTCCTTTATGGCTCTCTCATTGAAATGACCTAGCCTTTTATGCCATAGGTCTAACTCAGACATCTTTTGACTTCCATAAGTAAATAAAGCATGTCCCACATTACCTTGGACTTTTAGAGTAAATAGCCTTCCTTCCTTTTTACCTGCAATGATATTTCTATATCGCTGATTTGGATTTGCACATAAACACCATCATTTGTGAATCTGACTTCATATCCCTTCTCCACTTATCAAGTTTTTAGGAATAGTAGGAACATAAAGTACCTTGCTCAAGAGTGTACTTCCACTCTTTGTCTTCACTGATCCAATGCTCTCCACTTTATGCTTGGTGTTGTCACCTGTTTGATCTGTATGTCCATTCACCTTTGCTTCCATATCAGTCATCAATAATATATTGCCACTCAGATGATTGCTACATCCTGAGTCAATATAAAACACCCTTTGATCTTCTCCTACTGCTTCATGAGTTGCATTCAAGATGAGATTCATGTCATCCTTGTGATCTGATTCATAAATATAATAATTGTTGTTGTAGGACTGAGATTGAAAACTTCTTCCACCTCCTCTAGCATATGATGTCCTACCACCTCTTCCTCTGAAGTTACCTCTTTGGTTTCTGCCTCCTCTACCTCTTTGATTAAAACTCTGATTATTGCTTCCACCATTTTGATTGTTATACCAACAATCATTTGCCAAATGATTGATTCTGCCACAAATCCAACAAGCTTTAGTATTGTCTTTGTTCTTACCTCCTCTTCCTTTACCTCTGTAGTTCATCTTTCCTTTTGTAAAGTTAGCTTGACTTGAAGTTCCTTCATCATCAGTTGACTGCTTCCCTTTAACATTCTTTTTCTTGTCCTTGGAGTACATAGCTTGACTTGCACTTCTATCATTGTCTCCTTTAATATCCTGCTCAAAAGTTAGCATGTGTCCTAGCAATTGATTAAGGTCAGGGGTAAAGTGATCAAGTGACAATTCTATGGACAATATGAAAGGCTTCCACTTCTCATCTCCTCTCAGACCTGTAAGTATTTGCCTTACCAACTTATCTTCTTCAATGTCTTCATCTACTGCTCCCAAGCTATCTGCAATATCCTTCATTCTTGCCACATAATCAGAAATTGATTGTGAACTGTTCTTCTTGAAAGTTGTAAACTCTGCCCATAATGAAGACTTCCTAGACTTAGTTGTGTTTTGGAAATGCTCTTCCAAAGCATTCCATACATCTGTTGCACTTTCCAATCCTCTGATGTGAGGTAGAAGATAATCATTTACAACCATGCAAATGATGCTCCTAGCTTGAGCATCCTTTCTCATCCAATTCTTCAAATCTGCAAGCTCTTCCCTAGTTGGAATACTAGGATCTCCAAACTCAAGCTTTTCTTCTTCTCCTGTGATGAATGCCATCAAGTCTTTGCTCATGAGGTGTGCCTCTATCCTCATAGACCAAGCTGGATAGTTCTCCCTATCTAGCTTATCAATCTACAAGCTTTCTCCCATCTTTGATCTTCTTATGTCTGCAATTATTCAGATTTATGGTAATATAATGTACCTTTGATATAAAGCTTTGATATTTATTGATCCTTAGAACTCATACTTTGTACTTCTGCAGGTTAAGGCTTCAAGAATTTGTCCTTGTCCACCTTCAATTAGAGGGAACTTCAATATCTGCCACAGTCGAGACTTCCAATGCCTTTAGTTCACTTGTATTGCACCTTCAGCTCTGATACCACTGTTGGAGACCTCTTAATCTCCAAAGGCTTGATCTATACTGATCTAAGAGCACCTCTATATCAGCTATAGACCAAACTTTACACAAATGTTACTTTGATTCACCAAATCATTCATGAACAATTCTCTGAGTGAGAATTTTCCTTCTTCAAGAAGTCTGCTTCAGAAATGGACTTCATTACCTGCACATATCTTTTGATTTCTTCAAATCAATGATGCACATGTCTCCACACTACCTTTGCACAATCATATCAACCATTAGTTCTTCAAAAGAATCATTAAAACTTTAATTTGATCTTTAAGATCAAAAGTATGTCAGAAACTATCTTCCTGAACTAGTGACTTTGACATAGGTAACTTCTAAGGTTGATTTCTAACAGCACAGGTCCCGTTTTGCTAAATGCTTTTAGCCATAGCTTCCTTAGCTTCTAACTTAGATTTTGAATGCTCATTCATCAAAAACTTTACACTGTGCATTGAGATCTAAGCAAATCATTGACACAAAAAAGTGCGCGACTCTGAGAAGTTTATCTGCAGACTTTACATACACATGTTCCTATTGATCATACTCACAGCAGAAGAAGAAATAGACAATGAAACTTTTAACATAGCTTCATTAGTTTCTAGATTAGATGTGTACAAAAGGATTTCTGATCCACATGATCAGACTGAGAGAAATCTATGAAATACTTGTTGCTATTTCTTGAAGATGACTCTCTTCACATCTATCTCTATGACACTTGTCTTCTAATGACTCTCACATGTATTTCTTTATATCATTGACTTATATACATATGATTCTAGACTTATCCCGCATCTATTACATTATTCCTTATCATCCTAAGGACTATCTATACTCAAATTACAAGAATTTCCAACTGTACTATACGTATGTATACAAGCTTTATTTCTGAAATCTCTTCACTTCCTCAACTGATTTCTTCCACTTCAATCTGACCATAGATTTTCTTCAAGCTCTTTGTAATCACCAATTTGTGATTGTTTTGTTCCAACACAGTCTAGTGCTAGTCCTAATGAGGCAACTTCTCAACCTTTGCAAGTTTCATGTGATGATGCAGATCATCCCATTTCTAATGCAGATTTACATGATGCACTTGTTGATGAGAGAGCTGATATTGAGGAGGCAAAAACTACGCCAAAATGGATGGAGTAGACATTGCATGACAGCAAATTAAATGCACCTCTATCATAATGTACTCGATCAAGCTCTCATAGTGCCTCTTTTGCATCAGATTGCTATGCTATGGCTGCATCTAGTCTCTGTGATGAGATTGAGTCTGTTTTGTTTGATGAAGCACAAAATTCAGAATATTGGATGGCTGCTATGCAATCAGAATATGATGCTATAATGAAGAATGGTACTAAGTCTCTATGTGACTTGCCTCCTAGAAAGAAGGCCATTGGCACTAAGTGGGTATACAAGCTGAAGTGCAAACTTGATGGTACAGTGTATAGGTATAAGGCTACGCTTTTCGCAAAGGGTTATGCGCAAGAAAGAGGCATTGATTTTAATGAAACCTTTGGTCCTACTTGCTGAATGACTACTGTTCGTAGCATCTGTGCACTTGCAGCTCATCATGGTTGGAATGTACATCAGTTGGACATTAAAACTTAGAGATGCATTTGATGTTGTTCTCTATTAGCACGCTGTTGGATGCTTGATTTACTTATGCATTACTTGGCTAGATATTGAGTTTGCTATCTCATAGATGAGCAGGTTTATGCATTGCCCAGGAGTCAAGCATTGGCAGGCGGTTAAGCGCATCTTTCGCTACTTGAGACCTGACTACTTGGTTTGTTTTATCCCAAGGGGGAATCACTACCACTAGATTTTGCATGCTTTTTCTAACTCTGATTGGGTTGGTTTCTATGACACTCGTGTGTCCACTAGTGGTTTTTGCTTCATGCTTGATAGCTCATGCATATCTTGGTTGAGCAACAAGCAGCCTACTGTGGCCACTTCCAGTTGTGAGGCTCAGTATAGGGCAACTTTCACGTCGACTGTTGAGTGTGTGTGGCTCAGACGCCTTATGGCTGATTTGGGTGTTGGTCTGTGTTCTGCCATTACCATCTTCACTGACAGTTAGAGCGCATTGGTAGTTGCAATGAACCCTGTATTCCATGTTCGCACTAAGCACATAGAGGTGCATTATCATTATGTCAGGGAGAGTTTCTTTGCTAGGGAGATTAGCTTGGCATTTGTGCCCATGCAGGAGAACATTGCAAACCTTTTCACCAAGGCTCTATCTAGGGAAAAGTTTGAAGCTTTCTGCAAAGCTTTGGGCTTACTTCCTTTTGTGGACTGATTTCCACATAGCTTGGCACTTCCTTATACATGAGTGCCAACTCCTTGTTCACCGCATCACTCCTAGGGGGGATTTGTTGATATATTTAGGTAGTGATGTTTGTGAACACACTAGGACTGCTAGGTCATTTTTTTCCCTCTTTAGGAGGTTTTTTTCCCCTGCTTGTATATGCACCTATTGCTCTGATTGGCTACTTTTCTTTGTACATTCTCTAGTAATACATTTAGTATTGTGTGTTGTGCTCCAAGCTTCTTCTTCTTCCTTGTGCTGTTTGCATGCTTCCGGAGGCATCTAACTGCAACAACACATACACACACATACACATAGATGCACACATATACATACATATACACAAACAACTACACACACATACATACATGCACATACACACACAAACATACACATACACACATATATACATATATACATACACATACATACATACTGAAGTGTTGAAAAGGGTTGTCAAAGACTTGAAGTAGCTCTCATTGGCTCTAGATTGCTTTGATACCACTGTGAGTGCAGAAAAATATACTCTAATGCGGAAACATGTGTAGAAGTGTGGAATAAAGAGTGACTCCAAGAGTTATGTATAAGTAGAAGTACGATCCCATTCAATTCGGATCATAAGCTGAACAATCGACATTCACTTTATTTTGATGTACTAAAGAATGTAATAGAGCATGTGCATCTTTATATAGTAATTGTAATAAACGAAAATGTGCATGTGAACGCCTTTGAAGAATGTATGCATCTTGCGTCAAAAACATTGAAATCATTGTCACTAGCATTTGATGAAGTAAACAAGTGTACCTGCACAACTTGCATGTATTAGTCATAAGACATAGTTAAATGAGTTATGCAGGTATAGGCTTCAAACAACGACAGATTTAGAAATGTATTAGTCATAAGACATAGTTAAATGAGTTATGCAGGTATAGGCTTCAAACAACGACAGATTTCGTCTAGCTTCGATTAGATTCATCTGTAGTCTTCAAGGGTATCTTCATCCTTGAAATATTAGCAGCCCCCTTTAAGGTGTACTACTTCACTTTATCCATGAGATGTTTGTACTTCTTAGCAAGTGTCGTACATATCGAGCTTTATCAATTCTCTAATGTGTGTATGCATAATTGTTGCATATGAGTGTTAAGTATATTAAACCTTGCGTGTGTATTGAATGAATCTATGACAATCTTCAAAATGATGATCGTTTTATCTGATAGTAAGCATTCGACATATTTGTGCATATAATCATCATGACTTACAATGTTGTGCATAAACATACGATGCACACATTATGATGCATGAAGGAGGCCGCTCATGTATACTGAGCAAACTAATTGTAATCATTGACAACAAAATACAGAGGATATATAACCACAGAAAGTTGCAATGATGGCTAATGTACAAATTCATGCGACGATGGCATCACGTATAATGCAAGTACATGTTTATACTCCACTCTGATGCTTTGAACTATGTGGATTCTTGTTACTTCCATGGGTACAATGCTCACAGCACACAGGGACGACATAAAAAATGCATGTATCTCACACCTCCATTCCTCTTTCATATCAGCGCAAGAGATACATATGACTGATGAGTTGCGCAAAATGATCAGTACTCTATGAATCAATGCCATATTATAAAGAAATATGAAGTATACACATAAGAATTCAACATATACACTGAAGAGGGAAAGAGAGACAGCGGGGCAGCCGACAGAACATATGTCAAGATGTATAGCGACGCCTGAAAATTGTATTAACTACTGTATGCTTATATACAATGATCTGAAGCGGTAGAAGTCACTGCAATAGATTTCTTTCTTAACGAAAAATTGACTGACTTCCTTGATTTAAGGTGACTCTATATTTTATTCACCACGCGTCCATATGATTCCTTGATCTAAGAAGGAATCTTTACAAATTGCGTGGAGCACTAAGGGTAGAGTTCATATAGAAAAAGTACTTATAAGACTAAGGTCATATGGGAATTAAACGAACTCTAAGAGTGGAGTTATATACAAAACATCCACGACTTCTCTGATGTAATTTATGTGAAAAACACGAGGTGCTATGGGTGGTGAATTTGGAGATTGCTTGCTCCAACATGTATGTGCATGTGTATGTATATGCAGGTGTATATGTATAAACATGCATGTGCATGCATCTCCATTTGCATCCATGTGTATGTGCATGCATGTGAATGTGCATATGGATGTGTATAATTAGTATGTGTTAATTTGTGTATGTTTATATGCAATAAAGCATGCATCTGTGTATATGTGTTTGTAGATATGTTTGTGCATATGCATGTGTATGTATACATGTATGTGTGTGTATGTGTAAGTGTATGTGTGTGTATGTGCATGTGCATGTGTGTATGTGTGTGTATGTGCATATGTATGTGCGTGTATAAGTGTGAGCGTGCATGTTCATGTATATGTGTATATGTGCATATGTGCATATGAATGTGTGAGTATCTTAATTAATGAAAATATAATATTTTTTAAATGATATACAAATAATTAAAATTGTACTTACAATAATTAGCCATATTTCATGCTTGGTGAACTTCTTGAATAACCTGCGATCGAGTAAGAAGGTACAATTCACTATTCATGTATGAGTTGCTAGATGGATGTGGCACATCATGGAGTAGGTGGACATAAAGAGATAAGGGTCCCCATTCCCCCAAATGTATGAACTAGAGCCAATAAATCAAGCCTCCCAAACTTGACAAAGGGTCAACCCCAACTTACATGCGTTAGGCCCCAATTGTTTTTGGTGGATGGGATTTCTATTGCTATCAAGAGTGGAATGAGTGTGCAACTCAATGCCTCCCATCTCCCACGAATGTACTACAAAAATGGTAGAAAACATGGGTATCCTAAGTTTCCATGCATGAAACACTTCTTTAATATCATTTGAAGCAAACACTTATTGGAGTCACCTTTCTTTAATTATTATTATTACTTTTTTTTTTTAAATTGAAGAAAGGGAAAGGCTAGAGAGGGCACTACCCATCCCTCTCCAAGGCAGTCACCCAACATAAGAAACGATAGTCATGGAAGGTGATGCCTATGTGGGTGTGTGTGGAGGTGTATGTGTGTATGAGAGTGCACATCTCAGCTTATACCTCAGATGGCTATACCTCCTATTGTACCATTGAAGGTTTACATTTCCCCTCAGCTTCAATTGGGCATTACTCCAAGATCAATGACTCGTCATTTTCCATTCCTATCTCTGAGACTCCACTTACCTCGTCTACAACAACATTTTGAGCATACAATATTCCATACATGGAGTCTAGCATCTCTTCATTTTCCACAGGATATTCTTGCATCTACTTGGATTCATCACTTAGTTGGATATTTTTCAAAGCTAGCTTCTCGATTCAGAGGGGGCTTTCATAGTCCTACTAACACACATTAGGGCGTTGTACACCTAATGGAGGACTACAACATACAAATATACTACCATGTGATTATGATTTCATGCTTTATGATTTATATTCCATTCTTGCAAGACCTACTTCTTGGCGATACACATCTCATGGTGGATATTTTCAAAGCTTTGGAGGTTCCTATGTACCACATGGAGTCATCCTATCTATCCTGCATGGAGGTGATCTCGTCCAGTGAGATATTGTTTTGTTCATGTACCTCGTTGGTGGCGTACCTATGGAGCATCTGCTTGATCCATCTGGTGGACATCTTATGCAGTACCTTGCGATCTTGCATGGTTGATACCACTTGTCGGCTATGGAATTCCACATGGAGACTTCCTATTTGGTGCTCGTACTATTGCTCCTACATTCTTGGTGGATCTTTCTCTCATACCCTAGTAGCCTCCATACTCTACAAAATGGAGTTGCAGGGGGGTGTTGAGAATATGAGAGTACATCTCCCATTTGTATCTTGGATTCACTCAATTTAAATTCCATTTCCATTTTATATTATATCCTTTGTATTTGGGTATCTTTCCATGTGCTTCGACTATTGTATTCATTCTCCTTTAAGGGGAATTATCCCACATGAGATGTACTTTGGAGAGCCCCTCCCAAATCTATATAAGGGGGGCCTCTCCCCTCATTTGTACTTGGATAGAAGCTTGAAGAGCCTACTCCATGCTCTTGGCAATCTCATTTCTAATGCATGTGAGTTTACCCATTTCTTGGTCTACTCACTTTGAGTCTCTCACACTCTTTCTTTTGTGAGTACACTATTCTTTTCATTTTGCTTTCACACATGTACTCTCTATAGTTGAGACCCTTCTCATCAAAGTCCTTGAATCACAAAAAATTGGTGAGTATACTTAGGGAAATTAGGAGTTCAAAAATACTTTGCTTTGTGGTGTGGAAATCACGATCTAAGCTCCTTTCAGCCTCTCAACACACTATCATAGTGGCTGTGTATGCAATTTTGTCTTTTTGTGCCAAAGATATATGTAGGTTTTAGTTCTCTTGTATAAGCTCCTTGAAGTCTGCTAGAGGTTTAGCCGAACTCGACAAAGTAGTTCTGTTCAACTTTTTGAGATACATTCATTTTTTTGCATCAGAGTATTTTAGTGTAGGATCTCCTCCTTCACAACCTTGAGACCTTAACCACTAGGCTAAGTGGATCACTTGTTTAAGAGAGCACATGAACTTATGCTTAAGTCTAGTCTCAAGATCTTTGGTCATGCACATGAGTGACCAAACGGTGTTCGATTTCTGATCTGCATGAATCGGCTGGACCCCTAGATCATAGACTTACTTTATTACATTCTTTCCCCCTTGGGAAATATTTTCCAACTTGAAAATAAAGTTATATAGAATAACCATAGGCAACCCTCAAGCCACATGTTCTTAAACCATAAGAACATGGTCATGTTCTAAAACTAGAAGAACATGTCTCATCTCTGTGGTGGGATCCCCGCACAAATGATTCAAAACACTATCTGACTTTGCACTTCGAGAAACTGGTCAAAGTACAAAGTAGTAAATGAATTATAAAGGTGGATCTAAAAACATACCTAGCCACTTCATTGTTTTCTCGATGTGCAATCTAGGCACAAACATATGAAATGGATGGATTTTAAGATTAGTTCATTTTTGGGCATCACTAGTGCATGAACATAGTTCCTAAGATGGGATTCTTATCCCAGTCAAGACTTTGAGAACTCTTGATTCACCTAAATTGGATTTGAATAACTTGAAGGTTGGTTGTCCTGAACATCGAACTTGGATGTTTGTACTATGGTTTAATTTCAACCAACATTAACTTGATTTTTTTCACCCAGCTGGAGGACTACTTTCTCCTAATGAGCTTGGAAATCCTATGTAAATTGCAGGAGAAGGTTTACCATTTACCTTGGTTCAACCATACTATAACTTGTCCAGGTCAAATTCAAAATAAAAATCATCCAACTTAGGATACTTTTCTCAAAGAATTGAGCTAAAAGTTCCTAGGAATTTTCAGTTGTATGAGCAATTCCTAACTTCTTTGTGCTAGAGTTTACTAAACTCTTAGAAAGTCATTAGAGTTATGCTAGAGAACTCAAAGAAAACTCAAATGAAAAAGTCAATTTTGGACTTGTCATCTTTTGAAGATTGAATAAGTTCTTTACAGAGCATTTATCTAGGATGTTTATTTTTAGTTATCTAGTTCCAATTCGCTAACCCTGGACTTTTGTGAAAGGAATCAGATAACATGTCTGAGTCAATTCCAAAAGATTTGGAAAGCGGAAGGAAAGAACTAAAACTCTATATAACTAGTTCAAACTTCTAAAATATAAACTTGGTATGAGTCCAATACTTGATGACCCAAGACTTTAACTCAAGACTTTAACTTCTTAACGATCAGTTTCAACAAGGTATTGAAGCATTTTTCTTTTCTAGCTTTAAGAGAAATAAGATGGATTCTCAAAAAGATTTAGAGCAAATCTAAAATATCATCCAACCACAAGATACTAGTGTGGTATCTAACATCAGTGTGTCAACCCACTGAGGTTTGATTGATGAGTTTTTTTAAACTCAAATAATGTTGCACTTGAGACTAAGTTCATGCTATATTCAATGTGTATGACTGCTTACTAGACATGCAATTCTTGTGCATTGCTTTGAGTCAAAGGATTGAATTCACTGAGTTACAATGGGAACTTGGTGTTTGACTTAGTCAATCTATTCCTTAGTTGAAAGGATCATTTCAATGTCAAAGTCCTTTAGAAATGTATCAAATATTTCTTATCAACAACACTTAATCTTGAAGTATTTCATATTTCAAATAAGAATAACTCTTTTTCTTTTTTAAAAAGAAGATCTTGGAAGTTACCAACTTCATATGTTCTAATTAATCTTGAAGTATCTTGAGGTCATTATACTATCCTCGTTGAATTTAAACTTCTCTTTGGAAGTTTCAATTCCCTTGAAGATCAAATCTAACTTCATAATCCATTCTTGAACTAAATAATAATTATCATCCCACGGTCGGATGTCCCATACCATCTTTCCTACATCAATATGAGCATAAAATCTAGTGTCCCATACCACCCTATTTTATATTCACATTAATGTGTGGGTGATACTTATGCTAAAGTCTACACATATCTTGATAGAGTACCTTTTCACTTCAACTCTTTAAAAGAATTTGGAAGTTTTAGGCATTACCTCTAACTTGATATTCTAAACCAGTTATAATTCCAAGTACTTGAATTTTCACAATTTCAAGTCCGATTGGTTTGTTCTTGAACAATTTGTAGCAACAAGGGCTTTTTACTTCTTGTCTTTAGATTCCTTTCTTACTGATGTTTTAGGTACCTACCTTGACTCATACTTTATAGGAATCTCTCTATTGCTTAAGTCTAAGCATCCACTCATGCTTTTTGGATTCTACCAAAATCCCTTTAAGGATAGGTAAACTTTATGTTGTACCTTCCACAGACTTACTTACCGTTGACTCGGTCACAAACTAGATACTTGGAATATTTCATTTTGTTTAGACTTGGAACGAATTACTCTTTCCATACTTTTCCATTAAATAAATGGAACTTGAGTGAAAATTTCCCAAAAGGAATTTGTTTGCCAATCAGAGTAGTTGCACAATTTCTTGGACAAACCTTGCCAAGCTTGATCAAGTCTTCTTGACCTTGTGACAAAAATAAAGACTTATTCCTTATCTTTAAGATCTCTTGAACTATCAAAAGCTTCTTTGCTTACCCATGGGATTTTAAAGATCTTTCCCCAACTCAAGCCCAAGCATGTACTAATGCCTTTCAGATTCTAATGGTAAGAATCTTTGATACACCTTCAGGTGATATCAACCATTGGACTTTAAGTACCACTTCTAGTGGTTTTGGACTTCTGAGGAACTAGTTGTTTTCTAAAGAGTTTGAAGAATTTCATTCTCAATACTTGGGAGAATGTTATTCTTCAAGGACTTGAGATTCATTCTACGGAATCAAATAACCTGAGCAAATGATTCATCTTGAAATCCATTGCACTACTAGAAGGATAATTGAAAGAAATTCTAGATTTTTAGATAACATTCTGGTTGCTTTAGTTGTGTTCATTTCTTGAGTATCAAACTAGAGGATAAATATCACCTTTAGGATATGGTTTTCAATTCCATTATGAAAGTTTCACTTGAACTTTAATTTATGTGATATTGATTCCTTTTCTTGATTTTGATACAAGATTTATTATTATTGGTGAATCTTTAGATATTACTAGAGTGCTTTAAACATATTTTAACAATCATAATTATGTTTAAAGTCCAAGCATCTTTTGATGATTGATTCAATAATAATGCTACTATGAACACATAATTTTGAACTTTATAGCTTGTTTAGGAAAATTGCATGGATTGGAGATCCATTTCTTGGAACTTTGTATTCCTAAATGAAAAGTCCATAGTTCAGTTCATGTCTTTAGGAACTTATTTCCTAAAGATCTCTTGCTTAGGTTTCCTCTTGAAGCTTCAATTAGCTCAAATGAAACCATAAAATAACTCTCCAATCTGTTTAAAAGGAAGAGTTCTCTCAAGTTCCATGCTTGCTTAGTTAGTTGCATCATTACCAGAGATGCAATCATGAAACATTGCATCCATCTATTGAATGTTCAAGTTCAATTCATGCTAACATTTAATCACTTCTTAGATTTTCATCACCCCTTAGGATGAATTCAAAGAGAAAACTTCAAAAAATCTATTTTTTTACAAATTTGGAACATCTCAACTATCCCTCTTGAACTTTAAAAGTTAAACTAGTTTAAGTTCCATTGGATTTTATTTGATTGCTATCACCTCTTGGGATAGATGTTGGAGTTAGACATCTATGGAAGCACGTGAACAACACAAGGAAGAAGAAGAAGAAGCTTGGAGCACAAGACACAATAATGTATTACCACTAGAATGTACAAAGATAAGTAACATGTTAGGCCTATAGGTGTATATACAAGAAGAGGGGAAAAAACCTCTTAAAGAGGGAAAAAAGTGCCCCGGCGGTCATAGTGTGTTCATAGACATCATTACCTAAATATATCAACAAATCCCTCCTGGGAGTGATGCGGTGAACAAGGAGTTGGCACTCATGTATAAGGAAGTGCCATGCTATGTCGAATCAATCCACAAAAGGAAGTAAGCCCAAAGCTTTGTGAAAAGCTTCAAACTTCTCCTTAGGCAGAGCCTTTGTGAGAACGTCCGCAATGTTCTCCTACATGGGCACATGTGCCAAGTTGATTTCTCCAACAGAGAACCTCTCCTTGACATAATGAAAATGCACTTGAATGTGCTTAGTGCAAGCATTGAACACAGGGTTCCTCGCAACTACCAATGCGCTTTGACTATCACTGAAGATGGTGGTGGTAGAAGGCTGACCAACACCTAAATCATCCATAAGGCATCTGAGCCACACACACTCAATAGTCGCTGTGAAAGCTGCCCTATACTCAGCATCAGAACTGCAAGTGGCCATAATAGGTTGCTTCTTGCTCAGCTAAGATATGCATGAGCTACCAAGCATGAAGCAGAAAACACTAGTGGAAACATGATTGCCATAGCAACCAGCCCACTTAGGCTTAGAAAAAGCATGTAAATATGGTAGTAATGATCCCCCCTTGGGATAAAATAATCCAAGTAGCCGGGTACCACTCAAGTAGTGAAAGATGCGCTTAACCGCCTACGAATGCTTGACTCTGGGGCTATGCATAAAGCTGGTCATCTGTGAGATAGAAAACTGAATATCTCGTTGGGTAATGCATAAGTAAATCAAGCATCCAATAGCCTGCTGATAGAGAATAGCATCAAATGCATCTCCAACATCATGAAGGCTCAATCGTAAACTTGTCTCCATAGGAGTGGCAATAGGTTTACAGTCTTCAAAGCCAAAATGCTACAATAATGTGTCAATATATTTTGTTTGACACAAAGCTATTCCGCCATCAACGTGCATAAACTGAATTCCCTGATGCAAATGCCCTAATCGGACATCTTAAATGAGGCATGCAAATCAGCCTTAAAATCAGCAATATGTTTCTCATGACGACCAGTGAGCAGCATGTAATCAATGTACACCACAATGATTAGAAGCACATCATTTTCATGCTTAAGAAATAAGGTGCTTTCAGTTGGATTGTTGTCAAAACCATGTGCAATTAGATAGGCATGTATCTTTTCATACCAAGCATGTGGTGCTTGCTTTAAACAATATAATGCCTTCTTTAACCTGCACACCTGGTTTTCATGCCCTTTTTGGACAAAGCCACAGGGCTGAAAAACATACACTTCTTCATGCAAGTCACCATTCAAAAATGCTATTTTAATGTCCAACTGATGTACATTCCAACCATGATGAGCTACAAGTGCACATATGTTATGAACAATAATTATTCGGCATGTAGGTGCAAAGGTTTCACCAAAATCAATGCCTCTTTCCTGCGCATAACCCTTTGTAACAAGCCTAGCCTTATACATGTGAATTGTTCCATCAAGCTTACACTTTAGCTTGTATACCCACTTTGTACCAATGGACTTCATTCTAGGAGGCAAGTCACATAAAGACCAGATACAATTTTTCATGTTAGCATCATTTTCTGATTGCATAGCAACCATCCAATTTTTAGAATTTTGTGCTTCATCATACGAAACAGGCTTATTCTCATCACAGAGACTAGAGGCAGGCATAGCATAGCAAATTGATGCAAAAGAGGCACTTTGAGAGCCTGAGCAAGTACATATTACACAGGTGCATCTAATTTGTTGTCATGTAAAGTTAGCACTAACCATTTTGTCATAGTTTTTGGCTCCTCAATATCAGCTCTCTCATCAACAAGTGCATCATGCAAATCTGCATCATAAATGGATTGATTTGCATCATCACATGAAACCTGTAAGGCCTGAGAAGTTGCCTCATTAGGAATAATACTAGCCTATCTAACTGTAAAAAGAGGCAACAAAGTATCATACATGTGTTTGGAGCTAACAGATGTCTCCTTTGTACATGAAAGAAGAAGTTTTTCAAATAAGTGAAGGAATAGAATCACTCTAGAGCTAGAGCAATGCTCGCTCCAAGATGAGTGAGGAAAACCACAACCTCTGAACTTTGCATTGGACAAAGTTAAGTTGTTATACACAAATGGCAAAAAACCATAGATAAAGCACTTTGTAGCTTTGTAACTTGTTTGAATCTTCCATTATGTATTATGATCAAATGATCTAAAGAGCTCATGTATCAAGCTCTTGAAGTTTTATGTAAAAAGGGGAAGCCATGCAAAAAGATTCTTTCAAAATGAAGGATTTCATCATCAAGAAGGTTCAACCACAAAGGAAAGAAGGAAATTGACTCTTGACGCAAAGATCGACTACATGGAACAACGGACTACATCAATGGACATCATCAAAGACAATGACAACAAGGAGGAGAAAACTGCTATAACATGGAGATCAAAAGATTCAAAGATCAAAGTCACTTCAAAGGAGCTATCTACATCAAAGCAAAAGGAACAACCATCTACCATAAGAAAAAGGGATCTCATCAACTAAGCTCGTGTACTTTTTCATTTGAATTAAGTACTTTACATGTATCGAAAAATGCTATACAAAAGGAATTATCGGATCAAAGGGGATTTGCTCTTGGAGTTCAACCACATCAACCATATGAAGCAAAGATTACTCTTGGAGATCAACCACATGAAGCAAAGATTAGACTTGGAGATCAACCATATGAAGAAACAACTACATTCTTGAAGATCAACTACATCAAGCAAAAATTACACATTTGAAGAGAAGATCAACCACTCATATGAAGAGAAACTCAAGCAAAGAAATGGACTATAATTCTAAAAAGAAAAGATTCAATGACATGAAGGAATACATTCGCCGGAGGACATCAAATCAAAAGGGCATCAACAAGAAGGGGAGAAAAGGAAGCTACTACTAGAAGATGGAAGACAATGATAAATCGAAGGAATCAATCAACAATCAAAAGGAGCTCTCTCTCAAGAATGAAAATTCATCAAGGGTAGACATCATCAACACAAAATTCTTGAAGATAATCAATCAAACAGAAAGACTACTTCTTCAACAATCAACGACTACATCAACATCAAAGAGACTACATATCCAAGAACAAAATGAAGAAGAATCACACATGAAGACAAATGGAGCAAAGCAAGAGAGAGAGAGAGGAGACAACATCAAATATGATCGAGTGAATTTGAAGATTGAAGGGGAGCTGTTGGAGCAAGCAATCTCCAAATCCACCACTCATAGCACCTCGTGTTTTCACATAAAATACATCGGAGAAGCCGTAGATGTTTTGCATATAACTCCACTCTTAAAGTTTGTTTAATTCCCATATGACCCTAGTCTTATAAGTACTTTTTCTATATGAACTCTACCCTTAGAGATTTACGTTTAATATTTGATCCATACCATATAAAAAGAAATAATAAAAAGGATAAGCGCTCCATGTAATTTGTAAAGATTCCTCCTTAGATCAAGGAATCATATAGACGTGCGGTGAAGAAAATATAGTCACCTTAAATCAAGGAAGTCAGTCGATCTTTTGTTTAGAAAGAAATCTATTGCAGTGACTTCTACCGCTTCAGATCATTGTATATAAGCATACACTAGTTAATACAATTTTTAGGCATCGCTATACATCTTCACATATGTTCTGTCGGCTGCCCCGCTGTCTCTCTTTCCCTCTTCAATGTATATGTTGAATTCTTATGTGTATACTTCATGTTTGTTATAATATGGCATTGATTCACAGAGTACTATAGTACTAATCGTTTTGTGCAACTCATCAGTCATATGTATCTCTTGCGTTGATATGAAATATGAATGGAGGTGTGAGATACATGCATTTTCTATGTCGTCCCTATGTGTTGTGAGCATTGTACCATGGAAGTAACAAGACTCCACACAGTTCGAAGCATCAGAGTCGAGTTTAAACATGTACTTGCATTATATGTGATGCCAACGTCGCATGAATTTGTACATTAGCCATCATTGCAACTTTATGTGGTTATATATCCTCTGTATTTTGTTCGTCAATGATTACTATTAGTTTGCTCAATATACATGAGTGGCCTCCTTTATGCATCATAATGTGTGCATCGTATGTTTATGCACAGCATTGTAAGTCATGATGATTATGCACAAATATGTCGAATGCTTATTGTCAGATATAACGATCATCATTTTGAAGATTGTAATAGATTCATTCAATACACACGCAAGGTTTAATATACTTAACACTCATATGCAACAATTATGCATTCTGTTCTTCAGTGCTACACGTTGCAAAAGAAGCCTCACACATACACACATCAGAGAATTGATCGAGCTCGATATGTACGACACTTGCTAAGAAGTACATACATCTCATGGATAAAGTGAAGTGGTAGACCTCAAAGGGGGCTGCTAATATTTCAAGGATGAAGATACCCTTGAAGACTGCAGATGAATCTAATCGAAGCTAGACAAAATCTGTCGTTGTTTGAAGCCTATACCTGCATAAGTCATTTAAATATATCTTATGAGTAACACATGCAAGTTGTGCAGGCACACTTGTTTACTTCATCAAATGCTAGTGACACACAGAATGATTTCAATGTTTTTGACGCAAGATGCATACATTCTTCAAAGGCGTTCACATGCACATGTTCATTTATTACAAGTATTGTATAAAGATGCACATGCTCTATTACATTCTTTAGTACATCAAAATAAAGTGAATGTCGATTGTTCAACTTATGATCCGAATTGAATGGGACCGTACTTCTACTTATATGTAACTCTTGGAGTCACTCTTTACTCCACACTTCTACACATGTTTCCACATTAGAGTGTATTTTTCTACACTCACAATACATACACATGCACTCACATACACATGCACATACATACCCATGCACATACACTTACACATACATATGGACATACATACATATATACACATACACTTTTACACATACATATGGACATACATACATATATACACATACACTTACACATACATATGGACATACATACATATATACACACATACCCACATACACTTACACATACACATGCACATACATACATATATACACACATACACATGCACATACACACATATGCATATACACTTACACATACACATGCACATACATACATATACACACTCATATATATACACATACACACATATACACATGCATATATACCTACACATACACATTCACATACACATACTCACACTTACTCATTCATATGCACATATACACATATACATGAACATGCATGCTCACACTTATACACACACATACATATGCACATACACACATAACATGCACATACACATACACACATACATGCACATATAGTTACACATACATATGCACATACACATACATACACATGCACACACATAAACATGCACATACATACACATATGCACAAACACTTACACATACATATGCAACTACATGCATATACACATACATATGCAAATACATACACATATGCACATACACTTACACATAGACACACATACATATAAGATGCAGATACACACATATACGCATATACACTTACACATACACATGCAAATACATACATATACACACTGATATACATACACATACACACATATACACATGCATATATACCTACACATACAGGATACACTTATACACATACACACATATACAAACACATACACACACACATACACATACATATGCACACACACATATGCACATACACTTACACATACACATATACATACATATACATACACATAGACACATGTATATGCGTAAATACACATACACACATGTATATGCATAAAACATATCTATATGCACATATATACACACACATATACACGTATATACATGCATATAGACACACTTACATACATATAGATATATACCTAGATGTGCATACATACATTTTATACACACACAACTACATGCACATACATACACACAACTACATGCACATACAACAAACACACATATAATATGAATGAATTATATAATTAAAGTAGTAAATCACATGTTATTTATAAACAACAATAAAAATCATTAAAACAAGATTTTTCTTTAATCAGTACCATAGATACAATTCAAAACATAACTGAAATGAGAAAATATATAGATATAAAAAAGTAAGTATATCAATTGAAAATATATATTCAATGTAATATATTAGTCATCATGATCATCCTCATCCACATCGTCCTATAAGTCCTCATCATCATGATCATTGTCATGATCATCCTCATCATCATGATCATCTGCATGATCTGATGTATCTATAGTGGCATCATGGGTAGAGGTGGGAGCGCTCTATGACAATCGAGATCATCTTGCCTCTATCTCTCTCTCCACCTCATCCATAGCTACCTCTCCATAATACTCTTGTATTACATATAATAAACATAAATAAATAAAACATATAAAACATCAATAAAAATAAAATAATTATATGAAATTTACTAATACTCACAAAAGCATTTGGATGATCTTGCATGTACTCACTGAGACATCAATATCCATAATGCGTAGCAAAATTGATTTCCTTTTTTGTAGGATATCGACCATAATCCTTTCTTTGCATTGAAAAAAATAAAAAAGATTAATGATTAGTTTTTTAACTATAATAAAAAATATAGTCTCAATAATAAATATACTTACAAATGTAGCTACAAAACCATGATGGCCCATTTGGCCTAAGTGTGATGTACAACCAGACTCAACTCTCTTCTTTGCAGCCACCTACATTTATTTAGATCAAATATAAAACATATGAGAATTGTAAGTCACTGTAATATAAACTATTAATTTGTATACCTTCTATTGAGGAAATGACTCCTTAAGATGAAATAATGCCACGTCTCAGGTGGTATGTTAGGTCTACTCTTATTTTGTTCTACCATACAATATCTCCTGTTATTTCAATCTAAAAAAAAAGAGAATTAGAATATTAAAAAAACTTTAAATTTAGAAACATGCATATACAGACACACACACACACACACATATACATGTACACACACATACATAGTAAATACATAGCCACACACATACATAGTAAATACATAGCCACACACATACATATACACACACATACATAATAAATACGTACCCACACAGATACATATATACATACACATATACATGCATACACATACACATATACATACACTTACACATACATACATACATACACTTATATATACATACATACAAAAACATACATGCATACACATACACATATGCATACACTTACACATATATACATACCCACACATACACATATACACACACATACATGCATACACATACACATATGCATACATACACATGCATAGTAAATACATATCCACACACATACATATACACACATACATGCATACACATACACATATACATACATACACATACATAGTAAATACATACACACACATGCATGCATACACATACACATATACATACACTTACACATACATACATACCCTTACATATACATACACACATATATATGCATACACATACACATGCATACACTTACACATACATACATACCCATACATACACATATAAACACACATACATGCATACACATACATAGTAAATACATGCCCACACACATACATATATACACACACACAAACATACATGCAGACACATACACATATACATACACTTACACATACATGCATACACTTACATATACATACACAAACATACATGCATACACATACACATATGCATACATGTACACATACATACATACCCATACGTACACATATACACACACATACATGCATACACATACATATATACATACATACACATACACAGTAAATACATACCCACACACATACATATACACACACACACATACATGCATACACATACTTATATACATACACTTACACATACATACATACACTTACATACACATACACACACATACAAGCATACACATACACATGCATACACTTACACATACATACATACCCACACATACACACATACCCACACATACACATATACCCACACATACACATATACCCACACATACATGCATACACATACACATATACGTATATATACATACACATATACATACATGCATACACATACATACATATCCACACATACACATACACATACACACACATACATGCATACACATACACACACACATACATGCACACATACACATACACACACATACATCCACATATACATACATACATACATACACATGTCATACATTTATAGTTTTGTATGTGTATTTATATGTCAGAATGTGTATTTTTGTATATGTGAGTATTATAATATGTATGTATGTAAATAATCAGATTATTAATATCTCGTAACTTTATTTTCTACACAATCAGATTCTAATAAATCAGAGGGAACTCCACCATTCTCTCCTAATTGTGCAAGGACTACTTATTGTAAGTATATCAAACTTTTAATTCTAATATTTGATAGATACATACATGATTGATATATGCTTTTTTATTGTTATATTATAATCAGATCCTAATCAATCAAATGGTACTCCACCACCTTCCATCCATGCAACAATGTCTTCACATGTTTCCTTTGATAGGAATTATGATGATTTTTACTATCAAGAGCATATTATATGTTTGTGTAATTTTTGCTATGGTATGTATCAAAGACCACGACTGGAATGTATTGAACATGAGATAGAGTACGGTAGTTTTGAGCATGCACCACCTCTTAATCAACGTGATAGAGCTCGGATATGTATTGATTCGACAAATTAATGTCACTATTTTAATTGAAAATCATATACAAAATCTAATTATACTTGATATATAGCAATATTTGCTCAGTGATGATTTTTCTACTAATAATGCTAATATACCTTGTACATGTCACGGACTTGTCGTTTATCAATTACAAGTAGAGGTTTCTCGAGATCCTCTACCTCCTGTTTTGCAAACAGAAATGTGTGAAGATTAGCCATTGCCAACTCATGATCATCCTCTAGTACAAGCATATGATAGAAGAAGATATGGAGGATGGAATAGAGAACCCTTCCTTTAGATGGAGAGGTTTTTAAATTTTGGGGTAATCACTATATGATTTGTCCCTCCACTATTACTGGTGTTGGTCGTGGTCTCTTTATTGTAGAGGATTTGTATGTGCCACCGAACTTTGAAGTCACTCTTATGTCATTTTGTGGTCTTATATATGGATGGGGAGATTGGCATCGACTTACAGATTATGTTCAAAGCATGAATACTTATCGATTATGCTTGAATGTAGCTTCTCTTGCTAGTAGAGGGATTACACAGGTCGAAAATAAAGATTATATAGTGATGGAAGACCTTACATGCATGGAAATATGATAGGTTTAGTAAACAGTAGTCGGGGATATAATAGTTCAATGACTAGTTGCACATCTAAGGAGCATGAAAATAGTCATGAATCACCATACATGAGTAGAAATGTAGCAAGATATGTAGTTGTCAATGTTATTACTTCATTACATGCTGATGATGAATTATTAGTTAATTATGAATGGCGTAGACTTCCAAGAGCACCTTTTAGCAAGAGAGCAATGAAAACTTTCTAATTGATTGAAACTCTTTTTAAATTAACTTACATATTTAAATTTATGGTTAAAGTTTACTTTTCATTCATTTATGGAATACTAATGATTTTTATTCATGGGTGTAGATTTCTATGTATGACATTGATGATCTTCCACCACACCATTTAAAGTTGCCAGTAAGACCTCATTTATCAGAAGCTTCCATGAGGAGGCTATGTGAAAGTGATCCAGTCAAATATGCAAGACTAAAAAACCTACATTCAAAAGAAGATAAAGTACAAGAATTTTGTGATAATGATCAAGATGATGGCATGGCAAGTTTTATTAAGGATTGGTATCAAAATGATAGCGAAAGCATTGATATTTTTAAAAATGGGAAATCTCTTTGAGAAGAATTTCTAAAGCATATATATATGAAGGAAGTTGTTTGACACGACTAAGTGCAAGCTTACTTGTTCTCAATTGTCAAAATTGTTTTGGATGGAGTAACATATTTGTTTCAACACTATTAAGGTATAATTTTTAATTCTCTATTTATCTATTTATTTATTTTTATTCATATTATCTCTTTTCATGAACGTATAGGTTACTACTTGAAAAGTTTTTACCAAGCAAGAATATTCTCCCTACATCACATGATGAAATGAAGAAGATAATCAACAATCTTGGTATAGATTATCAGTGCATACATGCATTTTCTAACTGCATTCTTTTATATAGAGGTGAATATGTAGACTCTTTGACATGTCCAAAATGTCAATCTTCTCGATATAAGGACAAAGAGGGTAAATCCGAAAAAGGGTGTTGATACATTTTCCATTGTCCACGAATTAAACATATGTTTCAAAGCTCTGAATTATCAAAGCTCTTGACATGGGGATTTGATCATAAAAGTATTGATGGAGTAGTGAGAATTCTAGGTGGCTTGATTTTGCCAAAGAGCCATGCAATCTAAATTTAGGGGCATTAGATGGAGTTAATCCATTTTGAATGAAATCTAGTAAATGGTCAACATGGCATGTGGTAGTCATTAACTACAATCTCCCTCCATACCTTAGCATTAAAAAGGAATATTTAATGCTTTCACTTTTAATCCCGAGAAAAAGACAAGTAAAGACGTGAATATATATCTTGCTCCTCTCATTGACAATCTCCAAGAGTTATGGAGAGGTATTGATGTGATTGATGTATAAAAAAGAATTAATCAAAGACACATTATGGGTGGAATTGTGGCTTGGACTATACATAATTTTCTAGGATATGGTGTCTGTTTAGGTAATGATGTAATTTTTTATTTAATATTCATACAATTGAATGTGAGTTAATCTAATTATATTTTTATGGTTTTCATGATGCCAGAATATCTACTAAGGGATATAAGGATTGCCCTTATTGTGGTGATTGGTTGAGATCAATTTATAGTAAGAATCGCAATAAAAATATTTATCTTAGACATCAACGATTCTTGCTTGATGATCATCCATTAAGATGCAAAAGAGAAGTGCTACCTTTTAATGAAAATATTGAAATAGGTCAATATCCAAACCAATAACAGTAATGAATTGGTATCGAAAACAGATAGATGGGCCTCTTATAGATCCAGAATCCGAAATCTTCAAGATGATGAAGATGATGAGAATATAAAGATTAGAGGTAAAGGAAAATTGGCACTAGCAGAGAATATATTGATAGTATTGGAGAGAGTTAAAGGTGTGTCATCTTCTTGATCCTATGCATATATTCAAGAATAATTGTTATTCATTATGGGAACATCTTCTTGGATTAAAAGACACAATAGCATCAAGAAATGATGTAAAGGAGCAAAACTCAAAACCAAAGTTATGACCAATTTTTGATAGAAATCAACAAGAAACAACTTATGCACCTGCTCTTTTGATACTTACAACAAAAGAGATACAAACTATCAACAATAGAATTCTATCGATTCGAACAGCTACATGATATGGAGCATCTTTCAAAAATATCTCTACTATGGATGATAGGAGCTTATCTGGATTAAAGACACATGATTGGCATAACTTTTTGAAGCATATTCTACCTTTGGTTATCAACGGATGTACAACAAAAAGAGTACAGGATGTGATCTATCATCTTGGATCGCTTATACGAGAATTATCATACTTTTATATTTAATATATAAGACTATTTGTTATATTTTATTTATGAAATAATTTCTTTATAATTTTATTTATGATGATAATAGGTGGATTACATCAAAAGGCATTGACAAAGACTCGATCCCACAAAAGAAACATGAATGCAGGGAGCTACTATGTTTGATGGAGAAAGAGCTTCCAACATCATTTTTTGATATTAAACTTCATTTATTAGTCTATCTTGTGGATGAATTAGAGATTCTAGATGTTGTCAACACTCGATAAATGTTGTGGGTTGAGCAATTTATGGGAATATTTAAAGGTTATGTGCGACAAAGAGCAAAACTAGAAGGATCTATGGCAAAGGGATGGATGCTTGAGAAGTGCATGTACTATGTTAATGAATACCTTGAAAGAGTTCATGAAGAAGCTCAATGTGCATGGACCAACGAGTCTTCTTCAAAAATAACAGATGATGTGTTATCAAGTAACGGAGTTCCATTTCAATTTACATTGCAAGAAAAAAGTGATATTTCTACTTTTGTAGCATATAGTAGTGAATGCATGCAACCCTTTGTTAGCAAGTTTGAACAAGACTTCAAAATCTCCGAAGTAAAAGATGGAGAAACAAAAGATATTGATGTAATCTCGATGGCAATGAGAATGCAAGTATATCTTCTTTCATGGATTGGCTATATACTTGTATGCAACAAGCCAATGCAAATAATGAGCAAATTTCAGATGAAGAGGGAGCTAATGGTAGGTTCTGAAAGAAAGGTAATTTAATTTTAATAATATTCTGTCTGCTCACATATATGTATATTAGTTTCTCCTAACCATATGCTTTAATTTTTATTGCAAGCTCGAATGTTCACAAATATGTGGGCTTTTGGATAGCATATTAGAATCAAAATAATTGATTCTTTGCGTAAAAAAAAGGATTCTAGCATTGTTGGTTCTTTCAAGAAACTATCCCGTGCTAACTCAAAAGATACGAACCTTATAGATAGCGAATTTGGCTACGTAGGAACTGTTGTTGGTATCTACGAAATATCATTTCATATGTTCAGATAGGTAATAAAAAGTTTTTATTTTTTATGATATAGTTTATTATTTTTTAAGCACATAATAATGAATTTTTGTTTTTTTATATTTTGATAGGTTATTTTGAAGATTGATTGGTTTTGAGCTAAATATGAAGATAGTAGTTCTACATTCAGAAGGGATTTATCTAGGTTTTGGGCAATTGATTCTTCGAAAATAATGCAATTAGCTAGAGAACCATATATTCTTCCTAGGCATATTGAACAAGCATTTTTTTTATAAAAACCATGATGCTCATCCCTAGTGGCAAGCCATTCATGTTCAACCTAGAGGCCGAACATTGTTTGAATACTTTATTGTTACAGAGATCGAAGAAAGTCATGTTGATGATTCATCATCGGATATTGATATATCAACATCTCAAAGAGAAATTAGAACTGTTGTACATGACAACGATAATAATCTACTTGATGGTGATGATAATACTCTACATGCTAATTCTATTGATGATGATGAAGAATTACCAGAAATCGATATTAGTCCATGTTGAAGGAGATGGTGGATAGTCATAAGAGATGAAGTGGTGTAGCTAATTCCTGCTTCACACCTGCTGTTAATGATGAATGGAGAGTGAAGTAGGCCTCTTTTGCTTGCTAATGGACACAAATAATCGTATATGTAGTTTGAAAGAAGATCCACTAATGATAGGATCAAAACAGATAGCTAGAAAATAATACAAGGTCCAAAACTTGCTATTTTAGTTCACATATCTATTCAGTGTTTTCAACCATTCTCTGAGCACAACAACAATTGACTAAATTCCTTTTGGAGAACTCTAGTTAGCGTAACAAGCTGCCAATCATGAGTGAATTCATAAAAAATGATGGACTATATGCAAACAAATGTGTTTAGCAAATCAACCAAGCATCCCGACATTTACATGCCTTGATAGTCAGCAGACCCGTGAGCAAAGATGGATTAATATCTGATGATTGTGAGAATCATTACTAATGAAACTTTCTATGATTAAAATAGACACTATGCTGAATTTATCATGCTTTAAATCATGGGAAATGGTCAACTATACAGTGAGAACAAGCTCTCACAAGATCACTGTTCTGATGGAGTTATGACAGAGAAGTTACATGAGAATGTAATGATCATATATGTATTAAAACATGTAAAAATACAAATTCATTAGCAATTATTGCAGAGCAAAGAAGCACAAAAGCGGAGCCCCAAAATTTTCAAATTAATGGGAATAATTTTTCTTCTTCAAAGTCTTAGAGAATTCCCTCAAGCCATGTAAATGCACTAGAGGAGTCCTCTATATGCATATTCCCAACTCATTGTAATATATCCCTTGTAAATTAGTAGGAAATTCACTTTTTTAGTAATAAAGTGCCGGTCTCTTGTGTGAAAGGACCAATTTTAGGGCACATGTATATAAGTCACTTTGTGACTCTTTGTAGAGACTTTTTGCCATTGTGAAGAAGGAGAGCTCCTGATTTTCGAATTTGCTTCTTTCTTGCAGATTTTCATCTTCTCTTTGATCTTCTATGTGTGTGTGATGCTTGTAATGTGTGTGTAAGACTATTGTCTACCCCTCCCCACTGTTTTTGAGCTACTGTAGTGTGTGTGTGAGCTTGTAGGAGTTATGGAGTGAGTGTGGGTGGTTCTTGCCATTCACTATTTTGGTCATAACTTGAAGCACGGTTGTTAGAATCGAGTGAAACCACGTCCACTAGAAACGTCTCATCGAGAGCTTTGAAAGGAACTCGCTATTGGCCATATTCAGAGTTTGAAGCTGAGAGAAATCCTCGATTTAGTGAAAACTATTGTAAGTGGTATCGTGACAGACACTTTCAGTATTTCAGTGAGTTAGAGAGGTGGATTAGTCTTTTCTCATGCATATAAGCTGAACCACTTCATTTTCCATCATGTGTGCACATGTCCCTATACACTTGGTTAGGTCATTTGATCGGATTGACAAATAAGCGTGTGTCAATTTCCCACTATACGCACTTGTGTGGCAAATGAGGTTTAGTCTCTTTGGCACAAGTCCTTAAGTCCTCTTAACTTAGGTACACACATTTTTGGCACCGTTGCCAGGGAACACTCAGCCAAGGTGCCTTCGTGATGGTTATAGTTCGAGTGTGATGAAATCGTACTTGTAGAAGTGAATTCGTTCAGTGGTAAGTAGTCCACCACTTCAACACTTGTTACTTCACAATCCCAGAGGTGTGTGTAATGAGTTTTTAGGTTTAGGGTTAGTAGGAAGGGAGAGAAGGAAGAGTTAGGGTTAGGTTAGGAGAGGAGGAGAAGAGGAGCGAAGTAGGAGTAAGTCAAGATCACCAAGAAAAATCCCAAAATAATTACCAAATTAGTGTAGTTCAGGTTCAACCATCAAAAAGTATAAAAACAAAAAAAAATCAGTTCATTTCTCACTTGTCAGAGAAGCAGTATCGTGTGAGAATAGTGATCGGTATCGTGAGCTTGGTATTTTGTTTTCTAGGCTATCAAAGCTAGCTTTTGAGTCCAAGGTGCAAGCCAGACATCATAGAGGTAAGACTCCACAAGATTTCATTGACAAAAACACTTTTAAAGTGCACAAAAATGTGATCACTTGCACAACCGGTATCGCGGGGAGGGACAGAGTGTTTGTTGGAGCTTTCTTGGAAGAGACGGTAGGCTAGGAGTGAAGAGCGGTGCGAGAAGAGTAAGGGGCAAGAAGTTGGAGATATTTTGGCTTGAGGATCGCGATCGGTTGAGTTTTTGGTATCGCGATACCAAAAATTCCCTTGTATCGCGATCCTCGCCGAACTATCGCATCGTCGGTTACCAGTCTTGGTATCCCGATACCACTCGTGGTATCGTATCGCTGGGTTGGTATCACGATCTCACTTTACCAAAGTGGTATCGTATCACGGTCCACTTTTGGTATCGTATCGTGTCGTGTCCAGTCTAGTATCACGATAGCATACCAGTATCAAAAATCGTGCAAGTCGGTGGTATCGTATCGCCACTTGTAGAGGTATCGTATCGTGCGGTTATGAGGTATCATATCACATAACCGCTGGTATCGTATCGTGTAGTTTCTAGTATCGTATCGTCCCCTACTCTAGTATTGTATCATCAGAGCATCCAGTATCATATCGCTCAGGTCGGTGGTATCGTATCCCCACCTCCAGGAGTATCGTATCGTGCAACCCCAGGTATCGTATCGTCTCTCATTCCGGTGTCGTATCGCGATACCATTTTGGTATCGTATCGTCACCTGCTGTGATACCATATCGTGTGAGAAGGTCTGTATCGTATCGTGCTTATTAGCAGTATCGTATCGTGCAAGTACTCAGGTATCGTATCGGGCCAAAATCCAGTATCGTATCGTGCCCTTTTTGGTATCGTATCGTCCGAAAAGTGGTATTGTATCGTCTGGATTTTCAGTATCGTATCGCCCCAATTTTAGTATCGTATCGCGGGAGTTTCTGGTATCCTATTGTGAATGGGCAAGGTATCGTATCGTCTACTCTGGAGGTATCTTATCGTCAGGATAGCCAGTATCGTATCGTGCCCAACAACGGTATTGTATCGCCTGTTGCTATAGTATCGTATCGTCTAGGTTTCAGGTATCGTATCATGACTAATCTGGTATCGCCTAGAGTGGTATCGCCCAGAGTATTTAAAGCATTTTGAAGGGCAAACTTGAGGAATTTTAAGAGCCACTTAGGGAGAGTTTCAGAGACCTGGAGAGCCTCAGGAGGGTGAATGAACTTGAGGTCAGGGAGAGTGCTAAGTAGCCGGCAAAGTGTCATATCTTTCGTTGGAAGTGTCGCTCAGGTCAGTCACTGCTCGGTCTATTCAGACACCTCTAGTGACTCAGAGGAGGAGATACCCATGGCTTTAGAAGACATGCAGGGACCCGCTCCAAGTAGAAATTCATGACCACTGTGGAGGGAGAGTACCGCACTTCCTTACAGTACGTTTCTACTAATGCCCAGGAGATTCCCATCTACCTGGATGGCTTAAACAGATCTGTGGCTAGAATGGTAACTTCCATGGATGCCACAATTGTGCCTAGACCGGCTGTTAAGTTTGAAGGAGGAGCATACATGGACAAGATAGGTCACATATACATAGTGACTGAATTTCCCGATTTGATCAATGAAAGGGGAGAGTTAGTGGGACAGGAAAACTCAGGGAGATCAAACCCTGAGGAGTTAGTGACGACCCCTAGAGGCAAGTCCCAAGTGACGCGAGTCTTGAGAGGAGACTTGATACCTCAAGACGACTACCTATTGGAGGTCTATTTGATCCATGGAATGGACTTGTTGCTTCAAACAAATTCACCAGCCCAAGGAAGAGAAGAAAGCCCGATGACATTTTATGAGCTAAAGGATCCAGAAGACGAGACTAGAATAACATACCTAGATAAAAATCGAAGAAGATATTGGTTGGTTGATGCCATAGACAGGGCTCAACTGAAATACATGGGTTTGCCTGTATTCCCTCATAGAGAGCAGGCAACCACCTCTCAGAATCCCTTTGGAACCCAACAAGAGGCAGAGCACACCATGTCAGGACAAACTAGCCAACGGATTGTTCCCAACCGTACTCATGTACAATTTGCGACTCCAAGAGTACAACCACACAATCAGACCCACCCAGGATTAGGTAATCAATACTGACCACCGGTAAGACCACGACCACCGATAGGAGTACAGCCTGGAATACCCCCAGTTAGACGAGCATTTCCTCCCTTCCCTGTAATGCCTAGACCGCCAGAACCTATGAGAAGATTGAGACCTATTCAGGCGGCCAAATGCGTAAGAAATCATTATGACGGATTGGGAGAACCCTACGATCACATTGCTGAATTTAAACAAGTTCTAAGGGCAGAGCAAGTAGATGACTTCTTCGTGCAGTATGAGTCATTCGGACTCACCCTCAGAGGAACGACTCTGACTTGGTTCCATCCATTATACCCCAACCAATTTGGAAACATGGAGCAATGTTTTCAGGAATTCATTGGGGAATTCACTAAGAGAGGGATTAAACACAATTCTGTGTCTTTAATCCATAGCTTTAAACAGAACCCTAATGAAACTGTGAAAACGGCCACCCGAAGATTCAACCAGTATGTTGATAGATGTCCAGCTGCAGAGAGACCCACTCAGCAAAAAATGATATCATTATTTTTGGATGGACTAACGAATGGAACCCTAAGAACGCTAGTTCACGTGAAGAGGTTGCAAACCCTAAGTGAGTGTCTTCAAGAGTGTATTGACCTAGAAGACAATCTAGCTGAGGATCTCAAGAGCACACCCAACCCCACTAAATCAGAAGACTCTCGGAGTACTATTACATCCAACTCCAGTAATGTGGAGGAATTAGCAGAGCTGGTAGCAAAGAAATTGGGAGTCCAAGGATAGAGAAATTACCAACACCCAGCCTTAAGAGTGCCCATGTTACGAAGATGTAGTCTATGTGGAGGAGATCACCCTACACACGTGTGTGCGAGGAGGGACCGGTGCACATCAGACATATCCTTACAACAGACAGCTCCAACAAGGAACTGCATTGTATTGCCACATAGAACAAACATACACGAACCACACCACAAAAAACTATCCATTCAATAGGCAAGCATGACCTTTACAACCACCTCAGTATCGACCATATGGATATCCACCTAGAGAGCCAGGTAGAGATATGCCCAGGTACAATCCCTACTCAACACCAATAGGAGCACTGAGAACATACGAACAAGTACCATATCCACCGCCTCAACCAATGCTAAGACCACAACTGTCACAACCACAACAAGTGGTACCCGTGAAGTATGCCCAGCCAGAAGAAAATTTGGAAAGAGCCATAGTACCAGCCTCAGCGATGACCAGTGTAGAATTAGCAAACCCTGGCTATGAGCTGCCCCTAGGATATTACTACCACTATGAAGCCAACATGTTAGAGTATGAACCAACTTATGATTCGGCTTACTATGGATATGAAAGCTATGATGATGCCTATGGAAGAGAGGTAGCAACTTTAATGTATACTGCACCTAAAGCACCACCCGTGAGACCACCCATTAGACCACCTGTGCCGAGAGGATCTTGTTGCAGATGTGGAGGAGACCATTTCATTAGAGAATGTCCTCGGCCTTACAATCCACCACCTCCTAGGACTTGGGAAGGATACTGCAATGATTGCGAAAAGGAACATCTTTTCAAAGATTGCCCTAAGAATCCAACCAAAGTCCAAGACACTACACCAATTAATGTAATTGAAGTGATAGAAGCACCTGGAAGTGATAAGGAATACACCGTGCCTCTAAAGGCCATTACCCGAGCTCAAACAAAAGAACAGAAAGGAAAACAACCAGAATGGGAACAAGAAAACAATAGAACAACAAGTCTCAAAATCCAAATTGTAAAAGATTCAGAGGATTCATGTGAGAGTACCCCAAACTCAAAAGTGCAAAAATGGAAAGAAAGAAGAGAGAAGCTCAAAGATAAATGGATGAAAAACAAGATTCAAGACAATAAGAAACAAACAAGAAGTAAGAAAGAGCATAAAGAACCAGAGATTCGGGAAGAAGTTCCCATTTCACCGCTTATTTGAGAAGGAGAGAAACCAGGATCAATTCTAGCTGAGCCAAAACCAGACGACCTAGACATGTGGCTGAAAGCTTACCAAGCTAGAATTAAGACTCGACCAAATGTAGAACAAAACGGAAAGCTTTACCCACAAGGAGAATTAGAAAAAGAGAGGCTTGCGATATGTCAAAAACTTATAGAGGTAGCACAAGCAACCCTAGAAAAGACTATCTCGACCCTTCCACAGACGAGGATAGTAGATGATCAATACAAGGAATGTGTCAAAGCCACGGGTAAAGAACTTAGAAGGAAGGATGACAAATGTGAGCAAGTAAAGAACCAAGATGAACCCATGTCAACAATACCTGACTTGGAAGTTGAATGGCCAAAGGAATTATGGAATAGAATCCGAGAAGAATAATGGAAAAAGAATGGAGTGACTAAGCCTCCTTTTGAGGAATTGGATGTAGAAGTTTATCAACCAAATCCCAATATGGAAGAAGTATATGAGGAAGTATCAAGACTAGACAGAAATAGAGAAGAAGCTCAGAGCATTTCAACCTTACCAAATTACATGGGAGAATACGAAAAGGAATCCGTGATAATCCGGGCACCCACAGTACATGGAAAAGGAAAGGGAAACTCAGAAAAGAATTCACACAATCTAAAAGAACTTAGGAAGACGAAAGTACAATGCAAACTGACTGTGGAAGAATTACTTAGAGTTAAACCGCAACTATGGAAGTAATTAGCGGGTCAACTGGAATTAGGGCAAGAGAAGGATGAAAAGGAAAACAAGGGAAAAGAAAACTCATGTAAGATACAAATCCCAGTGGATAAGGTGGGAGAATTTAGTGAAGGAGACAAAGGTAATACGTGTCTACCTGTCACTTACAACGGGTACATGACCAAGGCTATACTAGACACAGGAGCTGGAGTAGGAATCGCCACCAAGGAGATTTGGGAGAAATGGGGAAAGCCTGCTTTACGACCCACACGCATGAAGCTCCAATTAGCAGACGGTCATGTGGAGAAATCCTTAGGAATACTGGAAAGAATCAAATTAAACACCTATGGAGTTGAATTTGAACACACACTAGCTATTTGTAAGTTTGAAAAGGCTAACAATTACGAAATGATATTAGGATGACCCTTCATGAGACAAATGCGGATAGTGCAAGACTAGGGGAGAGATTCATTATACCTGCAACATCAAGGAAATACCACCAAGATAAACTTACATACGTTTGCATATCGAGATGTCCCTCCACTACAATGGAATCCCATACACAAGGAGGAAGATGACCTATCTATTCATAACGCTGGATCAAGCGATCAATCATGGATGCACGAGGACCCTCAGTTGTGGATGTGTCAAGAAGCCAAGAAAGAGGATAGTAAAAGGCAGATGTGGCCAATAGGACCCAAGGTACATGCCTCAAATCTTTCCTGATGAAACATTTGAACCACATGGATGGATGGAAATCTTAGCAACCTCGGATGTATGTGTGAATGAGGAAGTCCTAACTATGAACGAGTGCATAGATGAAGAAGGCTATGATGTGAATTTATACATGGTTGTCCTTGAAGAAGTGGAAGCAAGAGAGATCGTGGAAAAAGAATGGAAAGAGGAATATGAGAGTATAGAAATGGAACCAGAATTCAATTCACAAGAGAGCTATCTAGACACAATTCGAACTAAAGATAAGCAAGAACCAACAAAGATTTTGGCAATAGAGGCCGTCCCTAGAGTACAAGAGCAAGAGGAAAACATGAGTAAAATTGGACCAAATCCATATCTTTTCGAGGTTCCGGAGCATTTTAAAAGATATGAAATAGAAGAAAGAAAGGTAGCCATTCAAATGCCTAAACGAGAGGCTCGAGAAGGAGAAGCATACGACAACAAAGAACAAACAAAAAAAATCATAGTAACAGTGGAAGAGGGAGAAGAAAGATGCCCATACATAGGTAAAGACGTGTCAGTTGAAGAGGAAGAAGAACTAATACAATTGATCCGAGAATATTGAGACGTATTCGCATGGACATATAAGGATCTCAAGGGTGTGGAACCCTCCATTTGCTCTCATAGAATACCTATGACGGCAGATGCAAAACCATCGAAACAATGCCCTTATACATACAATGAGGTCTATGCTGCTAAAATTAAGGAAGAAATAGACAAGCTACTAGCGGTAGGATTCATATATGAAATAGAACACACCGAGTGGGTATCGGCACTAGTAGTTGTGCCTAAGAAGAACGGAAAACTGAGAGTGTGCATTAACTTGAAAAAGGTCAATGCTACCACCATACTTGACAGCTACCCATTACCCATCACTGACCATCTATTGGAAAGAGTCGCAGGGAAAGAAGTCTATAGCTTCTTAGATGGATTCTCTAGATACAACCAAGTAGCCATAGCTACAGAGGATCAACATAAGACCGCATTCGCGACTGAATGGGGAGTCTATGCTTTCTGAGTGATGCCTTTTGGACTCACTAATGTGCCTGCTACTTTCCAACGACTGATGTGTCATGTTTTCAAGGAATTCCTGAAAAAGAGCATGGAAGTGTATGTAGATGACCTATGTACATATTCAAATCAAAGGTTAGACCACATTCCTGAATTGCGAAAGATATTTAATGAATGCCGACAATATAGAGTCTGCCTAAATTCGGAGAAGTGTGTCTTCATGGTAAGACAAGGGAAGATCCTAGGACACATAGTCTCTAGAAACGGAATTTCCACGGATGAAGACAAGATTAAGGTCATCTTAGAGCTTCCTAGACCTAAGAATGCGAAAGAGGTACAAGCATTTATGGGACATTGTGGATACTACCGTCGATTTATCCACATGTATGCCATAATCGCCAAACCCTTGTATGGACTCTTAACTCAATTCACATGGACAGAGGAATGCGAGAAGGCATTCAATGAGTAATAGAAGAGGCTTAGCACGGCTCCAATTATGAAAACTCCGAATTGGAACAAGCCTTTTCATATTCATGTAGACGCTTCTAATTACGCAATAGGTTGTATCTTAGCCCAACCAGCAGATGAAGGGAAGTTAGATCACTATGTACCTAAGAACCAACTTAGGGACTTGTGGAGAAAGAGACTATACCTCAATCCCCCTCAAGTACATATAGTGGGAATTCACGCTTTAATTATCAATCCGATGAGTATCAAAACCTAGCCGAGTGTATGAGGACATGCATTCAAATGACGATCAATGAAAATGAGTTACTCAAAGAGTGCAAACAAGGCAAAGACTAATCCAAACAAGCTTCAACTGTCAGTCATGGTGTCGCGATACTTGGTGCAGCAGCCAACAATAAATTGAGCTTTTTCTCAATTCCGAGCTCCAAATATAGTGAATACCCTATGTGTTGCAAAGCTCTCGAGAAGACGCATCCAATGGTGCTATTTTCACTCAATTCTGACGCTTCTACTTCAACTTATGAGCAAAATACGGAGTCGTGGGAATGACCTTCCTACACTTCAGCACTTCCTACACTTCACACACACCTTAACCACAGCAAACAAACACTTTCATGGATAGACAACACTTCCTAACACTCTTTTCAAGCAACACACATGCACATAAGCTCAAAAAGAAAATGATACAGAGAGGAGAAGACACAAATTCGAATTTCTGTGCTCTTGATTCTCACAATGGCCAAAAAGTCCTTACAAAGAGTCACAAATTGACTTATATACTTGTTCCCTAAAAATGTTCCTTTCATACAAGAGACCGGCACTTTATTCACTAAAGAATAATTTCCTACTAATGTACATTGGTAAGCTTCTAATCTTCTGTGGGGACGCATCTAGAGGACTCCTCTAGTGCATTTACATCGGAAAATATATTACGAGAATGGTTATGATACAAAAATAAGGTGTCCAAATCGGAAAAATTTTGGGGCCCTTCTTTTTCTCTACCTTGTGCTCACTTTGCTCTGCAACACTCTCCCCCTCTTTGTCTCTGTCGTCCCTTGACAGGCTTTACTTCTTGTCTTTCCCTTGTTGTCCGCACGCATCCTTTGGTCAGTTCTGCCTACTGGTTGGACTTGCTTTACGTTTTAATGGCCCTGTTCTTGATTTTTTCTTTTACATCCTCTCGGCCTGATGCATTTGTGCTGCCTTTTCTTTTCTTTTCATCGCCCGCAACCCTTGGTCAGTTCTGCCTATTGGTTAAAGAGGTGTTCGATTTTGATGGCCTCTTCTTAATTCTTGTTTTACATCCTCTGGGCCTGATGCATTTGTCTTTCCTAATAAGTCAGGTTGCCACGCACGCCACCAGTGGAAGGTATGAGGATGTGATCCTTCAGCCTTCGATCTGGACCTTCCAAAGATCAAGAGGTTGAAGCACCCTCTTGTGGTTTCGGAACCGCTGGATATCTTCTTGAACATCTTCATGGATACTTTCCTGGCCCTGGTTCCTCCTTCCACCTACGTGCTTTTTCCTTGATATGTGCCCCTGCGGGGCTCTGTGCAGAGATGGGTGTTGCGCCCCTGCGGGGCTTCTTGCAGAGATGTCTCTTCGGATATGATCTTTTCAGTGAAGCTTCTTTTGTTGTCTTCTTCTTTTCTTCTTTTTGCTTGATTCTCCCTCAACACTGCCCCCTCCTGAACTATGTGGTCCCCGACAGGCTTTGAGAGTCGATGGGAGTATGTTCTATACACTTTTTGCTCTGTTTCATTAAGCAGATTGGCTTCACGTATCATTAGCTGCTTCCACTGTTCAACTTTCACACCGTCATGTGGCGGTTGTCTATGATCGGCGAAGAAGCTTAGCTCATATGCCACTAATCTGGCATTCTTCTTCGAACGTCTGCATGTGTGTACTTGGCAAAAACATGAGTCTCGAATATTAGGTCATTATGGTAGGGCGGCTAGGCATAATAGACAAATAAAAAACAAGAATGTTTGTTCCCTGATTAATACCAATGAAGTTCAAAAATGTATATGCCACATGTTTGAAGACCTTCAATACTGTAAGTATCATACTGAGTATTTTATTTGTCATTTTGATAGCTAAATCTGGTACTGTTGCATAACTGTGCAGCCAAAATTTGATGGTCTTTATAATCTTCCGTTGGTAGATAGTTATGCGGTGGACTTGGAAGTAGTGGATAGTTTAGCCACTATTTATTGACAGCACCATTCTTTTGCAGTTCCAAAAATTCTCTAGCTTCTCTTCTACGAGGTATTGGACAAAAAGATGGATTTACCTGTTATAAATATGGTGCCGCTTGCCAGTGCACCCGTAATGTAGGATGTTTCTCCAAAAATTTCCTTCTCCATACAGGCTGCGCCACTTCAAATTCTTCTTGCGTATAAGTGAATGTGTCATGTTTGAAGTGCAGCTGTTCGTCTGGATTTTTCTGTGTGATCTTTTTGATGTATTGTCTTGTTTTCTCTTTCATCAATCCGTACGGAATGTTGAAAGACTTCATGATCTTCTCTAAGTCTTTACCTTTAATCTTTGCTTCTTTCATGACTTTGATGACTTCATCTTCAAAATGTTCTGTCAACCGGGACACCAATAGTGCCCGTTCCCTCTTACTTATTTCTCTACCTCGTCAGTAGGATTTTTGTGTCTTGGCTCTACTGGTGTCCCGAGTGATGCTTTTGCTTCTGCTTTGGTCTCTAATTGTGCTATGCGTTCAGCCTTCTCTTTATTTTCTTGCATGGCTGCTCTGAGTGCTTCTTTTGCTGCAAGCAATTCATTGCCAATTTCTGCTACATGATCCATATTTTCGCTGTAACTCACTGCAAGTTTTCCATTGGCGATGTTTAACTGCTTCGTGAGCTCCTTAGTTTCATTCATGTATTTGTGTTCCCATTGTTCTCTTAGGGTTTGCTCTTATTTCAGCAGTGCTGCATACTTTTCAATCTGATCTTTTAATTTTTTCTGGTCAATATCTGTCGTTTCTTGTTTTTCGATGGGTTGATCATATAGCAATGAATTCATTAATTCTTTGTTTCTATTTCGTAAATTGTCATTTTCCTCCATATACACCTTTAGTTGTGTTTCCAGTAAGTTGCTTCTAGCTTTCATTCTCTCTTTGTCGGCCTCACTGGCTTCATGTAATCTTTGTAGGTTTGTCAGTTGTGCCTGGAGTTGGTGATGCTGGGTCATCAATGTATCACATTGTGATTTTACTGCGAGTAACTCCGTTCCCTTGGCTGCAATCTCTTTCTGGGCCTGGATAAGTTGTGCAGATAGTTGTTCACTCATAATTTGAAACTGATTCTTTTCCCTCATGGCTTTGTCGTAATCTGCATCTGTATCCATCATCTGTTGTTGTGTATCCATGGCTGTTTGGATCATTTGTTTGACAACAGGTTTTAATTGAGTGACATCCACATTTAACCAAGTGGTAGGTATACTAACACTCTTTTCAAGCAACACACATGCACATAAGCTCAAAAAGAAAATGATACAGAGAGGAGAAGACACAAATTCGAATTTCTGTGCTCTTGATAGTCATGAATTGACTTATATACTTGTGCCCTAAAAATGTTCCTTTCATACAAGAGACCGGCACTTTATTCACTAAAGACTAATTTCCTACTAATTTACATGGGTAAGCTTCTAATCTTCTGTGGGGACGCATCTAGAGGACTCCTCTAGTGCATTTACATCAGAAAATATATTACGAGAATGGTTATGATACAAAAATAAGGTGTCCAAATCGGAAAAATTTTGGGGCCCTTCTTTTTCTCTGCCTTGTGCTCTCTTTGCTCTGCAACACTCTCCCCCTCTTTGTCTCTGTCGTCCCTTGACAGGCTTTACTTCTTGTCTTTCCCTTGTTGTCCGCACGCATCCTTTGGTCAGTTCTGCCTACTGGTTGGACTTGCTTTACGTTTTAATGGCCCTGTTCTTGATTTTTTCTTTTACATCCTCTCGGCCTGATGCATTTGTGCTGCCTTTTCTTTTCTTTTCATCGCCCGCAACCCTTGGTCAGTTCTGCCTATTGGTTAAAGAGGTGTTCGATTTTGATGGCCTCTTCTTAATTCTTGTTTTACATCCTCTGGGCCTGATGCATTTGTCTTTCCTAATAAGTCAGGTTGCCACGCACGCCACCAGTGGAAGGTATGAGGATGTGATCCTTCAGCCTTCGATCTGGACCTTCCAAAGATCAAGAGGTTGAAGCACCCTCTTGTGGTTTCGGAACCGCTGGATATCTTCTTGAACATCTTCATGGATACTTTCCTGGCCCTGGTTCCTCCTTCCACCTATGTGCTTTTTCCTTGATATGTGCCCCTGCGGGGCTCTGTGCAGAGATGGGTGTTGCGCCCCTGCGGGGCTTCTTGCAGAGATGTCTCTTCGGATATGATCTTTTCAGTGAAGCTTCTTTCGTTGTCTTCTTCTTTTCTTCTTTTTGCTTGATTCTCCCTCAACACTGCCCCTCCTAAACTCTGTGGTCCCCGACAGGCTTTGAGAGTCGATGGGAGTATGTTCTATACACTTTTTGCTCTGTTTCATTAAGCAGATTGGCTTCACGTATCATTAGCTGCTTCCACTGTTCAACTTTCACACCGTCATGTGGCGGTTGTCTATGATCGGCGAAGAAGCTTAGCTCATATGCCACTAATCTGGCATTCTTCTTCGAACGTCTGCATGTGTGTACTTGGCAAAAACATGAGTCTCAAATATTAGGTCATTATGGTAGGGCGGCTAGGCATAATAGACAAATAGAAAACAAGAATGTTTGTTCCCTGATTAATACCAATGAAGTTCAAAAATGTATATGCCACATGTTTGAAGACCTTCAATACTGTAAGTATCATACTGAGTATTTTATTTGTCATTTTGATAGCTAAATCTGGTACTGTTGCATAACTGTGCAGCCAAAATTTGATGGTCTTTATAATCTTCCGTTGGTAGATAGTTATGCGGTGGACTTGGAAGTAGTGGATAGTTTAGCCACTATTTATTGATAGCACCATTCTTTTGCAGTTCCAAAAATTCTCTAGCTTCTCTTCTACGAGGTATTGGACAAAAAGATGGATTTACCTGTAATAAATATGGTGCCGCTTGCCAGTGCACCCGTAATGTAGGATGTTTCTCCAAAAATTTCCTTCTCCATACAGGCTGCGCCACTTCAAATTCTTCTTGCGTATAAGTGAATGTGTCATGTTTGAAGTGCAGCTGTTCGTCTGGATTTTTCTGTGTGATCTTTTTGATGTATTGTCTTGTTTTCTCTTTCATCAATCCGTACGGAATGTTGAAAGACTTCATGATCTTCTCTAAGTCTTTACCTTTAATCTTTGCTTCTTTCATGACTTTGATGACTTCATCTTCAAAATGTTCTGTCAACCGGGACACCAATAGTGCCCGTTCCCTCTTACTTATTTCTCTACCTCGTCAGTAGGATTTTTGTGTCTTGGCTCTACTGGTGTCCCGAGTGATGCTTTTGCTTCTGCTTTGGTCTCTAATTGTGCTATGCGTTTAGCCTTCTCTTTATTTTCTTGCATGGCTGCTCTGAGTGCTTCTTTTGCTGCAAGCAATTCATTGCCAATTTCTGCTACATGATCCATATTTTCGCTGTAACTCACTGCAAGTTTTCCATTGGCGATGTTTAACTGCTTCGTGAGCTCCTTAGTTTCATTCATGTATTTGTGTTCCCATTGTTCTCTTAGGGTTTGCTCTTATTTCAGCAGTGCTGCATACTTTTCAATCTGATCTTTTAATTTTTTCTGGTCAATATCTGTCGTTTCTTGTTTTTCGATGGGTTGATCATGTAGCAATGAATTCATTAATTCTTTGTTTCTATTTCGTAAATTGTCATTTTCCTCCATATACACCTTTAGTTGTGTTTCCAGTAAGTTGCTTCTAGCTTTCATTCTCTCTTTGTCGGCCTCACTGGCTTCATGTAATCTTTGTAGGTTTGTCAGTTGTGCCTGGAGTTGGTGATGCTGGGTCATCAATGTATCACATTGTGATTTTACTGCGAGTAACTCCGTTCCCTTGGCTGCAATCTCTTTCTGGGCCTGGATAAGTTGTGCAGATAGTTGTTCACTCATAATTTGAAACTGATTCTTTTCCCTCATGGCTTTGTCGTAATCTGCATCTGTATCCATCATCTGTTGTTGTGTATCCATGGCTGTTTGGTTCATTTGTTTGACAACAGGTTTTAATTGAGTGACATCCACATTTAACCAAGTGGTAGGTATACTAGGTTCTGCTCCTGTTGTCACATCTTTCCCTTGAGCCACGTGTAATGTGGTGTCATGGGGCTTCCTGATATGAAGTTGGATCCTTGGCTCAGCCTCCATGTGGTCAATCTTGCCTTGAGGTGTGTCATCCGGTACCTCAATCACAACGGGCTCCTTACTTGGTTGTCAGCCTGGTTCCTGGTCTATTGGAGTTTGTATTTCTTGTTTGATAGGTGGCACGACATCTTTATTAGTTATTGGAGCTTCCTTGATACTGATCTTTGACGTATCATTCAATTGAATGACGTGCTCTGGTTCAGTTGGTTTCTTCTATGCTCTTTGCTTGTCTCTGTTCGTTCTCTGGCGTGACTTCAACTTGATTGATCTCTGTCCAATCTTCATTGTGTGTTTCTGTTTGTATATCTGTATCCAGGGTGTCCTTTCACAGCTTGATTCTTCATTAGAGCTTGATTCCTCCAATCCTATTTCTTTGTATCTAGAAGGTACTTGATGAGTTCCTTTATCCTTTTGTTTCTTTTCCTGGCTTGCCTGCCTGTAATGGTGACCTTGAATATTCAAATTTATTTGCCCCCGCATATACTGATGCGTTTCTTCCAGGGCTGTAGAGAGATCTCTCTTAGTAATGGGTTGTTGGGTCCCAGAAATCTTTGGTAACACATGTGTTATCTTTGATTGTGGTGTCTCTTGAGCTTCTTCCTCTCTTAGGCATTTAGTCCCTCTCATAGGTGTCTTTGAGCTGGTTCCTACTCCTTCAACCGCGATGACTATTTTCTTTTTCTTTGGGACAGTTGCTGACTTGGCATATTTGACTAACTCTGTTGATGTTGGCATCACGCGCAAGCAGTTCTTCATATCCAATGCTTCATAGATAAGTAGGGTCAAGGCCGAACTACCATTCAGAAATTTTTTCTCACCCCACTTCTTTTTTGCTTCAAACAGGTGTTCTTGAACATAGGGAGTCATATTTATTTGATTTCCGACTTGCCTCATAGCATGTGAAAGCAGTTGCACCATGATCTTTTGAGGTGCTGTATATCTATGCATGCTTGGAAAACAAAAGTGCTGGTGCACTAAGTGAACAGCCTCTTCAATATCAGTTCTATTGATGTCTAAAAAGGATCGCTTTTTAGGATCATGACATTCATCTTTGACATTAGTGTGTCCTTCTTGATTCCATCCAAAAGCCTTGTTAATCAGCTCGTGAGTAAATTGAATTGTCTTCCAGGCATCAACTTTATCCAGTACTCGTGCCTCAGGAACTGATATCTTATTCGCTGTAGGTTGAAGTGTATTCATCACTTGCGTACATCTCTGAAAATCTGGCAAATATATTGGAAGTCTTAGAAAGGCATCAATTCCAGCTTGAGTCCAGACATCTGTCATGCGCGGTAATCCTTGTACGATAGTCTTGAAGTCTTGCGACATGATAGGGAAGTAGTGATCTCTGTCCATGATTTTGATAGTGGCCATGAAAATGAGATCCGATACTGGTTGGTCATCCAGAAACCAATGGCCTCTTGCTTTTGTTATGGATTCCAAGGGAAGAAGCTGGGCCTCTTCCACTTGCATCTTTTCAGAGTTAGTAGATGCCATCTGCACTCAATATAGAGTATGAATTAGTGGCAAGATAGTATCAGAAATCCTCCTTCATTTGTCCTTCATAAGATTGACATTGCTCCGAGTGAATGGTGTCGTCCCTTCCCCGTGGGTATGAGAAAGGTAATACCTGGGATTTTTCATACTTTTAGATATTTTTATGTTTTTGTCTGAAAGAAAAACAAAAAATTTAGTTCATAGCCGAAGCGGTTATTAACTTTTTAGTAATTTTCATTAGATTATGTACAAGTGCTCTCCTATTTCCCAAGAGGAAAATGTGCTTCACTATCCTGAAATAGAAGAATAACGTGCCAAATGCTTGGCCTTGTAATGTGGCCCTATTATGCATACTTTGGATTCTGGTAACTCCAAATGCGTGCAGCTCGAATTATTTGGTAGATGTATATAGCTTGCTTTGTCTTTCGGCATCCAAATCTGCTTTATTCTGTTGGGAGAAATCGTGTTCCCAACCTTCCTGGTGAATGTGATGCTTCTCATTTGGTGCTTCTGCTTTGTCTGGGAATGACGTGTGAATTGTATGTAGACTCCTGCTCTATCCTGTAGCAGTTTAGCTTCTGTCGTTTTGCCTTTAGATCATCCTGATTTTCCTTGTTCATTGGTTCGTCCTGTTTGATGATTGTCATTTGAGTACATGACTTGGGAATCCATATTTGTGTGCGGTCCGACTGGGTGGCTATCACCCTCTTTGGAATCCATACTTTAGCAATTCTTTGTGGAACTAAATATCCACAGCGATTTTCATATTGGTTTTGTGGGTTCTTCTGCTGTAGCAAGTAGTTCTTCTGTTGAAGATATGCATCCATTTGGTCCTTCCTTATCCAAGCTTGTCGAGTGTAAGGAATGGGGTATATTCTAATAGGTGCAGACTTGGGATTACTCAGAGAACTAGTCTCTCTTGTGCATGGTTCTCTCTTGTGACTTGCTAGATTAGAAGATGGTATGCAAGCAGGATTTGGTGTGTCCTCACATGAAGTACTCGATGAAGGGGTTTCCATAGTGCTAGTGAACATGCATTCATCACTGTATTCATTTGGATGAGTTTTCAGTTCTATACTTGCGGCTTTGATTGGTCGTTCGTCTAGCATGCTGAATACTTCACGATGTCCTATCTTGGCCGAGATGTATCCTAAGGCCAATTGAATAGTTACTTCATATTCGTATATCCAGTCTTGACCTAACACTAGGTCTTCGAGTAAGTCCTGATCATGACATACTAAAAGTTTTTGTTCCATTGTGTTGTTTCCTAAGTGTAGAGGTAAGATAATCTCTCCTATAGACTTGGTGATTTGTCCTCCTATTCCAATCAGCTGTGCCTTTGATGGACGTAATTCCTCCTTGAGTTGCTGAGTCAATGAAAACTTGATACAGCTTATAGCGGCTCCTGTGTCAATGAGAGCATCCACTAAGTGGTACTCCGTTTTTCCGGCTCCCAAATTCAAATATGGTTGTGTCCTTTGTTGACCTAGGTTTTCGGTGGCTCTAAAATTAGCCATTGGGATGAGTTCCTCTCCTAGGCGATATCTCTCATCTCTCTCTCTCTCTCATCCACTCTTTTCGTTTCTTGATTCGTTTTAGTGCTTCCTGTCTGGCTTCCTCTCGTATTCTTTCTTCCTCTAGACGTCTATTTTTACCCGTTACCAGTCATGACATCATTTCTTCAGACAATGGCTCTAAATATTTTTTCACTCGACATCCACTGATATAGTTTGGTAATACATCTCCATCTAGAGTTGCTAAGCTGATGGCTCCGCTGGTGGATATGCGATTGATGATTAATGGGCCATATCCTCTTTTTTGCAATTTCTTAGCGTGTTGTTTCAGGGTATATACCAAAACTAAATCTCCTTCCTTCAAATTTTTGTCTTTAACATGAGCATCAAAATATGCCTTTTGTTGCCGTTTAGTAGCATAAATCCCTGCTACAACTTGTAACCTAGTTTCATGTAACTTTTCTATTTGATCCAATTGAGCAGAGAGTTCATGTCCATTCCACTCATAAGTTGTTGCTACTCTGAGAGTGGCTTTTAAGAAATCAATTGGCAAAATAGCATTTTGTCCATACACTAAGTTAAAAGGAGTAGTGCCTATGGCGGTCTTGTAAGCTACTCTGAATGCCCATAAAGGGTGATGTAATTGTTTATCCCAATTAGATCTACCACTGTTCACAATTTTAGTGAGAACTGTGCACAAGATTATATTTGAACTTTCGGCTTGTCCATTGGCTTGTGGGTGATAAGGGGCTGATTTCTTATGAATTACCAAGAATTCATTCAGTAAGGCTTCTATAACCTCATTCACAAAGTGTGTGCCTCTATCACTTACAATTTCTATCGGTAGTCCAAATCTAGTGAAAACGTTCTCGAAGAGAGACTTGGCAGTAGTTCTTGCATCATTTTTCTTGGTTGCTTTGGCTTCAACCCATTTGGTCAGGTAGTCTGTGGGTACAATTATGTATTTGGCATGGGATCCTTTAGCTGGGGGACTAATAGGTCCTATGAAGTCTATTCCCCATTTAGTAAAAGATCTAGCACTCATCATGGGTTTCAGAGGCATTTCATCTCTTCTAATTGGATATTTTGTTCATTGACATGTATCACATCTTTGCACATATGTTCCTGCATCTTGATGTAGAGTTGGCCACCACATTCCAGCAAAGAGAATCAATTTTGTTGTTTTCTCTGCAGAGAAGTGTCCTCCTGCAGCTCCTGTATGTGCCATTTCTAAAATAGCAAGATAATCATCTTCATGAATTCACATTCGCAAATGATTATCTCTTCCTTGTTTAAAGAGTTGTTTTCCGATAAGAGCATAGTCCTTGCTTTGTTCTACAAGTGCTCATTTTCTTGCTAGAGTGGCTCCTTCTGTGTACTCTTGGGTCTTCAAGAATTTCACTAGAGGCATGCTCCATTTTGGTGCTACAGTGGAGTAGCATAGAGTGGAGTTCTCTTCTGGATTCCGTTCTTGACAAGTTGGGCAGGTTGATAGATAGTTATGCGCATCCGTCTGCATGGTTGGCCAATATATGCCCAATCTCCTTAGTGTTTGCCATGTTCCGTTCGCATTTAGATGAGTTTTCCATTGATTTACATGTGCTTTTTGAAGCCACATTTCTTGTTCCTCTTCTTCTACGCATCTCATGAGTAATCCACTTGAGTCTTGGTGATACAAACTTCCAGCAATGATATGGAGATTTTTAGCCTTCCACAGGTCTTGAGTTCGGTTTGGTGTGCTCCCATCTTTAGGTCCATGAGTGAGTATAGGGATCAACTTTTTTGCCCATTGGGGACATACTTCGAGGTTGAACAGGTACGTGTCTGGCAGATCATCCGGTACTCCTATTGGTGGTTCACCATGTTTCATTCTTGATAGGTGATCCGCTCTTATGTGGGTATTCCATTTCTTTACTACTACCTCAAAATCAAATTCCATCAACAGTAGAAACCATCGAACTTTGCCAAAAGGTAATGTCGGAATTTTTTTACTGCATACACCATCCTTAGGCCTTCTCTTTCAGTCGTGGTATAATTGCGTTTTGCTTGATTCAATTGTCTACTGGCATAGGCTATAGGGTGATCTAACTTTCCTGCATCTACAGGTTGAGCTAGGATGCAACCAATGGAAAACTTGGAAGCATCCACGTGAATATGAAATGGCTTATTCCAATTGGGTACTTGGAGGATTGGTGCTGAACTCAATCGACTCTTTAATTCGTTAAAGGCCTTCTCACATTCTTCATTCCAGTTAAACTGAGTCAATAATGCATAAAGAGGTCTAGCAATTATGGCATACATATGTATAAATCTTCAGTAGTATCCACAATGTCCCATAAATGCTTGGACTTCTTTAGCAGTCTTTGGTCTCGGTAAATCCAGAATTACTTTGATTTTGTCTTCATCAGTTGAAATTCCATTCTTAGAGACAATATGTCCTAATATCTTTCCTTGTCGAACCATGAAGACACATTTTTCTGGGTTGAGGCATACTCTATATTGTCGCCATTTGGCAAAGATCTTTCCTAGTTCAGGGATATGCTCTGATCGTATAGCTGAATAAGTACATAGATCGTCCACGTACACCTCCATGCTCTTTCTCAAGAACTCCTTGAATACATGACACATCAGTCTTTGGAAAGTGGCTGGGGCATTGGTTAGGCCGAAAGGCATAACCCTAAAGGCATATACTCCCCATTCAGTTGCAAAGGTTGTTTTATGCTGGTCCTCAGGAGCAATGGCTACCTGATTATAGCCTGAAAAGCCATCCAGAAAACTATAAACTTCCTTTCCTGCCACTCTTTCCAAAAGATGATCCGTAATGGGCAATCGGTAACTATCTCTTATGGTGGCAACATTTACTTTTTTCAGATTTATGCATACTCTTAACTTACCATTCTTTTTTGGTACAACCACCAAAGGCGACACCCATTCCGTGTGTTCGATCTCATATATGAACCTAGCATCTAATAGTTTATCTATCTCTTCTTTAAACTTCGCTGAGTAAACATCGTTATATGTGTATGATCTTTGTTTGGAAGGTTTAGCTTCAGATGTCATAGGGATTCTATGTGCACATATAGATGGATCTACTCCTTTCAAATCCTTATAGGTCCAGGCAAAGACATCCCGGTATTCCCTTATGAGGCGTATTAACTCTTGTTCTTCCTCCATAGAGACATCCTGTCCTATAAAAGTACATCGTTCTTCTCCTTCCTCTAAGGTTACTACTATTTTCTTGGTCTGCTCTTTGTTATCATATGCTATTCCTGACTGTGCTTCTCGTTTTGGCATTTGAATAGCAATTCTTCTCTCTTCTACTTCATATTTTTTGAAGTGGGCGGGTACTTCAAATTGGTCTTGAGGCTTGTTTTCTTCATCAATTTTTGCTTTATCTAATCCAAGCTCCTCTTCCTGTGTTGCTTCTCGATTTATTTCATTAGCTATGACACTTACTCCTTGATTTCCACTTTCTATTTCCATTTGCTCTTGCTCCATTTCAATGCTCTCGTAATCCTCTTTCCATTCTTTTTCAATTACTTCTCCTTCTTCAGCCTCTTGAAGAATTACCACATATAGACTAATGTCATATCCTTCCTCATCAATGCATTCATCCATGGTTATCACTTCTTCGTTTACACACACATCGAGAGTGGCTAAAATCTCCATCCAACCATGAGGTTCAAATTCTTCATCTAGGAATATTTGAGGCATATAGGCTGGATCTTGTACTGATCTAGCAACTCCTTGCTTTTGCTGCCATCCTTTCCTCCTATCTTCTTCCTTTTTCGCAGTTTGGCATATCCATAGATGAGTGTATTTGTTCATCCATGATTGATCAGTTGAACCTATACTATGAATCGACTGATTATCTTCCTCCTTATGAATCTGATTCCATTGTAAGGGGGGAACATCTTAATATGTATAGGTGTGGAGATTTATCCTTGTGGTGGTTCCTTCATGGTGTAGGTATACAACGTCTTTTCCCCAATCTTGCACGACCTTTAGTTGTCTCATGAAAGGTCTTCCAAGTATCATTTCATAATTGCTAGGCCTTTCAAATTGACAAATCGCTAAGGTGTGTTCGAACTCAACTCCGCAAGTGGTAAAAACTACCCGTTCCAATAATCCCAAGGGCCTTTCAGTGTGTCCATCTGCCATTTGTATCTTCATGCGTGTTGATCTTAGAGCTGGTTTTCCCCATTTCTCCCAGATTTCTTTAGTTGCTATTCCTACTCCAGCTCCAGAATCTAAGATGGCTTTGGTGGTGTAACCCCTATAGGTAATTGGAAGGCAAGTATTTCCTTCATCTCCATCACTGAAATCTCCTACCTTATCGACTAGGATTTTTACTGTGTTTACTTCATTAGACATCTCCTTCTCTTTCGCCTTGATCTCCAATTGGCTGGTCAATTTCTCCTTCAAATGTGGTTTGAGCTTCAACAGTTCTTCCAATGTCAGAGTGCAAGGGATTTTTACCTTTCTAAGGTGTTGTATGATCTCCGATGTTTGGGTTGATGGGTTCAGAGGCTTGGCATCACCGCAAGCCATCTGTTGCTCATCTGCGTGTTTTTGGTTGTTTGGCATATGCATTAGTGCCTGAAAAACATTGCAGAAAATTGGATGATAAAGCAGTAAAATGTATTTTTGTTGGGTAAAGTTCTGAAAGTAAAGGCTATCGTCTGTATCATCCATAGACTAAACACGTTCTAGTTAGCCGTGATGTTGTTTTTGTGGAAGATGCTATTCAGCCATTGCTTAGTGGAGCAAGATCTCACTGGACGAGATCACCTCCATGCGAGATAGGTAGGATGACTCCATGTGGTATGTCGGAACCTTCAAAGCTTTCACCATGTCCACCACACTATGTGTAGTGCCAAGAAGTAGGTCCTGCAAGAGTGAAACATAAAGCATGAAGCATAAAATCATAGTCACATGGTAGTACATCTGTATGTTGTAAGCCTCCATGGAGTGTACAAAGTCCTGATGTGTATCAGTAGGACCATGGAAGCCCTCTCTGAACCGAGAAGCTGGCTCAGAATAGGATCCAACTGAGTGATGAATCCAAGTAGATGCAGGAGTGTCCTGTGGTAACTAAAAAGTTGCTGGACTCCATGAATGGAAAGGTACATGCTCAGAATGCTTCTGTAGGCGAGGTATCTGGACTCTCGAAGACATGAATGAAAAATGACGAGTCACTGATCCTGGAGTAATGCCCAACCGAAGCTGAGGGGAAATATAAGTCTTCGATGGTACGATAGGTATATCCATCTGAGGTATAAGCTGAGATGATATCTCTGATTCCTCCTGCTCTAAAACTGTACCATGATCGGGAAAGTCATGTACAAAGAGAGCATGCTCCATATAGTGTGACTATTCAAAACTGGAATGATCCCCCTCTGAATTGGAAATGGGAGGATCCAAAAGGTATGAATACTTAGAGTATTCATCAAAGGTGCAGTCTTTGGTTACTGTAACTGAGTGACTCTTTTGATCATAGAGTTTGTATGCCTTTTGTTGCTCATTGTACCCAATGAAAATGTACTGCTTAGGCCGATCATCATCATGGCCTTGGACGTAGGCATCACTACCAAAGACGCGGAAATAGCTTACACTTGGTTTCTTTTGAAAGTAAGCTTCAAATGGTGTTTGGTTCTTCAAAACATCTGAAAAACCTCTATTCTAAATGTGTACTGCTGTCTGTACTGCTTCACCCCAAAACTTTAGTGGAAGTTGCTTTTGTCTAAGCATAACTTTGGCCATTTGGATCACACTTTGACTCTTTTGTAATACAATACCTTGTTGAGTATTTTGCTTGGCTTGATACTTGATTCCATGTAGCTTCAAGTACTTGGAGAAGTTTGGGTTGACAAAGCTACTATCTCCATCAGATCGGATAATCTTCAAAGAACTGGGAAAGTCTTCTACAACTGTTGTTGTCCACTCCTTAAACTTGGAAATGGCATCTTCTTTATGCTTGAGTGAATAAACCCATGTGTATCTAGTGAAGTCATCTACAATCAGGAAGAAGTAAATTGAACCACTTAGAGAAGGTGTACTCATTGGTCCACAAATGTCTTTATGGACTAATGCTAAGGGTTTATTTGCAGAAATGGATGCTTCTTTAGGCAAAGAGAAAGCTGTTTGCTTGTCACATGCTTTGCAATTCAATTCCACTTGTGCGATCCTGGGTAGACCTTTGACAAGATGATTGGAAGAGATCTTAGCTAAGCAAGAGCTATGTCCAAATCTACAATGCCACAAGTTGAGACTTGAATCCTTGGCCATAAAACTTGAAAGCTTGTAGAGACCCTTTTCTTCATATCCTTGAGCTATCACTTCATTAAATTCGCGATCAAGGACTTGAACTTGGTTGTGATCGAACTGAACCGTCATGTTGCACTTTGTGATGGCTTTGACTGAAAGAAGATTCTTACATAGGCTTGGTACATAAAGAACATCTTTTAGTGCCTTGGTCTCGCCTTAAGAGTTGATGACTTGAACTTTTTCTCTTCCTTGGATTTCAATGCACTTGTTGTCACCAAGGTAAACTTGTCCTTGATGCTCTTCAAACTCTTGGAAATAATGTGAAAAATAGGTCTTCACTTGTGCAATGAGAATGATGTTCACTCTTAGACTTAGACTTGTCCTGATTCTTTTTCTTGAAGCAATATTTTTCAATGTGGCCAGTTTTGCCACAAAAATTACAGGTGAACTTCTTCGATGAGTTATGTGATCCTTGCTTAGATCCATTGCTAGTATGATGACTTGTGTTTTTGCCTTTAGTGAATGGGCCTTTGGCCTTCATGGCAGATTCCTGGGAGGAAGTCGATTTTGCTTGCGAGTCGTGAAGGAGCAATAGTTGACGAACCTCTTCCCAAGATAAGACTTGGCCGCGATTATACAAAGTTGTGACAAATATCTCGTATGACTTCGGTAACTTGTTGAGAAGTCTAATGGCCATGTCTTCACTAGAGATCTGCCTACCACATAGTGCTAATTTATGCTGATAATCCTCAAATTGTGCTACAACCTTGGTAGTTGTGTCGTGTGGCCTAATGGTCAAATTATGAAACTCGGCCTCTAATGCATATATCTTCGAAGGGGTCTTGTCTTCATACAAAGCGGCTAACGTATCCCAAGAATCCTTGGATGTCTTGCAGGCAGTGATATGTCTTTTTGTCAATTCGTCGCAGGCAAGTAATAGGTGACGTAAGGCTCTTTTGTCCTTGACATTCCACACATGCCAATTGTCTAAGTTGGTATCCCTATTGGGTTCGGGGTCTAACCCATCTACGACTTCATGAAGAAGATTTGTGTAGAGATAGGCGCGCATGACATCTTTCCATAGAGTGTAATTTTGTCCGTTGAGGCGTTCATCCTTAGGCATAAAGATATGGGTGAAAGAGGGTAAGAAGTTAGCCATAGATGATGAGCTTCCTTCTCTTTTGGTCATTACAAAGCTTTGAAGATAAAGTGTTTAGAAACACTACCAAAATCTTCGCCAAATGTAGAAGCTTTGAAGATAAAGTGTTTAGAAACACTACCAAAATCTTCGCCAAGAATGCTGCTTCAAAATAATTGCAAAGCTTCAAATGAACGACTCGATACCAGACTGAAAAAGTCCTTGGGGAGGGGGGGGTTTAGAGTAGCCCTTAGAGACGTCGTCCGTTTCAGGGGCAGTCTGCGTCAGCACTATGCGTCTGATGTTGATGATACTCTGGAGTCTTCCTCTCAGATGTTCAGGCCCGACGGTCGCTCTCTCTCTCTCTCAGCGTCACTTTCACAATGATTGGTGACACCTTCAGAGTGCAACGATCTCCTTCCACGGATCAGATGAAGGTGTGCATAGTGCTGCTGACGGTGCTTTGTTGTAGGATAGATTGAAGCACCACAAGCATGATCTGCGCTAATTCTTAGAATGGTGGAACTTGCATCAATGAGGATCTACATGTGACAACGAAGATCCGAAATGATGGTTGAATCACTTAGTATGATGACCGAGATGCATTACAAACGCTACCAATTTGTTGATGAACCCCTCATCACCACATATAGCATTATGCATATTGAAAATGATTGACGCAACAGAAACAAAACTATTAATGGAGTGCAATGCACAAGTGTTTATAAACACTTCAAAACAAATGAGATGGAAGCTCAATGTTTCAAAATTGACCACGAAAGAGATTGTAAATTATTGAAGAATGCTAATAGAAAGGATGGGAGGATGGGAAAATGGGGATAAAGGGATGCAAAATAATGAGTACGGAGGGGTGGGAGGGTGGGCATATGGGCAAATTGAGGCCCAAAGAGCACAAAAAGGATGGCAAAAGCTTCTCGCAATAAGGAGAAAGCAAGACCACCAACGCTCAAGCACCACCACCACCAAAATGACCGTCAAATGCACCACCAAGACCTCCACCTAGCGCTCTGATACCATGTAGAGAGTACGCATGCGGAAGCAAAATGAAAAGTAAAGTACTCTCACAAAACAAAGAATGTGTGAGACACAAAATGATTAGATCATGAAATGGGTAAACTCATGTGGATTAGAAATGAGCTTGCCAAGAGCATGGAGTAGGCTCCTCAAGCTTCTAACCAAATACAAATGAGGGGAGAGGCCCTCCTTATATAGATTTGGGAGGGGCTCTCAAAAGTACATCATATGTGGGATAAGTCTCTTGAAAGGAGAATGAATACAACTGGTAGAAGCACATGGCAAGGTACCCAAATACAGTATAAAATGGAAATAGACTAGAAACGGAGTGCCTCCTTGATACAAAATGGAGATGCACTCATGCGGATACAAATGTAGATGAAGTAGGAGCAATCATGTCGTCAGCAGAAGGCCATTGGCACTAAGTGGGTATACAAGCTGAAGCATAAACCTGATGGTATAGTTGACATGTATAAGGCTAGGCTTGTTGCAAAGGGTTATGCACAGGAAAGAGGCATTGATTTTGATGAGACCTTTGCACCTACATGCCGTATGACTACTGTTCGGAGCATCTATGCACTTGCAGCCCATCATGGTTGTAATGTACATAAGGTGGACATTAAAACTGCATTTCTGAATGGTGACTTGCGTGAAGAGGTGTATGTTTTCCAGCCCCGTGGGTTTGTGCAGAAAGGGCATGAGAACCAGGTGTGCAGTTTAAAGAAGGCATTATATGGTTTAAAGCAAGCACCAAGTGCTTGGTATGAAAAGATACATGCCTATCTGATTGCACATGGTTTTGAGAACAGTCCAACTGAAAGCACCTTATATGTTAAGCGTGTTAATGATGTACTTCTGATCATTGTGGTTTATGTTGATGACATGCTGCTCACTTGTCCTCATGAGAGGCATATTGCTGATTTGAAGGCTGATTTGCATGCCTCATTTGAGATGTCTCATTTGGAGCATTTGCATCATTATTTGGACATTCAGTTTATGCACGGTGATGGTGAAATGGCTTTGTGTCAAACGAAATATATTGACACATTATTGTAGCGTTTTGGCCTTTAAGACTGTAAGCCTATTGCCACTCCTATGGAGACAGGTTTACGATTGAGTCTTCATGATGCTGGAGATGCATTTGATGCTGTTCTCGATCAGCAGGCTGTTGGATGCTTGATTTACTTATGCATTACTTGGCTAGATATTCAGTTTGCTGTCTCACAAATGAGCAGGTTTATGCATTGCCCAGGAGTCAAGCATTGGCAGACGGTTAAGCGCATCTTTCGGTACTTGAGTGGTACTCGGTTACTTGGGTTGTTTTATCCCAAAGGGGGATCACTACCGCCAGATTTGCATGATTTTTCTGACTCTGATTGGGCTGGTTGCTATGACACTCATGTGTCCACTAGTGGCTTTTGCTTCATGCTTGGTAGCTCATGTATATCTTGGTTGAGCAAGAAGCAGCCTACTGTGGCCACTTCCAGTTGTGAGGCTGAGTATAGGGCAGCTTTCACAGCGACTGTTGAGTGTGTGTGGCTCAGACGCCTTATGGCTGATTTGGGTGTTGGTCAGTCTTCTGCCACCACCATCTTCACTGACAGTCAGAGCGCATTGACAGTTGCGAGGAACCATGTGTTCCATGCTTGCACTAAGCACATTGAGATGCATTATCATTATGTCATGGAGAGGTTCTCTGCTGGGTAGATCAGCTTGGCATATGTGCCCACAGAGGAGAACATTGTAGACCTTTTCACGAAGGCTCTGCCTAGGGAGAAGTTTGAAGCTTTTCGCAAAGCTTTGGGCTTACTTCCTTTTGTGGAGTGATTTCCACATAGCTTGGCACTTCCTTATACATGAGTGCCAGCTACTTGTTCACCGCATCACTCCCAGGGGGGATTTGTTGATATATTTAGGTACTCATGTGTGTGAACACTCTAGGACTGCCGGGGCACTTTTTTCCCTCTTTAGGAGGTTTTTTTCCCCAGCTTGTATATACGCCTATTGCCCTAATGGGCTACTTATCTTTGTACATTCTCTAGTAATACATTCAGTATTGTGTGTTGTGATCCAAGTTTCTTCTCCTTCCTTGTGTTGTTCGCGTGCTTCCGCAGACGTCTATCTCCAACAGCTAAAGTACTTGTAAAATCATGTTAATTAGATTTTGCAATATGAGTATTTAGCAATGTCTTTACAAAAAGGGATAGTAACTAATTTATCACATATTTAATGTTATCATGACATTAAGTATGACTTGCCTACCAATAAAGTAAATCTAAGGAGGAAAAGCCCTTACCAAGTCCATGGCAAGGCAAAAATGATTTGAAGAATACCTGAATACATCCAAGTTATTCAATAACTTAGAAAAATTCTATGAGTTAAATCTTTCAATACAATTTTTAGCCTCAAGCAAAGTGTACATGAAAGTATATAAGCTATTTGGTAACTTCAAAAGTTTTTGAGGTGCATAATCCAAATATCATGTATACACAACTATTAGAGAACCTAGCATTTTCGATACTAACTCTAAGTATAATAGATACTTAAAGATGTTTCCAAAAAAAAGAAAAGCTTCTAATGAGATATCTTGAGAAGATCGCACTCAAATACATCAAATGTCATCAATGACATAGATGTTATCCCTAGAAAGTTTTTATAGGGCATATTCTTACACTACTTCATAGAACCTACAATACTCCTCTAAGTTTAAGACATACTTAGATATAGTTAATTGAAAAAGGTTCTAAAAGAGTTCTTCATGACATATCCTAGATAGGATGACACTCTAGAATGGTTTCAAGAGTCTCATGATATGAAACTCTATTAAGCTTATGCCATCAAAGACATTGATGGAAACCAATTATGAGCAAAGATTACTTTCACCAATATGAATGGTGAAAAGTATTGAAGGCATCATGAAAATTGAAAGCTCCCTCCTTTTGGAAAAATTTCCATTTTAATTGAAGGCTTCATTAATTCAATAGACTTGCGTCTCAAGAAAGTCAAGTAAGGTTTTCTTTAGCAGATGCAACAATTTTTAATGGAAGGAATGTCAATTTCTATAGGTACAATGAGGAAATGGAAATATTTTTCTTATTTCATAGTACCTTCAAACCTCTTATGCTTTGATTAGCATTGAAAATTAAAGTCACATGTCCTAACACAGATAGGCATAAGCATTGCATTGTTGTAAAACATGAGAGCTCATGAGCATTCCCATAAAGTCAAGAGGAAGTTCATGAGCAAGTTAGGATAGGTGGTCGTTGAGCTACCTCTAGAAGATTTTCTAAAAGACACCAAAACTAGAATTTATTTCTAGTAAATCTTCTAGAAAGTTTTCAGGCTCTACACAAGTATAAGATTCGTTGAATAGTCCAATATTGGGAGGAGTCAGAGAACTGACTCTCTACTTGTGAATGAAGCCATAGATTTCACAGTTTTCGAGGACGAAAACTCTTCAAAAGGGGGGAAGAAAGTACCAAAACTTATCAAGAATTGGTACAACAAATTCCATAAATAGAAACTTAGAATATAGATGATGAGATAAAAGAACATCTTTTTATATATAAGATGTTTGGCACCCAATGAGTTTCTTAGAAAGAAACTTCATGGCATACTAAATTTAGAATGGGATCCCAAGAATATCACAAAAGATTTTGATAAAGGTGGTTGTAAACCACGAGCTCAAATAAAGCATGCCAAATCTTATACTTCTCTGAAGGGAAGTAAGAAGGAGAGAATATACAAAGTATGCAGTCTACAACTTTGATAGATGATACTTAAGTCTCGGGAAGGTGAAACTTGTATTCACCTATTCTTAAAGGGATTTCAAGGGAAATCCAAAAGCATTAGAAGATGCTTAGACTTAAGCAGTAAATGAGATTCCTAGAAACCCTAGGGTAGCTTTTTGAAAGCTTTGGATAAACAAAGGAGTCTAAAAGGCAAGAGTAATCTCTTGTCACTTCAAGTTAGTTAAGAATGAACTAAGTAGATCTTGAATATGATTCAAGACACTTGGAATCGCACTCAAAACCTTAGAAAGAAAGGATGGATGTTTATTCCATTAGGATGGATATTTATTTCATCAAAAGGTTTAGAGCTTCCAATATGAGTTTAGGAATAATTAGGATCATAGGGTGATCATATGTTGGAAATCTTAGAAACCCAAGCAAGATGGAAAACATAGAAGTAATTCCTTGCCTTCAGATTCTAGCAAGAAGAATCTAAGTAAAGGATACTCTATAGTTAGATTAAGCTTCTAGACTTTAAGATAAATATCATCTACACATCAGTGTTGGATATCAAGTATGGTGGTATGGGACACTATCCTTTATATTCACATTAAATGTAGGAATGATGGTATGTGACATCAGACCTTGATATGATATCTATCTTTTATTCTTGGGCTCATGAGTTGGAGTGAAATTCCACCCCAAGGAAAACTGAAACTTCATAGATAAAAATAAAGTACAGAAGGGTCAAGAATATGACCATGAAGCACTTCAAATAACTGAGAAAGTTTGAAGATCATGAAGTGAAATCACTTTCTAGATCTTCATAAAGATTTTTAGTAAGACTAATGTAGTCTCATTAAGGATTTTGAAGTTCTTTATTAGAAATGGTACATGGATTTTTGGGGAGAGAACTTGGAAAGATCCTTTCAAGAAAGGTAAATTTGACTAAGTCAATCTAGGATAAAACACTTAGTTGACAAATACAAATAAGTGAGTTAATATCTTTGAGAATAAAGATGTATCAAGAGATATTTGAAAATATTGACTTAGTTATCTATGTAATTGGGATTAGACTAAGTTATTCCAAAACATCTTGTTGATAGTACAACGAGATAATCAGTCTCCTAAAGTAAGAGATTTATACTAGACTTGGTATTCCAGTCTATAGGAGTCTCAAGAGATTGAAAAGGACTAACTTCTTAATTAAGATATTTGAAGCATCATAGTTTGAGAGTAAAGTTGAACATCATCAAAACTTGGTGGCTTGAGACACCAATGTTTTATACCACTAGAGTTTGGTAGATGGATGATGGTTTAACTTTACCCAAAGGATCTTCTTGACAATTTAGATTCAATCTCATAGAAACAATGCTTCAAACCATTAGCTAGATTAAACCCTTAAAGTTTTGAGTCTCATCTGATTTGACTCAAATCATCTTAGTGTTTCAGAAGTTGAACCGGTTACATCGAGTTTTGGTTCTTCCTTCTTGCTTTTCCAGACCTTGGATTCGACTTGGAAGGAATCTTCAAAGTCACTCCTAGAGAACCCTTGGGAAAACCCTTGGGAAAGTGTCTCCAAGAGTATGGTTTCAACCATTGAGATATTTGGCTTTATTTACTCCCAATTGAAGGGTTTTGACCCTGAGGATTGATATTTCCTAAGGGTATGTTATTTAAACCCTTAGGAATACCTCTCAAGCCTTGAGACTTGTACGTACAAGCTTGCGAGAATTCCTTTTAGAATCTATGTGAGAGCCATGTGATTTCCAAGGTTAGAAGGCCTTGGATTAGCATCCATGTGGAGAGGACACTTGGCTAGCTCTCCTCACATTTCCCCCCTTGGCCTTGAGGTATATATATGGGTGGAGTTGGTTGGGTGGATACGTGCATCTCTCACCCCTCGTGGGTTTGATTAGACTTAGAGTGTTTAGATTGGTCTCTCTTAGAGTAGTTTTGTTGTTCATACAACACTATCCAACTACCTATCTAGCTAAATAATTATCTATCTATTTACCTATGTAGCTAAAGAGCTATCCAACAATCTATCTAACTAAATAGTTATCCAACTATCAAACTATATAGCTATCCAACTATCTATCCAACTAGATAGGTATCCAACTATCTACCTATCTAGCTATATAGATATCCAATTGTCTACCTAGCTAAATAGTTATCTAGCTATCTACCTATTGAGCTAAAGAGCTATCCAACTATCTATCTAATGAAATAGCTACCCATCTATCTAGCTATATATCTATCCAAATATGTATCTAGGTAAATAGTTGGCCATGTATACCTATCTATACTCCAACCATCCATCAAGTATCTAGCTCTTTCTTAGTCTTTAGCCCTCTAAGAAGTTGCTCATACCTCAATCGTGATAATTACTAACAATGGTGATGCTGCATACAATATGGATCTTGGGACAAGTGAGAATGTTGAGCATACACCATTTGCTAAAAGTAAGACTTATGCCCAGTCTTCAATGTTGAAAGCAAGGAACAATGTTCCATCCTTCCTCCAAACCCAATTTGCAATGGATTTAAATGTCGATCCCTACTTTCTATCACAATAAATTCTGGCGCAATTACCACAGGATCTGACGTCATAAGGCCTCCATTATGAGGAGAAGTGAAACCCTAATTTCTAGGTTAGATGAGGTCTATGTGTGATAATTGATGGTAATGGAAGATATTTGTGGACCTATCATTGAGCTTAGGTAGCGCATAATTTTTTTTTGGCTATTTCATCTCTTCTGATTATGTTGTCTATATTGAATCCCATTGTTAAAGTTATATAAGCATTGCCTATGCAAAGCATTAGATACTATTGCGCATTAATAAGCCCTTCATCTAGAGTCTATCTATATTGCCATCTGAGTTCCATATTCAAAGAATAGAAGTGGATAACACCATCTTTGTAACCACATTCTTTTTAGCAATTTCAAAATTTGAGTTCTCTATCTCTTAGTGTGCATCTCTCTCAATCTACATTTTTTTCGTCTCTATCTATTGGTCTACTCTATCGTACTATTTTTCTTATAAGGTTCGTGGCAAAAAAATCTATTGTACTCCATAATAAGCCTCCTTACTCTTTATTTGTGAATTTTACTCTGTATTTCCTTCATAGTTTATTTTATGTTTATCAGCTTACTTTGCAATTTACATTTGTAAAGAAAAAGAGGAGAGAGAGAGAGAGAGAGAGAGGATGAATAAGAAGATGACTAATATGAATAAGAGAGAAATGGGCAGGAGAGAGAGAGAAAGAGAAAGAGAGATATTTGCAATTGATGAGGGAACCCATATCTGAGTACTTAGGGCACTTGACACTTTGCACAATGTCCAAGGGATTTGGCTTTATCGTGTCTCTATTCTATTTTTATGCAATTAAAGTATTTGAGATCATTACACAATATGAAGGTTCTACTAGTTTATTTGAAGGTCCATTGCATGTTATGCTTTTGGAAGTAGTCTGAAAAGGAAATGCATGACGTGAACTGTTGACTTTCGTAAAGGTTGGCCACAAGTCGTGTCAAGAACATGCTATCCTTGGCCCACAACATAAAGCTCTTGAAAAAAGAGCGTACAGTGTACTCATGAAGCACGTCTTCAAAACCCATGACATATGAAGCAATGTGGGACTTCAGTAATTGACCTCCCCAAAATGTTCACAAGTCTTCAATATCCAGTCCCAGTTCGCTCGCCTGGTGGTTGGGCCTCTCGCCTCTTGAGGCGGGGGCGAGGGTTCAACTCCTCACAGCAACATGTAGGGACATATGAATCCCAGAAACTGTTGTATGTGGCTGTTGGCTACCGTTTGACCATCCCCACGGTAGTTGTGATCGCCGTTCAACCCAATCTTGTAAACCCCTGTTCTTGTGGGATAAGAGGAGTCCCATGGGTACTATGCCCTTCCTTGTATAGTTGCAATTTCAAAGTTAAAGTCCTGGGGAGTAGGCCTCGGCCGAACCTCCATTTAAAAAAAAAAAAGTCTTCAATATCCTTTCATTGGCCCACACGCTTTGCATGACCAATCACCGTGCAAGACCTCTAAATCATTGCATTTGAGTAGTATTATCAACATTGCGCTTGAAGACACGTGTCACGTCACGAATCGCTGGTTTGGGCTGCTGGTTATGACATAGTAGGCCAAGACTTTTGGTGCATGAGTTTCGCGTCGTGCGATTTCTGTAATCGAAGAGACTGAAGCCATTGCCGATACTCTCTGAGGTGGCGCTGTCCACGTGGCAGTATGAGTTTTGTACTCTTTTTTTTTTCTTTTAGCTTTCTTTTAAAAACTTTTAGCCCTTCCGTGGTGTAAAAGATGTCATCATGGGAGTTGGGACACCTCTTTTTTTTCATGCCTTAAGTCAATGTCGATTTGGCTGGCTCTTGGGAAAATCATGTTGCTTCAGGGACAAACAAGTGGAAGCAAGCGCTATTGAGTGAAGCGATCAATTGTTCCTCAGCATTGTGGAATGCTATAAGAGGTTAAATCTTACAACCAATCGGGCCCTTTCCAAGGTGCAAGAAATAACTGATCACCACTTATATTCACACACCCTCCAGTAAACCCATCAAGAATTACTCCAAGTGACAATGACATGGATGGATTATCAGATTTAAAAGAGAGAAAGAAGGCCGTAAAAACGTAAGAAATGGGGCAGCAAAATCCGGTATAAGTGAGAAAGTAGTCAAGAAGTAGAGAACCAAATCAATGGGCTACCGTGGAAGACATTGAGAACTCGTAGGATAATAGCTTTCAAGATTACTATTACACTAGAAAAGAGAAAAATTTTGATAGTTGAAGATTAAATATTGGGTCGGTGGTCCCAAATGCCTTCTCAATCAACAATCCTAGAAATGTTTATGAGTTATCATCCAATGTACAATCCACAAGAAGGAAGAGAAAAAAAGGAAAAAAAAACCCACTCCCTCATGAAAACCTTAAGATAATTTTGTTCAACACTAAAGGCCCTTCATAGCTAAAGAACACAAATGGTTAAGAGACAAGAGTCTAAACGAAGACTTTACGTGTTTTCAAGAGTTATAGATCAATGAAGAGAAGTTGATGCATAGAATGATATAAGTTTTTTCTCTACATAGTTGGTTGTCTATAGAACATTCTAGAGGTGGTGGAGGAGCAATTATTTGTATCCATGTTTGATGGTCTCCCAAAAAAGGGGATCAATTCTTCACTTTGTCTAATTACAACCAAAACCAAAGACTTGTTTAAAACATGCCTTGATAGGTGCTAGGTGTGCTTGAAATTGGAAAACTATGTACGAACTACCAAAATTTATATCACCGCCAACATACCACTCAAAAAATAACCTATTACTGTTTCATATTCTAGTGTTGATAAGGATAGAAGACTAGGTTGATTTCATTCAAACACCTTACTCTTCACTTTCCCTTGAGTTTGAGGTCTAACTGAAGGCATTTGAAGTCATGCTTTTCACTCAAGTTCATTCCCAATGAACTATTCGCTCCAAGATCCACCATACTTGCTCTCTTGGACACTCGAAGGGAAGTGATTCGGATCAAATGTGAGATACAGGGGAGGCTCTTTGACAAACTCAAGAGAGTAGAGGGGCCTATTAATAAAGGAAAAGTGGAACTCCAAAAAGGCCTCATGAAAATCAAGAGTAAGTCTAGGTTTGAAGGAGAGCCAAACTAGTACTTCCTCTGATTGTTTTTTAAGGAGTGATGAATGGGAAAAGCTAATAGATTGACCAAAGATATGTATAAACTAAAAAACAAAACAATTCAAGAAATTCATTCCAATGATAAACAAGACAGAGAAAAAGTAATGATTTTCAAAGAGTGATAACCATGATTACATCATTAATAGCTTCAAAATCTTCTTGGTTACCTCATTGATTACTAACCATAGAAGAGAATGCATAGCTATCATTTTTAGGGTTTGGACACTTCAGGTCCAGTGACATTACGTTTTGGAAAAAATCCTAAATCACTTCTAAACTAGTAGATGTCATCGATGCCCTTCCAAAAGGTGATAATAGTTTACTTGGTGGTCTCACCAATGAGTTCACCATTGCCTTGAAAGATGTTTTGGTGGTGCCCCTTGCCAATGTTTGGCAAGAATCACTAAGGCTTAGTGGTCTTTATTTTCTTTTTGCCAATCATCTTAAGTTCTCAATAATACGAAATTCAACTAAAGTTGTACCAATACTAGAAACAAAGTTCTTCAACACCAAAACATACCTTTTGCCATATCTTTAAGCCTAGCGTTTTGTTTCAAGTGCATCTTGTGTAATACGTGAAATTCAAGCTTAGAAACATTATCCAATAGATCTTTTTAATAGATTTTTAAAGTTATTTGTGATTGATCGACTCAATCATGATTGCATAAACCATAAGAGTGACTCATTTCACAATGGATACACACACAATAGTCATCAAAAGCTTCACAAGGGGTTAAAGTCATTCACTAGACACAAGAAACCCCTAAAAATGTAACTCATGGAGGGAGAGTAATCAATCCTTAAAAGAAAATATAACAAAGGAGCAATTTACAAATGAGTTCAAAAGCACTCCAAAAGTCAATTTTTTGCAATCTATTAGTGGTATTAACAATATTTTTTTGTAGATTTTGTAGGCTCAAAGTGTTATAAATATGTTTAGTAATAGTATTTGTAGATACAAGAAGAGTCTTCTCAATAAAACCTATAAGATAAGAGCTATTCCAAGCCCCTCTGTTGTAGAGACTTTTTGCTAGTGTGAGTAAGAGAGCTCTTCTTCTTGAAAGTTTTGTACACATGCTCTCTTTCCTTCTTCTTGATATGGATAATTATTTCTTCCTTAAGTGTTATCTACCTTGAGGGGGCTAACATTTTGTGCACATTTCTCAAGTTTTCAAGCTCTTCTTTGCATGAAACCTTGTAGTTATGTTCAATATAATACCGTTTTGGCTTTGCATAATATTGTTAGTGATTATGCCTAATTCGTGTCATTTGTCTTGTTAACGTTTTTTTAGCTATCATGTGTAATTTGTGGAAGAAACGAGGGAGATGTGACCATTTTGGTGATCAATTATTTTCATCTGATCATGTGAGTGAGCATGACTTTCATCTTGGAGAAGGAGATTATAGATCATTGGTCATAATCATTAATTATCGCATCACTCACCATAGATGGTTCATCGTGACTTGGCTTATTTCACATCAATTATCACTCATTATTGATCATGGATTATTGATCATGATAGTGATGATTGAGCAGTGGTTATCCACATTGATCATTGATCATGCACATTGATGATTGATCATGCGATTTTGTGAGAGATGACTTGGGGGTTAGAGAAGGATCCATACATCATGCTTGATTACTACCTTCACCTACAAGTAGATTGGGTCTAATCCATACACATTGATCAAATAAAGGTGCATGAGTGCACTAGTATATCATAGGATGATACTTTTTGGTATCATTTTTAGGGTGAGAGGGCCTATACTCAGCCTCACAACTAGAAGTGGCGAGAGTAGACTACTTCTTGCTCAACCAAGATATACATGAGCTACCAAGCATGAAGCAAAAGCCACTAGTGGACACACGAGTGTCATAGCAACCAACCCAATCAGAGTGAGAAAAAGCATGCAAATCTGGCGGTAGTGATCCCCCCTCGGGATAAAACAACCCAAGTAGGCAAGTACCACTCAAGTAGCGAAAGATGCGCTTAACCGCCTGCCAATGCTTTACTCCTGGGCAATGCATAAACCTGCTCATCTGTGAGACAACAAACTGAATATCTGGCCGAGTAATGCAAAAGTAAATCAAGCATCCAACAACCTGCTGATAGAGAACAACATCAAATGCATCTCCAGCATCATGAAGACTCAATCGTAAACCTGTCTCCATAGGAGTGGCAATAGGCTTACAGTCTTCAAGGCCAAAATGCTGCAATAATGTTTCAATATATTTCGTTTGACACAAAGCTATTCCACCATCAACTTGCATAAACTGAACGCCCAAATAGTGATGCAAATGCCCCTAAAATCAGCAATATGCTTCTCAATAGGACCAGTGAGCAGCATGTCGTCAACATAGACAACAATGATCAGAAGCATATCATTAGCACATTGAACATATAAGGTGCTTTCAGTTGGACTGTTTTCAAAACCATGTGCAATCAGATAGGCATGTATCTTCTCATACCAAGCACGTGGTGCTTGTTTTAAACCATATAATGCCTTCTTTAACCTGCACACTTGATTTTCATGCACTTACTGCACAAAGCCATGGGGCTAGAAAAATATACACTTCTTCATGCAAGTCACCATTCAGAAATGCTGTTTTAATGTCCAACTGATGTACATTCCAACCATGATGAGCTGCAAGTGCACAGATGCTCCAAACAGTAGTCATACGGCATGTAGGTGCAAAGGTCTCATCAAAATCAATGCCTCTTTCCTATGCATAACCCTTTGCAACAAGCCTAGCCTTATACTTGTCAACTGTACCATCCAGTTTACGCTTCAGCTTGTATACCCACTTGGTGCCAATGGCCTTCTTGCTAGGAGGCAAGTCACATAAAGACCAAGTACCATTCTTCATTATGGCATCATATTCAGATTGCATAACAGCCATCCAATTTTTTGAATTTTGTGCTTCATCAAACGAAATAGGCTCATTCTCATCACAGAGACTAGATGCAACCATAGCATATCAATTTTTTGCAAAAGAGGCACTATGAGAGCCCGAACGAGTACAATATGATAGAGGTGCATCCAAGTTGCTGTCACGCAAAGTCTGCACCAACCATTTTGGCATAGTTTTTGCCTTCTCAATATCAGCTCTCTCATCAACTAGTGCATCATGTAAATCTGCATCAGAAATGGAATGATCTGCATCATCACATGAGACCTCCAAAGGCTGAGAAGTTGCCTCATTGGGACCAGCACTAGACTGTCCACCTGTAAAAAGAGGCAGCAAAGTATCATACATGTCTTTGGAGCTAATAGATGCCTCCTTAGTGCATGAAAGCAATGGTTGAATAGCATCTTCCAGAAAAACAACATCACGGCTAACCAGAAAATGCTAGAGACGATAGCCTTTACTTTCAGAACTATACCCAGAAAAATACATTTTACTGCTTTATCATCCAATTTTTTGCGATGTTGTTCAGGCACTAATGCATATGCCAAACAACCAAAAACACGTAGATGAGCAACAGATGGCTTGGGATCATGCCAAGATTCATATGGAGTGATAGACTGCAGCGCTTTCATGGGATACTTGTTCAGTACATATGTTGCACACATGACAACCTCAAGCTAGAAACTATGTGCTAAAGCCTAACTCTTGACCATACACCTTGCCATCTCCATGAGTGACTTGTTCTTTCGTTCAGCAACTCCATTCTGTTGAGGTGTATATGGCACTGTACACTAGTATTTTATCCCACGTTCAACCAGAAATGCATTAAAATCAGAAGACATATATCCCCCCCCCTCGATTAGAACGGAGGGTGCCCATTTTACATACTGACAGATTTTTAGCCAAAACCAAAAACTGTCTGAAGCACATGAACACTTAAGACTTTGCCTTCAATGGATATACCCATGCATGCCTGGAAAAATCATCGATGAAAGTCACGAAGTAAAGATAATTCCCAAAAGAAGGTGTCTACATAGGATCACAGACATCACTATGTACAAGCTGTAATTTCTGATTAGCCCGAACTGAACCATCTTTTGGAAAGGACGAACGCTGCATTTTGCCCAAAATACAGCCTTCACAAACATGTTTTCCAGGTGCCTCAAGTTTGGGCAAAGAGGACACCATTTCAGATTTCTGCAGGCGTTGCAAACTAGCAAAATTCAGATGACCAAAGGGTGCATGCCAAAGCTTTGCATCTGACATAGCCAGAGAATCATTTACTGCACATGCCAAATCATTTACAGATCTTTCATAGTCTATGACCTTATACAACCCAGGACATAAAATGCCAGAAGCAATAATCACATTGCCATTTGACAGATCATGAACTGTACACCTGTCATCAACAAGTTTCACAACGAAGCCAATCTTGGCTAATGCAGAAATTGATAATAGGTTCTTCTTGATCCCTGGCACAAATAAAGCATCTAACAAAGTGAAAGAACTACCATCAACAGTAGTCAAAATGATCTTACCAACTCCCATAACATGATAAGAGGAGTTGTTGGCACATGTAACAGTATTCCGTGTAGGGGCAAGCTCGATTGTAGAGAAGAAACTACGCTGCGAGGTAATATGTTTGGTCGCCCCACTGTCAAAATACTGGCAAACATTTGAGTCTACTGCACACATGCACTTGTCATGAGAAGATGGGTCAAAACTACAAACACTAGTAAATGCCCATTCTTCTTCCCGCACAAGATTAGCAGACTCCGTTTTTGGTGTAGAGGCTTCTGCAACAACCATTCGAGCCTCTTTCTTCTTTGCCTCTTTCACAGCCAGTTTTGGACAGTTTTTTATGATATGATCATTCCCTTTACAGTACTTACAAAACAATTTCTGCTTTTTTGATTTTTTTCATCTTTGTCTTGGTTCTTTGAAGGTGCAGTGTTTGTAGATTTCTGCTTACTAGTAGAAGAGCACCATTTTCCTTTGCCCTTCTGACTAGCCAGGAAAGCTTGATTTGCAACACACATAATGGACCTGTTCTGCCTGGACTGATCTTCCTGCAACAGAACAAAGACTAACTCCTCAAATGACAAGGCATTTGCATTGCCTTTCATCATCAACCAAAGATTAGAAGCAAAACTCTGATATCAATCAGGAAGACCATTCAGAACGATCTGCACAAGTGAGCCATCTAGTATAACCTCATCAGTAGAAATCAACTGTTCCTTCAAGTCTTTGATCTTTGTTAGGAAACTATCCATAGAATCAGCTTCATTCATGTGCTCACTCTCCAACTGTTTTCCGAGGTAAGCTACACGAGGCTCATTCCTAGCTTGGTACAATGTGGTAAGTGTATCCCAAGCATCCTTAGTTGTTTTGCAAGAGAGAATATGAGGAATAATGGCACATTTGACAGACAAAGCTATCAATGCATGTGCCTGTGCATCTTTGCCATCCCAACAAATCTGCTCTGCAGTAGGTGCAACAAAAACCGAAGCACGAACAAGAATATGCCATCATCTTCAACACCTTCTACATCAGCTTCAGTACCTACAGTTGTAATAGTAGCAGGTGTGATAGGACGTTTTTCGACATCGTGCACAATGTTCCATAGTTCTTTTGCAACCAATACATGTCGCATCATATAAGCCCATAACGGGTAGTTGGTACTATCCAATTTATCCTCAACAACCAACATACGGAATACATCACTGCTTTCAGCAATGGCCGGTGACTAAAATACCTTGATGCAAAAAATTGACTGTATCTCAAAAAGTTGAACAAAATTGCCGAGTCAAATTCCACTATACCTGTAGCAGACTTCGAGACGCTTATACTAGCGAACAAAAACTGGTATACCTTTGGCACAAAAAGACAAAATAGCCTGCACAAGCACTATGATAGTGCGTTCGGAGGCCGAAACGAGCTCACATCGCGATTTCGGCACCACAAAGCGAAGCCGTTTTGATCTTGAAAACACGCTGAGTGTGCTCACCAAAATTCGTGTGATTCTGAGACTGCAAATGGAGGAGTGTCGACAGTGCCCTGGATGAAGCAACGACCTGCTCTCATACCAATTGTTAGAGTTAGACGTTTGCAGAAGCACATGAATAGCACAAGGAAGAAGAAGAAGCTTGGAGCACAACACACAATACTGAATGTATTACTAGAGAATGTACAAAGATAAGTAGCCCATTAGGGCAATAGGCGTATATACAAGCTGGGGGAAAGAAACCTCCTAAAGAGGGAAAAAAGTGCCTGGACGGTCCTAGTGTAATCACACACATCACTACCTAAATATATCAACAACAAGCACTGTGATAGCACGTTTGGAGGCCGAAACGAGCTCAGATCGTGATTTCGGCACCACACAGCAAAGTTGTTTTGATCTCAAAAACACGTTGAGTATGCTCACCAAAATTCGTGCGATTCTGAGACTGCAATCGGAGGAGTGCCGATGGCACCCTAGATGAAGCGAGGACATGTTTTGATACCAATTGTTGGAGATAGACATCTACGGAAGCACGCGAAGAGCATAAGGAAGGAGAAGAAGCCTGGAGCACAACACACAATACTGAATGTATTACTAGAGTGTACAAAGATAAGTAGCCCATTAGGGAAATAGGCGTATATGCAAGCAAGGGGGAAAAACCTCCTAAGGAGGGAAAAAGTGGCCCAGCGATCCTAGTGTGTTCACACACATCACTACCTAAATATATCAACAGTTGTGTCACATGGAAAGAAGCACCAGAATCTAGCAACCATGTGTGGGAAAGAGAATCAGCCATAAGAGCCTCAGTTGGCACAATACTATCAAGTGTCAACACATCAACATCATCAGAAATAGCATTAACTTCTTCAATCTTCACAGTCAAAGTAGATGGTGCAGGTAATTGTTTAACATGCCCATCAACATTCTGTGCTTTACCTTTAGCATTCTTTAATGCATATCAGTCTTTCTTCATGTGTCCTTTCTTATGATGATAATGGCATTTGATATCCCTCTTCCTTCATTTACTTCTACTCTTATTCCCTTGACTATTCTTTTCCTTGTTCTTGCTCCTGCCATGCTGTTGATTCTTTCCTTGGTAAGAATCACGAACATTATATGCATCTCCACTCTAAGTGCCAACCATAGATTTTCTACGAATCTTCTCACTCAAGAGTGCTCCACATATGTCATCATAGATGAGCTTACCACCAGGTGCACTATTGCTAATAGTTGTGCAAGATGTATCCCATGATGATGGCAAGGTGCATAACATCAATACTGCTTTCATTTCATTATCCATGTTTATTTTGTGAGCCTGTAACTGAGAGAAGATGGCATCAAACTCATTTAGATGAGCAGCAATACTATTTGTGTCCTTCATATGAAGGTCATATATTTTTCTCATTAGATAGACTTTATTTGATGCCGTCTCTTTTTCATATTATTGCATAACTTCTTCCAAAAGCTCCTCTGCACTTTCACAGTCTAAATTCCATTTACTGGCTTCCATTGCCTCCTTTGAATCAACACATCTTTAATCTGATTCTTCCATAGAGCAAAGTTTGTGCCATCAAATTTTCGGATCTCAAAATGGTCTTTGCCCTGCAAATTAAAGCTCCTCCTCGGAAGACTAGCACTAGACCCTAATCCACCGGATGCACCTGAGTTCTCTGATGCCATGATGGTAGAGAACTGAATAGAATGACAATGGAGCTAGAAAAGTCTGAACAGCAATGAATAAGTTTATCAAGTATTAAATCAACCACTCTAGAGTTTACAAAACCAAGAATCTAGAAAAATTTTGCCAGAATATCTTGTGCAAAATGAGCATATGACCAGTGTCAAAATATAATAAAACTGCAAGTACTCACATGTTTTTGTGCATAGTGAAATACTGAGTCCACTACATATAATCAATTACCTAATAGAAGCCAACTAGGCTTATTGAGCACCTATGAACAACTATCATACATCTCCTATGGCGAGGCTCGGTAAGTCTTCCACATGCATCCCTGAAGAGACCCTGACATCTGGGTGTCTCCTAGTTAAGAAAACCTCACCACGACCCTCTTTATCAAACGTAAAATGCTCTACGCAAAGAACGTAACCGCTATATCAATGACCACATGGACGTACATAAGCAATATCCACAGAAGCGTACATGGTGTGTATGTGCTCAATATATGCAGTAAAATGACACTAAAAGGCTGAATGCACAGTCCAAAAACTAGCCAATAACACCTGAAAGTGTCTGTCAACTCGGATGTTTTAGGCTCAAAAACCTGCATAAATTTGCAACAACTGCTCCCACCAAAACTGAAACCTTTCAAGAAACCTATAGTTTTACGAGTGTGGCTGAAAACACAGCCCCAAAGGTTGATATTTATGTTCTAAGAAGTACAAAGAATACTCTTCTTGATGTTCTTGGACCTGTGTGAAGAGAACTATGTGCATAAGTAATCCAAAATGGCTCCAAAAGACACTCCAAAAATGCTTCAAAAATAGGCTTTGAAAGCAAAGAATGAAGCTTTGAGGGACCAAAACATGTTCAATGTAATGTCAACCTTAGTCTTTCCCCTTCTTCAAACACCACAAGAGTGTAGCTTACTGGCAAGGGATTGCCACGGTTAAGCGAGCTCCGGATGGAACAGTACTGGGATGGGTGACCTCCCGGGAAGTACCGGGAACCTCTATATTCCTTGATCATTGAGGTCCTCCCTCGTGCACGGCCAATGGTGCCAACGCTGACTTTGGTGACTCGGATGACAAGGTATGCCAAGGTCTATGCCTTGGTCACCGCCTTAGTCGTAAGACTTGGAGAACATCGGGGGGAGGGGAGGGGGGTGCTTGCTTCGCTCGCACAAAAGGAACAAAGCTTTTGCATCAAATTGCTCTGATATCAGTGAAGTATTTTGATGATGATGCACCACAATGCACTCTCCTTCTCACAAGCTCCATGCCGATATCCTCAGAGTAGAAATCGGAGCTCCTGCGGCCGCACACGGTACTCCCCACAGAGACTACAGAATACATAGAAAACACGGTACATAGGGAGCACGAAGACAAACTTCTTAGGTCTTACAAACGCGATCAAACTTAGAGTCTATGGCTAACCATGCCACTATATGTTTCATTAAAGAACATATACAAAGAAGTATCCAGTGGCCATTTGGCCCTTCACATGGACACCATCTGGCCAAAAGAGTGAACTATGAAGGATGGTGTCTATTGCAAAGCATATTCAATGCTTGGGAATGCTCGAGGACTCGCCTCCTCATTGGTCACGACTCTTCTCACCCTAAGGGTCTGAGATGGCACAATGGCAATAGCCTTGAGAAAATTTCAAAATTGAAGAAGGATGTGGAATTTCATGTCACACTCAATAGGAAGTGGTGTCTCGATTGGTTGAGCTGGAGGTCAGACTTTAAAATCCAATCCCTTTGGCACCCCCTCATCGAGATAAAAAGTCTTTGCTTATGTGGCAAATCCTACAGTGTGGCATCTAGGCCAATGTAAAAGCTAACAAAATTTTGGGGTTCCCCTCGTGGTGCAAACGATGTCTTCGTGGCATGGAAGACTTGGGGCACCTCTTCTATTCATGCCCCAAATCAATATTGGTTTGGCAAGCCCTTGAGAGAATCATGTTGTTATAAGGACAAATGAACTGGAATCAAGCTTTGCTCGTTGAAGCTATCAGTTGTTCCTTGACATTGTGGAATGCTATAAGAGGGGAGACTCTATGGAGAATATGGAAAGAGAGGTGTGCAGCCAACTTTGGAAACCCTCCTAATAAATGGTGGATCAAAAAATATGTTTTCCTTTTAGGCAAAAGAATTTCCTATTGTAAGATGCCCATGGCCTTTAGATATCATAGAGTGTTCTTCCTATAGAGCAACAAGATAAAAAACAAGTGGGCCCCACATGAGGGTGATGAGAAGGTTATCAAATTTCTTTATAAAATTCTCTAGTAAACTATAAGCAGCTCCTGATTTGTGGGATACGGGGGTTCCCTTGGATGCTAGGCCCATTCACTTGTAGAGCTATAATTTCTATTAATTAAAATTTGGAAGAGTAGGCTCTACCGAACTTCCTTAAAAAAGAACTAATACCCTATAGCCCCCTTTCATTGCCTCCCCACTTCTAGGTTTTTCCTCGAGTTGTTTTTGGATATTTCGTAATCCTCTTTTGCGAGGACTGTTACTCCTTATCCTCCTTTGGATGATGTTCTCTCGGTAAATATATTCTTGTTAATAATTAAAAATACTACTAAAATCCCAAATGAAATGTTTCTTTATGGATATACATATTTTATGCTTTTAATTTCTTTCCCATCAAAATAAAACAATGTTTTGCTTCAATAGCTAAAAAAGATAGGAATTAGCCACAAACTTCTAACATTTGTCGAGCTTTGGGCAAGTAAATGAAAATTGTTAAGATACAGACTTCAAATTGTAAACACTTTTATGCAGAATACTTTCTTTCTTTTTTTGCATTTACAATACATACATTTCTGTGTATAATACACTTTAACCAATATTCTTTTCTCTACTAGATCTCTCTAGAAATTTATGATATATATCTAAACTAGTTTGACTCAAGGCACCTGACTCAAGGTACCTATCTTGGAATAACCTTTTCATATTCGTAATGGTCGAGAGCATAGCCAAGTTTGTAGTTGAGCTGCTAGAATTTTAATTAGGTAGCACGAGGCCTAGAACAAGGAGCAAGGCGAGATCTAGAACTTGAACATGAAAACTACTTACTCGAAGATTAAGAATCCTTGAGCTCCAAAGAATGGCATTCAAAATACTAAGAATCTTTGTGGCTTACCCTCCTTATATATGTGTTGAAGGGCGGTTATGTAGAGGATGTCATTGTTGATATCAATGAGGTAAAATAGGGTCTCTAAAAAGCAAAACAGGGCATATAGATGGCAATTCTAAGAGTTTTTCAGGTTTTTGACGTGGTGTTTCTTTTTGATTCTTCAAATTCTTCACCATTTGGGAAATATGAAAAACTATTATGAAATCTAGGATGAATTCGAGTTGGTTTCTTTAGAATCCATCATTATCCTATAATTTTTTCTCTCATTCTTTTTTTCCCCTTCCACAGTGTAGGGAATATTTGGATAGCTTTAGTTTAAGTTCCTAAATCTTGTGATTGAAACAACCCATCTACGTTTGTATCAATTGTTATCGTTAGTGTCCATGTGAAAGGCCGAATTGCCATCTGACACTTTTGTATATGTTCTTTAGTAAAACATATAGTGGCCTGGTCAACCACAAACTATAAGTTCGACCGCATTTGTAACACCTAAGAAGTCTGTGTTCGTGCCCCTGTGTATTGTGTTTTCTACGTATTCTGTACCTCTGTGCATAGTATCGTGTACAACACTTGGAGCTTGGTTTTTCTACCCCAAGGTTATCGTCATGGAGCTCTCGTGAAGGAGAGTGCACTGTGGTGCATTGCCGTCAAAATACTTCACTGGTATCAGAGCATTTTGATGCAAAATCTTTGTTCCTTTTGTGTGAGCAAAGCAAGCACCTGCCCACCCACCCAAGGCTTCTCCAAGGCTTACAACCAAGACGACGACCAAGGCATAGACCTTGGCACTCCTTGGCATCCGAGTCACCGAAGTCACCATTGGCATCCTTGGCTGCGCACAAGGGAGGACCTCAACAATCAAGGAAGATAGGGGTTCCTGGTACTTCCTGGGAGGTCACCCATCCCAGTACTATTCCCCTCGTACACACACACACACACACACACACACACACACACACACACACATATATATATATATATATATATATATATATATATATATATATATATATATATATATATATATATATATATATATATATATATATATATATATATATAGATATATATATACATACATATATATATACACATATATACACACACATATATATATACATACACACACACATATGTATATATATATATATATATATATATATATATATATATATATATATATATATATATATATATATATATATATATATATATATATATATATATATATATATATATATACATATATATGTATAACATACACATACACATATACATGCATACACACACATACACACACATACACATACAGATACATACACAAACACACACATAGAGATACATACACATAGATGTGTGTGTGTATATATATATATATATATATATATATATATATATATATATATATATAGTTATTTATCTATTTTATTTATTTCATTTATTTATTTATTTGTTTATTTATTTATTGATAATATTTTTTTCATGAACTTGCAAGTTACTATTTGAAATGTTGTTACCAAGCAGCAATATTCTTCCTACATCACATGATGAAATGAAGAAGATAATCAACAATCTTGCTATAGATTATCATTGTATACATGCATGTCCTAATGATTGTATTTTATATAGCGGTGAATATGCAGACTTGTTGACATGTCTAAAATGTCAATCTTCTTGATCCAAAGATGAAGAGGGTAAAATCCAAGAAAAGGTGTTGAGACCTTCTCCATCAGCTCCACAAATTAAACATATGCTTCAAAGCCCTAAATTATCAAAGCTTTTGACATGGAGATTTCATCATAAAAGTACTAATGGAGTAATGACAATTCCAATAGATAGTGCACCTTTTGAGCAAATTGATTCTATATGGCCTGATTTTGCACAAGAGCCATGCAATCTAAAGGTAGGTGTTGCATTATATGGGGTTAATCCATTTTCAATGAAACCTAGTAAATGTTCCACATGGCCATTAGTAGTCATCAACTAAAATATCTCGCCATACCTTAGCATTAAAAAAGAACATTCAATGCTTTCACTTTTAGTCCTGGGAAAAAGACTCATTTCAAAAGGAGACTTCTCTCAAAGGAAAACAATGGACTGAGATACCATGGAAAAGCCCCCTCAAGGGTAAACTCCTATGTCAAGACCCCTCCACCTCAAAGAAAAAACATGATGAGAAAACACAAAAAATAGTGAAAAGCCCCCTCCCCGCAAAGATCTTAACCTCGAATATTGATAATCATTTGTTTTAATGTTAGAGGGTTGTCTCACACCTCAAGAGTGTTTGTTATTGGACATTATATCCGCGATACAAGTCTAGACTCAGACTTCATCTATCTTCAAGAAATCAAAATTGATGAGGGGACCTTCAAAAGAGACTGAAGTAATCATCCCATTTTTGGCTCTCCACCACACACCCTAGGGGAAATGGTGGCTCAGCTATCGGCATCAATTCCTATTGGTTCACTAGTCTCATGGATTTCTAAGAGGATCTGTACCATCAATGGATTGGTGCTTCCTCTAGGGGTCCTCTGTAGCTCACTATAGTAACCATTTATGCTCCCAATATCGACAAAAAAAGGATTGCCACATGGCAATCGATGGACTCTCTACCCCTCAACATCATTCTTTCTGGGGACTTTAATATGGTGAGGCTCTTTCTGATAGATGGGGTAATAGAAAGCAGGTGATTGATGGTCATAAGAAGGACATATGAGAACAAGTCAAGCTCCACCTAGATCCTGTGGAGATAAAAGATGAGACGGGTTTGTCTTGGTCAAACCTCCAATATGGAATTGACTTGAGGAAATATAGATTAGATGGGAGCTATATTGCACATAATATCATCAATAAGTGGGGCCCCCCCTTACCTCTCCCAATGTGTGGACCTTGTTGTTTTTTATCACTACCCTATGGTGCTTACCTTCAATCCGGTCATCAATCTCAGGAAAGCCACATGGTTTTATGCCAATCCAACTACCTTTGCTCTCCCCTTGGTCCCAGAGGAGATTATTGTAGCTTGGAACTTGGCCCTTGCCAATCACTCCTCGTTGGCTAGGTGCTGGAGGATGGTGGTCACAAAGACGCAACACATCTTGGTCAAGACTCAGAAGAATCTAAAAAACATTCATCCCACTAGAAGGAAAAAATTGTATCAAAGGCTTAGGCATCTTGAGGAAGAAGTTAATATAGGCCACTCTCAATACGATGCAGGCCTCCAAAAAATCAAAGGCAAGTTGAGGCACGAAGAAGAAATTCAAAGAAAGAATCTAAAGATATACTTTAAATATTGGTGGGCAGGAAAGGTAGACAAACCTGCTAAAGAGATGTGTGGTCTCCTCAAGAAGACGCAATCCTAGGAAATGCTCTAGTTCATGATGGATATCGATGGAGTGGAGTGCAAGATGGAGGAAGAAAATAGTTCACTGATTGCCAATCACTTTAGCCAATCTTTGGGGGTTTCCACACCTCTTTCTCCTCATAGGCGTGATTGCATGGCAACCATCTCTAGTGTGAGGTCCGAAACAATTCCTGAAAATATGAAGCCTTTTCTTGAAGCTCCCATTTGCATGAAGTGATCCTTGAAGTCATTGATTCGTTTCCTAATGGAAAAAGCTCCAGATTGGATGGCCTCATCAATGAATTTTTTAAGACCTTCAAGCATGTGGTGACTACTCCATTATGTTTGGTGTAGCAAGAGGTTGTTTCTTTTGGTGTGTTACTTGAATGTCTCAACGAAGGTGTTATTAAGCTTATTCATAACAAAGGTAGGAAAACAGGATAGTAAATTGACATTCACTTACAATGTTACAAACATGCTACTAGATCCTTGCTAAAGTTATTGCTAATTGTATTAGTAAGGATAAAAAATGGTTCATCAAGGGGAGGTCCCTCCTTGAGGCTATCATTGATCTTTGGGAATGTTTGGCTTTTTTTGAAGAGTCCACTCAAGATGTCCTCTTCCTTAAGATTGACTTTGACAAAGCTTATGATAGAATCGAGTGGGAATTCATTCTTCAATCTCTAAAAGACATGGGATGTGGGCAAAAGAATATTAATATGGTCTCAACATTGTTGAGAAATGCACTAGCACATATAAATATGAATGGTCAGCTTTCTCAAGCTATTCTATTAAAATGCTCTATCAGGCAAGATTGTCCCTTGGCTCCTCTTCTCTTTACAATTGCTATTGATGGTCTAAGCTGCCTTGTTAAAAATCATGCAAATTAAGATCTTATTCAAGGACTCTTTCTTCACCTCAATCAAGATCATATGATCATGAGAATCTTTGCTAATGGCACGAGTGGTTTTGTGCATAGTGATCCTACCAGTATTGATATTTTTTGGTGTTGCATAAATACATTTTGAGAGACTTCTAATTTCATAATAAACCACTCTAAAACAGCTTTTAGGGCTATTATTGGGAGTCCACCTCAAACTTTGGTCGATCAGGGTTGCTAGACGATCTCGAGGGGAGAAACCTTCAGCCTATTAGGTATTCGGATGAAATTCGACATTTAAATGAGTCAACGATGGAATTGGGCTCTTTCTAAGCTCGATGGAAACTTTTCATACTGGAAAGGTATGCAAATCAACCTGGTAGGGCAAGCTATGGTGGTAAACGTGTTCCTTCTTTCTTTTATTATTCACTTTCTTCCTTGCTCAAGATCGAAGGACTAAGAGATTGTCAAATTGGAAAGAATTTGCAGAAATGTTCTCTGGACAGGAGATCATAAGAGGAGGGGTGTTCCCAAAATTAAATGGTCTACTTTCATTATCCAAAAATATCAAGGGGGTTTAGGCATTGTAGATATTGAGGGAATGGCCAATAATCTTGCCACCAAATGGTTAAGTAAAACATGGAGCAACAAAGATGGCTCTTGGTCCAAACTGATTTTTAGAAACAAGAGCACTCTAAGGCTTGTGGGCCTTCTAGGGTGGAAGGGTCTTGATCTTATCACTTTCTTATTTCCCCCTATGAGGTGGCCCTGAGAGGCTTGATTTTAGTCTCCTCCCTATGGAAGAGTTGGAAAAAGGTGAAACAATTTGTCAAGATCAATGAAGAGTGGAAATGGGCTACCATTATTCATCAAAATGATTCAATTTGGTCCCCTATCAAGGGCATTATAGTTGTTGAGCCTTGGAACCTCCAAAGATCTAGAAAGCTTTAAACAAAGATTTTTGCTTGTGGAAACACCTCTGGAAACAAGAAACAAGCTAGTGGATTAGATTTGGGGACATTGAGGTGGGTAGAAGAGTGGACTATGAAGTTTGGTGTCTGTTGCAGAGCAGATTCAATGCTTGGGATTGGTTGAGGACTCGCCTCCTCATTGGGCATGAGTCCCCTCACCTTGAGGATCTTAGATGGAACAACCATAACAATCTCGATAAAATTGCAAGATTCAAGAGGAATGTGCACCTTCAAGTCCCACTAAATAGGAAATGGTGTTTGGATTGGTTGATATTTAAATGAGATCTGAAGTTCTAATCCCTTTGGTATCACCTCATGGAGGTTAAAAAATCAATTCTTATGTGTCAAATCCTCCACCAAGATATTTGGACCAATGTAAAAGCTAACAAAATTTATGAAGCCCCTTCGTGGTGTAAATGTTTCCTTCATGGAAATTAGGACTTGGGACACTTCTTCTTTTCATGCCCTAAGTCAATGTCAGTTTGGCACACACTTGGGAAAATAGTGTCATTATAAGGACAAATCAACTCACAGCAAGCACTATTGGGTAAAGTGGTTGATTGCTCCTTAGCAATATGGAATGCTATAAGAGAAGAGAACCTCTGGAATATCTAGAAAGAGAGGGGTGCCACCAACTTTGGTAGCCCTCCGAAAGAATGGTCGATCAAAAAATCTCTTTTCTTTTAAGGCAAATGAATTTGCAATTATAAGAAGCCCCTTCCTTTTAGGCATCAAAGTGTGTTTTTCCTAGAGAGAAATAAGATTAAAAGCAAGTGGGCCCCCCATGGGGGGGATGAAAGGGCTATGAACCTTGTTTGTAATATTTTCTAGCAAGTCTTAAGCAGCCCTTGCTTTGTGGGATTCAAGGGGTCCCATGGGTGCTAGGCATGTTCACTTGTACAATTGATCTTTGTTAAAGTTTGGGAGAGTAGGGTATTCCTTCTTTTCGAAAGAAAAAGACAAGTTAAAGACATGAATGTATATCTTCATCATCTCATTGACAATCTCCAAGAGTTATGGAGAGATAGTAATTTCATTGGTGTATTGAAAAGTATTGATTAAAGATACACTATGCTTCATGGAATTGTCGATAGATAGATAGATAGATAGATAGATAGATAGATAGATAGATAGATAGATAGATAGATAGATAGATAGATATATAGATAGATAGATAGATAGATAGATAGATAGATAGATAGATAGATAGATAGATAGATAGATAGATAGATAGATAGATAGATAGATAGATAGATAGATAGATAGATAGATAGATAGATAGATAGATAGATAGATAGATAGATAGATAGATATATATATAGATAGATAGATGGATGGATGTATAGATAAATAACTATTTAACTTAGAAGAAGCCATTTATCTTGATAGGTAGCTAACAAGATAACTATTTAGCTATTGGATATCTATTAAGCTAAATAGGTAGACAATTAGATAACTATTTTGCTAGATAGTGAAATATTGATAGGTTGATACTTAAAAAGTAATTGGAAAGTATGGAAATAGATGATTGTTAGATAAATTCAAGATGAATGAAATCTATATAGAGCTATTAGTGATATCACAAAGCGTAGATAGAAATAGCTTATATTAAAAAAGGGATAAGAAGCCACAACTATAGATAAAAAGAAATATTCTTAATATGTTTGCTACTTAGAAAGCATTAAAAAACTACAAATAAAGATCATTGTGTTAATACTTAAAAGGTAGTAACTATTGATGACATGAGTTATTCTGCCCCATTTCCATTTGTATCCCATGAGTGCATCTCCATTTTGTGATGACACTCCATTTACATTTAATTTTCATTTTATATTATATCTTATTATATTTGGGTACCTTGCCATTTGCTTCTACCATTGTATTCATTCTCCTTAAAGAGAAATTATCCCACCTATGATTTAATTTGGAAAGCCGCCTCCAACTCTATATAAGGAGGGCCTTTGCCCCACTTTGTAGCTTGTTAGAACCTTCAAGACCCTACTCCATGCTCTTGGCATGCTCACTCTAATCCATGTGATTTTTCCCATTTCATGGTCCACTCATTTTGGGTCTTTCACACTCCATTTTGTGAGTACACTCTTCTTGTCATTTTGCATCCTTGCATGTAGTCTCTATATGGTATCAGAGCACTAGGTCAAGGTCTTGGTGGTTCTTTTGGTGTTGATTTCGGAGGCTTTGGTGGTGGTGCTGGAGCTTGGTGGTCTTGTTGTCCACTCATTGGGAGAAGCTTTTTGCCATCATTCATATGCTTTTAAGTCCTCATTTTTCCGATTTTCCCGCCCTCCCCCTATTGTATTTCCTTTATTTGACCTCCCACCCTTGCTCTTGGTGATTATGGATGTACTAAAGGGTATCCCAACATTATTTATGGTATTTGTGATGCATCTCATATTTTATACTGTTTATAGAAACTCTTTAAGATCCATATTGGTGAATGTTTTCAAGTCATTGTTGGTGTATCCCAAGTTTTAAGAGTGTTTCAAAATACTCTTGTATATCTTGTGATCCATTTTTTAATTTATTGGTGAGTTCCTCCTACCTCTTTGATCTCGCTTTTGATGCTAAACCCACATAACATATATTCCATTGATATCATCTTCTATCATCGCCCTTTGTTATTGATTGTATTCCTCATGTGCATCTAGTTCATGTATAATTTGGATAAGGATCCTAATGTCATAACATTGTTGTCCCTGTTTTTTCTCTCATTAAGTGCCTTGCACTCGCATGCTTCTACTAGATGAAGGAGTTCTCGAGAGTGATTCATAGTGCTTGATGGTCATAGAGTTAATGGTCAAATTTCCTACGTGCAAGAGAAAAGAGAACCTTCGCTAAAGGTAAATTTCACGAAGATGACAAGCATGACATGCAATCTTAGCAAGTGCAATGGTTTCCTTATGGGAAACAAATTCCACTTATTCTTGGATAGAACTATCACCCTCCCTTGAAGTAGGAGTGCTCCTTATTAGATTTTTCATTGTCCGCAATAATACTACCAGTCACTGACAATCTTGCCTTCAATCTCAATTATTAAAGTGCTTCTCTACCAAGATTGGAAAGAGCTTTAGGGTGGTACATACTTGAGTGAGGGGGATGTCGATATCCTTTGCATCTATCTATTCATTCACCTTGAAGAGAACCTCCACCCATTTCTCAAAGAAAGATCGTCCATCCACAATAGCCCCTTGAGAACAAAGCACCTTTGTAGCTGTGATGAGCTTCATAATGATCATGATTTTCTATGTCTTCTTAATACTATTAATTCTCTCATAGAGATCCTTCAGTCCACATACAATCAAGGCTCTCTAAAGGTTTTGATTCATAGAAAAAGATCAGTGAGTGTAAGGATATGGGGAGATAGGTTCCAGAGATGAGCTTAATAGAATCCTTTAGCTTCACAATGATGCATTTAGAACCAGATGTCCTTTGGAGCATCATCCACAATTGTTTGCATCAAAAAAAATAATTAGAATATGCAAGAAATGTGGAGAACCTTTTATTTTGGGAATAGAAGGTCATAGTATTAAGCTTAGAGCTCACAATCTTTGAAGTCTTCACATTGCCTATCTTCTCCACTGTATGCCTTGTGTCATCTCTTGTTTGGACTTAATGTCTATTCCTTGGATCCCTGACGTTTGAGAGTATAGCTAGATTCCTTGCCACATGATTTGAGCAACCTAATTCTATATAGAATACATGTTCATTCGCTTTACCTTTCTTCATGGTCATGTTCATTAGAAGAAGTGAATTTTCTTGAGTTGATCATCTGCATAATTGTTGTAGTCTCTCCTTCCTTTATATCCTCCTTGATAATTATTGTTGTTCTATGAGTTGTTGTTAAAGCCATTGTTGTTGTTGAATCTACCTCTTGAGCTTCCATAGCCTCCTCTATTGTATCCTCATCACGTTTGATTTCAGGATTCTTGAAAAAATTTTGAGTAATAAGAATCCATCTCCCATGTTGATTTGTTGTTGCTCTGATACCACTGTGAGGAGATGGAGAGATAGGTTCCAAATATGTGTTGGTGCTGCACAAAACTTGCTCTACACCTGCCAAGTTAACTCCACAAATGCTTAATAAATTTATTTAGCTTCAAAAGGATGCATTTAGAACCACCATGTCCTTTGGAGCATCATCCCCAATTGTTTGCATCAAAACAGATAACTAGAATATGCAAGAAACGTGGAGAATCTTCTATTTTGGGAATAGAAGGTCTTAGTATTAAGCTCAAAGCTAACAACGTGGTATGAATTGTTGGTGCATGACAATCATCAATTGAAGGATTATGGAGAAATGAAGTCAAGGAGTCAAGAAGGAAACAAAGTCAGATGGTTGAAGGAAGGACATTTTCAGAAAACTCAAAGATATGTACACATATGTACATTAGCTGACTTATACCCTTGTTTAAGTCATACACTTGTATATATTCATCTATAAATATGTTTGAAAATGTCGGGCAAGTAGAGCAGAAAAGATTTGAGAATAGGAAGAGAGAAATTAGTGTCATTAGACACATGAAGAGTGAGTGAATTGTCCATCCTCACTTAGATGTAAATTTTCTGAGAAATCGAAAAATTTTGCGCCCGATATTTTGCTGTCTGCTCCCTCTGTGTTTAATCTTTTGAGAAATCCTTTTGCACGTATCTAAGTCCATAGCTAATCCATCTATGGCTAGAATTTGAGAGGTTAATTGTAATCAGGCTGTGAGAATTTTGATTAGGAACATTCATATGTAAGAATGTTCTAACAGTCGAGAAATCTGGCGCACATTTCATCTTCAATGAAATGATCATTGCTCAGTCTACAGTGTAAAGTTTTACACAAATGAGGGCTTAAAATCTAAGTTGGAAGGTAAGCTATCTATGGCTAAAAGATCTTGATCAAACGGGATTTACTTTGGGAGAACCAGTGCTAAGAAGTTGCAGGTGTCAAAGTCGCCATTGCAGAGAAGCATTTTCAGACATAGGTAAAGTGTTTCACACATTTCTCAGTGTGTACTTAATCTTTTTGAGAGATTTAACTTGGCAAAGTTGCGCAACCTTAAGGTGAAGTGTTGTGCAAAGTTTTATCAAAAACTTTACAGGATTGATTAGTCAATGAGTGACTAATCTGCAGCAGACTTTTCTGAAGAAACTGAAATTTTCAGAATAATCAATTTTCTGATAATTTGGTGAAGATTCTCTAAATTAGGTGGAGTCTAAAGTTGATCTTGATATAGGGGTGATCTAAATTCAAGGTTAACTTGTTCTTTTGGAGATTAACACTCTCCATCAGTGGTATCAGAGCAGGTTGTGTCAAAATTGAAGTGAAGAAGACTCCGACTATTGCAGAAATACAAAACTTTACATTTTGAAGGTGCAGAAGGGTAAAGGTTGAAGAAAGATCAAAGGAAGACATACAAAGAGCATCAAAAGGATCAGAAGGAGCAACATTCGAAGTAAAGATACATTTATTATCTGTAAAGGTTAAAGATTTGAAGCTACAGGTGAAGTAAAGATGGGAGATAGTCTCCAAATTGAAAAATTGGATAGAGAGAACTATCCTGCATGGTCTATGAGGATGGAAGCTCACCTTATGAGCAAAGATCTGATAGGATACATCACAGGAGATGAAGAAAAGCCAGAATTCAGAGATCTTAGTGTTCCAACTAGGGAGGAGCTTGCAGATTTGAAGAATTGGATGAAGAAGGATGCTCAAGCAAGAAGCATCATCTACATGGCAGTCAATGACTATTTGCTTCCTCACATTAGAGGACTTGAAAGTGCTTGTGATATTTGGAATGCTTTGGAAGAGCATTTCCAAAATACAACCAAATCAAGGAAGGCTTCACTATGGGCAGAGTTTACTACCTTCAAGAAGAAGGCCTCACAATCAATTTCTGATTATGTGACAAAGATGAAGGACATTGCAGATTCTTTAGGTGCAGTTGATGAAGATATTGAAGAAGACAAATTGGTAAGACAAATACTCACAGGACTAAGAGGAGATGAGAAATGGAAGCCTTTCATTTTATCTACAGAACTTTCATTAGATCACTTTACTCCTGATTTGAATCAATTGTTAGGACACATGCTAACTTTTGAGAATGATATCAAAGGAGATGTTGATAAGAGTGCAGGTCATGCAATGTATTCTAAAGACAAGAAGAAAGCCAACAAAGGGAAGCAACAATCAGGTGAAGAAGAAGGTACATCAAACCAAGCAAACTTCATAAGAGGAAGAGGAAATGGCAGAAGTAGAGGAAGAGGCAGAAACAACAAAGATAATGCAAGAGCTTGTTGGATATGTGGTAAGACCAATCATCTATCTCATGATTGTTGGCACAATAATCAAAACAATGGTAATTATCAGAACTTTAATCAAAGAGCAAGAGGAGGTAGATTTCAGAGAGGAAATTTCAGAGGTAGAGGTGGTAGGAATTCTTTTGGAAGAGGTGGTGGAAGAAACTTCCAAAGTCAATCCTATAATAACACCTACTACAACTATGCATCAGATCAAAAGGAGGATTCGACTCTCATTATGAATACATGTGAAACCTCACATGAGGACATGAGAGTGTTCTATATTGATTCAGGATGTAGTAATCATTTAAGTGGAAATATTGCTTTGATGACTGACCTAGATCATAATGCAATTAATCATACAGTGCAGACAGGTGATAATACAAAGCATAAGGTAAAGTCAATTGGTTCAGTCAAAGCTAAGGATGGGAGCACTCTTCTGAGTAAGGTAATTTATGTTCCCACAATTCCAAAGAATTTGATCAGTGTAGGTCAAATTGTGGAAAAAGGATATGAGGTAAGGTTCACAAATGATGGAGTGTATGTGGAAGACCCTAGTCAAGGGTATAAACAAGTTATTGCAGGAAAGAAAGAAGGAAGGCTTTTCACATTGAAGGTACAAGGAAATGTTGGACATGCTATGTTCACATATGGAGAGCAGAAGGTGTCAGAATTGGATCTTTGGCACAAAAGACTTGGACACTTTAATGAAAGAGGTATCAAAGAAATGATTAACAATGATTCAGTGCTTGGAATGCCTAACATTGCAGGTCAACACATGACATACAGATGTGAGGCATGTCAATTAGGTAAGGCTCATAAGCAATCCTATTCCAAGCATGGATTTATGTATTCAGAAAGACTTGAATTGGTGCATACAGATGTGTGGGGTCCTTCAAAGGACTTTAGTATAAATGGTTCAAGATATTATGTCATATATGTTGATGATGCTACCAGGTGGATCACAATTTATGTGATTAAGGAAAAGTCAGAAGTGTTTAATACATTTAAACACTATCATGCATATGCAGAAAGGATTACAGGTCAAAAATTGAAGAGACTAAGGTCAGATGGAGGGGGAGAGTATTTTTCAAATGAGTTCAATGATTATTTGTGGAATGCAGGTATAAAGAGAGAAGTTACTTGCAGGTACTCTCCTCAACAAAATGGGGTAGCAGAAAGAAGAAATAGGACTCTTGTTGAGTTTGCAAGGTCCATGATGAAAGAGAAGAATTGCCCAAATTATTTGTGGGCTGAGGCTGTTAATACAGCTACATATTTGGTTAATAGATTGCCTTGTAAAGCTTTGCAGGGTATGACACCATATGAAGCTTGGTGGGGTAAGAAACCTACCTTGGATCATTGCAGAATATTTGGATGCTTGGCATATGCATATGTGCCATCTCAATTGAGGCATAAGTTGGAGCCTAAGGCAGAGAAGTATGTATTCATTGGTTATGATGATAAGCAAATGGGATACAGGTTGTGGAGTCCATCCACAAAGCAATTTATTGTATCCAAGGATGTTACATTTGATGAGCAAGGTACTTGGTATGCAGGTAAATATAATGTACATGCAGATGATGAAGAAGTAGTGGAACAAAGGAAAGGTAAAGCAAAGGTTCAATTACTTGATGAAAGTGAGAGTAATGAAGTGCAGATTGAAGTTGAAGAGAGGCCAAGGTTTGATCCAGAATGTGATGAACCAGAAACCTCAAGAAGTGCAGAAGTTAGGAGATCATCTAGGCACAAATGGCAACCTACAAGGTATAGCTATGACACTTCATTCTTGACTACTAAAGATTATGCTTATTTGGTAAAAGCAGATGAAGACCCTTCTACATATGAAGAAGCCAAAGGGAAGAAGAATTGGGAAGATGCTATGCAAGAGGAGTATGATGCATTGATAGAGAATCAAACATGGGATTTGGTTCCTAAACCTAATAGTCAGAAGATCATTGGATGTAAGTGGGTTTACAAGACTAAAAGATTTGCAGATGGAAGTGTGTCTAGGTACAAAGCTAGACTAGTTGTGAAAGGGTATGCACAGACATATGGAGTGGACTATGATGAGACTTATAGTCCTGTGGCAAAGATGACAACCATCAGGACACTCATTGCAATTGCTGCTTGTAAAGGTTGGAAGTTGTCTCAATTAGATGTTAAAAATGCTTTCTTGAATGGTTACATTTCAGATGAAGTCTACATGGAGCAACCAGATGGATTCAAGGATCAAGTGAGTCCAAATTATGTGTGTAAGCTCAAGAGAGCTTTGTATGGGTTGAAGCAAGCCCCAAGGGCTTGGAATTATAGGCTTGTAAAATTCTTGAATGATCTTGGATTTCAAGCATCAAAGGCAGATAGTAGCTTGCTAGTCAAAGCAAGTGAAGATGGGTTTATTTATGTGTGTATTTATGTTGATGACATAATACTTACAGGAACAGATGATAAGGGGATACAAATGATCAAAAAGCAGATGGAGAAAGAGTTCAAAATTAGTGATTTGGGGAACCTATCATTCTTCTTGGGAATGGAGATCTCTTATACTCAACATGGAGTATATGTGACCCAAGAAAGGTATCTTAAAAATTTGCTAACCAAATTTAAAATGGAAGATTGCAGGGTTGCACCTACACCTTTGGAAGTGAACCATAAATTGTCTAGGTTTGGAGGAGAAGAGTTCAGAGATATGAAACTCTATCAAAGTTTGGTTGGTAGCTTGATTTATGCTACATTGACAAGGCCTGACTTGTCATATGCAGTTGGTGTGCTTTCACAATTCATGCATTGTCCTAGAAAGGAACATTGGATTGCAGGACAAAGAGTACTTAGGTACATCAAGGGTACACTCAAAGAAGGGTTGTACTATGGGTTTACTTCAGATACAAGAATCAAGATATATAGTGATGCAGATTGGGCAGGTAATGTGGATGATAGAAGATCAACACATGGATACTTGTGCTATGTAGGAGACAAATTGATTTCATGGTGTTCCAAGAAGCAACATACAGTTGCTTTGTCATCTACAGAAGCAGAATATAAAGGTATGGTGGAAGCTGCAAAAGAGGTAATATGGCTAAAGACACTTTTGAAAGTTCTTGATGTGATTCAGAGTACTCCTATTATTTGTGGAGACAATATGAGTTCATTATACTTGGCAGCTAATCCTGTATTTCATGCTAGAACTAAGCATATTGAAATACAGTATCATTTTCTGAGAGAGAAGGTCATTGAGAAAGAGATTGAAGTCATACACACTCCCACAAAAGATCAAGTTGCAGATATGATGACTAAAAGTCTAGATGGACCAAAACTACAAAGATTCAAGGATATGGCTGGAGTAAAGAAGATAGAAAAGAACCTCAATTAATGATTGAGGGGGAGCTGTTGGTGCATGACAATCATCAATTGAAGGATTATGGAGAAATGAAGTCAAGGAGTCAAGAAGGAAACAAAGTCAGATGGTTGAAGGAAGGACATTTTCAGAAAACTCAAAGATATGTACACATATGTACATTAGCTGACTTATACCCTTGTTTAAGTCATACACTTGTATATATTCATCTATAAATATGTTTGAAAATGTCGGGCAAGTAGAGCAGAAAAGATTTGAGAATAGGAAGAGAGAAATTAGTGTCATTAGACACATGAAGAGTGAGTGAATTGTCCATCCTCACTTAGATGTAAATTTTCTGAGAAATCGAAAAATTTTGCGCTCGATATTTTGCTGTCTGCTCCCTCTGTGTTTAATCTTTTGAGAAATCCTTTTGCACGTATCTAAGTCCATAGCTAATCCATCTATGGCTAGAATTTGAGAGGTTAATTGTAATCAGGCTGTGAGAATTTTGATTAGGAACATTCATATGTAAGAATGTTCTAACAGTCGAGAAATCTGGCGCACATTTCATCTTCAATGAAATGATCATTGCTCAGTCTACAGTGTAAAGTTTTACACAAATGAGGGCTTAAAATCTAAGTTGGAAGGTAAGCTATCTATGGCTAAAAGATCTTGATCAAACGGGATTTACTTTGGGAGAACCAGTGCTAAGAAGTTGCAGGTGTCAAAGTCGCCATTGCAGAGAAGCATTTTCAGACATAGGTAAAGTGTTTCACACATTTCTCAGTGTGTACTTAATCTTTTTGAGAGATTTAACTTGGCAAAGTTGCGCAACCTTAAGGTGAAGTGTTGTGCAAAGTTTTATCAAAAACGTTACAGGATTGATTAGTCAATGAGTGACTAATCTGCAGCAGACTTTTCTGAAGAAACTGAAATTTTCAGAATAATCAATTTTCTGATAATTTGGTGAAGATTCTCTAAATTAGGTGGAGTCTAAAGTTGATCTTGATATAGAGGTGATCTAAATTCAAGGTTAACTTGTTCTTTTGGAGATTAACACTCTCCATCATGAATTGATGAGAGGGCTTTTGCACACATCTAATTGGAGTATAAATCTAACTAAAGCAAATTATTTCACCAAGTTAGTTGTACCATACACTGAGAAATGAATCTAACAAGTCAGGGGCTCATCTCGACTTTTCAGGATCTATAAGGTGTGAAGACAAAGTCACCTTTGTCACTTCATATCTCAAGATCTCCTAAACCAAACATGATGAAACTTGATATGCACATAGTAGACACCTCAACCTAACTATCGCAAGTTCAAGTAAAGCAAATTAGAAAGTACATGACCTAAAACTGATCCTACACTTTAGGGACATGATTGATTTGAGTCCTTCACTAAATAAGTCATGGGTTCATTCTCATAACTTCAGAAAATTCCATCATATTTTGTCTTTTATAATTATCCAAAGAAACTATGCTCAAATTGAGAAGCATGAGTTTGCATAAAGCTCTTTCTTGTGAGGTAATAAGTTGATGTGTAGTCTTGAATCATAAGCAAAGCACTTAGGCTTGGTTATTGTGCCAACAATGAGATTATGCACCTATATTTTGTTGAAGCAAGTGGGTGTAATCAATGGAGATAGCCAAAGACTCCACAGAGAAGCTAGATAGCCAGAAACTTGAAAGAGGACCTCCAATGCCTATCGGTCATGGTGTTCACCTTTGCACACTAAGTGTTTGACATAGATGAAAATCAGAGAGCAATGCGATTAGAGAGAGAGAGAGAGAGAGAGAGAGAGAGAGAGAGAGAGAGAGAGAGAGAGAGAGAGAGAGAGAGAGAGAGAGAGAGAGAGAGAGAGCGAGAGAGAGAGAGAGAGAGAGAGAGAGAGAGAGAGAGAGAGAGAGAGAGAGAGAGAGAGAGAGAGAGAGAGAGAGAGAGAGAGAGAGAGAGAGAGAGAGAGAGAGAGAGAGAGAGAGAGAGAGAGAGAGAGAGAGAGAGAGAGAGAGAGAGAGAGAGAGAGAGAGAGAGAGAGAGAGAGAGAGAGAGAGAGAGAGAGAGAGAGAGAGAGAGAGGTTTGCGTCCCTCTACTCCTTGCATTAGGATCAGTGCTCTTCACATAGATCAGAGGGAGACATGAGATAGTCAATATAGTTCCACTTCTCTAGCTCTTTGTAGTGACACCAACACTTACCATATTTCTTTGGTCATTTATTAACAAAAGAATTGAATAAATGGAGGGGAATGAGGGATACTGAGTACTTGCACAATCTCTTCAGAGATAGAGAGCCTGAATGTTGTTGATTTTTCCTTCAAGCATATGGCTCCAACAATTTTGACATAATTGCTTACGTAAAAATGTGTATTACATATTGAATTTAGGCATGTACAATGAATGAAGACCATTCCAACATTCTAGTTCTTGTTTTTTTAGTTAGTCCCTTCTTATGCCTCTCACAAGTCCAATTATTTCTCCATGCATACGATCTCGCCAAGCTTCTTCAAGAATTTCAACTACATCAAATGACCTTATAGATTCCATTTTATACATGAGTATACCTCTTCTAGAATAGCATATAACAAGTGCTCATCACATCCTTTGTAATACAAAGTTCTCATCATTGTATTACCTACTTGTTGGGGGATTCTTATGCAGAAAGGACTTGAGTGTTTGTAGGAGAAGGAAGAAGGAGAAGAAGTGAAATGCAGACACCGAAAGCTTCTGTATATAGATTGTAAAGAGAAAGATACAATGATGATGTATAGCACAAAACCAAATGCTCTCTCTGCAGAATGCATAATCCCAAAGAGTACACAAACACACAAGGTTACAAGATACCCAAAGCTCCTTATGCCCCCAATCTTATCTACATGGGACCTCCACCTTCTCTAGGAGCTTGCACATGTGCACACCTTACACTCAAGCTTCCAATAGGGTAGAAGGGATGGCAACGTTCTGTTGATGCACATCTAATATCTACCTATCTATCTAAATAACTACCAAATAGCTATATCTATTCAACTATCTACCCATAAAGCTGAATAGATATCCAATAGCTAAGATGTTATTCAACTATCTACCTATCTAGCTAAATAGCTATCCAACTATCTAACTAACCTATATAGCTGTCCAACTATCTATTCAGTTAAAAATTTATCTAGTTGTCTACCTATCCAACTTTCTATCTAGCTAAATAGTTATCTACCTATCTACCTATCAAGTTAAATATCTATCCAAATATCTATCTAGCTAAATAATTATCTAGTTATCTAGCTATCCAACTATCTAGCTATATAGCTATATAGCTATCCAACTATCTATCTAGTTAAATAGTTATCCATCTATATGTATCTATACTCCAACCATACATCAACTATCTATCTCTTTCTTACTATTTATCCCTCTAAGAACTTTTTCGTACGTCAATCGTGACAATTACTAACAATGGTGATGATACATACAATATGGATCTTGGGACAAGTGAGAATGTTGAACATACACCATTTGCTAAAAGTAAGACTTAAGCCTAGTCTTCAACATCAAAAGCAAGGAACAATGTTCCATCCTTCCTACAAATTGAGTCTACAAAGAACTTTAATGTCGATGCATATACAATTGACCACATGCATGCTACCGAGTCCACATGCATTGACTTTTATAACACTAGATAGAATGATTGAGAATCTTCTTGATCTAGTTAGCACCTGAGATATTCATCTATCTAGTTAAAACCTATAGTTGATAAAGAGGTTCCTCTTTCTATCTATGTGATTGTTGCTTGTCAGTTTGAATCTAGCATAGGGTTTGGTTGTAACCTAGATCTTGTCCTTTCAAGGGATGTTCCTCCATGATCTGATCGAAATAATCATCCAAATCAATATCTTCCTTCAAATACTAATATTTCAAAGTAAGTTCCTCCAACTAATAATATAGTTTTCTTTTCAAACAAGGATTCTCTATAGAATCCAACCTCTCATCCAAATGAGAGTCCAAATAGAGATCATCTTCAAACGAATGCTACAAATGAAATATCAGCAACATATATTAGCTCTCATTGGATTTTCAGTCAACCTTTTTTGTAACAATGTTATTAAAATATTTTATCTTTTATGCTTCATATTATATAAAAACTTTTTGATAGCTCATTGTGTCATTGATTGGAATGATGTTTGGCTATGGGTCCAATGGAGAACAAATTTACATCCCCAGTTATCACGAAATATAATGCTCCATCATCATCAAATCAATGTTAGGCTGCAGTAGAAGTTGAGTGTAAAGATGTCCAACAAGCTCAAAAATTGAACAAAGTTTCAACTCAAACTAATCGTGTACTAGTGTTTACACCACGAGGGAATCAAGAGCCTAGATCGATACTAGGAAAGTAAAAAGAACAAAAGAGGTCAAATCCTATGGTAATGGATCTTGAATTTATTCAAATAGAAAGGGGCCCCCAAACATTCAACATGGACTAGTAGTGGAGGATATCCAAGATTTGAAACATGTCCCAAGGATTTTGAGCCTAGGGATCTAATTCTGGAAGTTGATGTATTTATGAATACAAGAAGTAACCATGATTTTTGTGACACTTAGCCTTTTCTAGGATGGTGTCTTTGTTGGAGATAGATATTTGCGGAAGCACACAAAAAGTACAAGGAAGGAGAAGAAGCTTGGAGCACAACACACAATACTGAATGTATTACTAGAGAATGAACAAAAGATAAGTATCCCATTAGGGCAATAGGCGTATATACAAGCCGGGGGAAAAAACCTCCCAATGAGGGAAAAAAGTGCCCTGGTGGTCCTAGTGTGTTCACACAAATCACTACCTAAATATATCAACAAATCCGCCCTGGGAGTAATGCGGTGAACAAGGAGCTGGCACTCATGTATAAGGAAGTGCCAAGCTATGTGGAAATCACTCCACAAAAGGAAGTAAGCCCAAAGCTTTGCGGAAAGCTTCAAACTTCTCCCTAGGCAGAGCCTTTGTGAAAATGTCTACAATGTTCTCCTTTGTGGGCACATATGCCAAGCTGATCCCCCAGCAGAGAACGTCTCCCTGACATAGTGATACTGCACCTCAATGTGCTTAGTGCGAGCATGGAACATAGGGTTCCTTGTAACCACCAATGCACTCTAACTGTCAGTGAAGATGGTGGTGGTAGAAGACTAACCAACACCCAAATCAGCCATAAGACGTTTGAGCTACACGCACTCAACAGTCGCTATGAAAGCTGCCCTATACTCAGCCTCACAACTAGAAGTGTCCATAGTAGACTGCTTCTTGCTCAACCAAGATATACATGAGCTACCAAGCATGAAGCAAAAGACACTAGTGGACACATGAGTGTCATAGCAACCAGCCCAATCAGATTCAGAAAAAGTATGCAAATCTGGCGGTAGTGATCCCCCCTTGGGATAAAACAACCCAAGTAGCCGAGCAACACTCAAGTAGCGAAAGATGCGCTTAACCACCTGTGAATGCTTGACTCTTGGGCAATGCATAAATATGCTCATCTGTGAGACAACAAACTGAATATCTGGCCGAGTAATGCATAAGTAAATCAAGTATCCAACAGCCTACTAATAGAGAACAACATCAAATGCATCTCCAGCATCATGAAGACTCAATCGTAAACCTGTCTCCGTAGGAGTGGCAATAGGCTTACAGTCTTCAAGGCCAAAATGTTGCAATAATGTGTCAATATATTTCGTTTGACACAAAGCTATTCCACCATCAACTTGCATAAATTAAATGCCCAAATAGTGATGCAAATGCCCCAAATCAGACTCTCAAATGAGGCATGCAAATCAGCCTTAAAATCAGCAATATGCTTCTCAATAGGACCAATGAGCAGCATGTCATCAACATAGACAACAATGATCAGAAGCACATCATTAGCACGCTTAACATATAAGGTGCTTTCAATTGGACTGTTCTCAAAACCATGTGCAATCAGATAGGCATGTATCTTCTCATACCAAGCACATGGCCCTTGCTTTAAACCATACAATGCCTTCTTTAACCTGCACACCTAGTTCTCATGCCCTTTCTGCACAAAGCGATGGGGCTGAAAAACATAGAGTTCTTTATGCAAGTCACCATTCAAAAATGCTCTTTTAATGTCCACCTGATGTACATTCCAACCATGATGAGTTGCAAGTGCACAGATGCTACGAATAGTAGTCATTCGGCAAGTAGGTGCAAATTTTTCATCAAAATCAATGCCTCTTTCCTGTGCATAACCCTTTGCAACAAGTCTAGCCTTATACCTGTCAACTGTACCATCAGGCTTATGCTTCAGCTTGTATACCCACTTAGTCCCAATGGCCTTCTTGCCAAGAGGCAAGTCACATAAAGACCAATTACCATTCTTCATTATAGCATCTTATTCAGATTGCATAGCAACCATCCATTTTTTTGAATTTTGTGCTTCATCAAATAAAACAGGCTCATTCTCATCATAGAGACTAGATGCAGCCACAACATAGCAATCTCATGCAATAGAGGCACTATGAGAGCTTGAACGAGAACATAGGTGCATCTAATTTGCTATCACGCAAAGTTTGCACCAGCCATTTTGGCATAGTTTTTGCCTGTTCAATATCAGCTGTCTCATCAACTAGTGCATCATGTAAATCTACATCAGAAATGGAATGATCTGCATCATCACATGAAACGTGCAAAGGCTGAGAAGTTGACTCATTGTGACTAGCACTAGACTATCCACCTGTAAAAAGAGGCAGGAAAGTATCATATATGTCTTTGGAGCTAATAGATGTCTCCTTACATGAAAACAATGGCTGAATACCATCTTCCACAAAAACATCATCCAATTTTCTACCATATTGTTCAGGCACTAATGCATATGCCAAACAACCAAAAAGATGCAAATGTGGAACAGATTGCTTGCGATCATGCCAAGCCTCATATGGAGTGATAGATTGCAGCGCTTTAGTGGGACACCTATTAAGTGCATATACTGCACACATGATAGCCTCAAGCAAGAAACTTTGTGGTAAAGCTTGACTCTTGACCATACACCTCGCCATCTCCATGAGTGACCTGTTCTTTTGTTCAGCTACTGCATTCTCTTCAGGTGTATACGGCACTGTACACTAGTGTTTTATCCCACGTTAAGCCAGAAATGCATTAAAATCAGAAGACATATATTCCCCCCCTCGATCTGAATGGAGGGTGCCCATTTTACATGCTGATAGATTCTCACCCAAAACCAAAAACTGTTTGAAGCACATGAACACTTCGGACTTTGCCTTCAATGGATATACCCATGCATGCCTGGAGAAATCATCAATGATAGTCACGAAGTAAAGATAATTTCCAAAAGAAGGTGTTTGCATAGGACCACAGACATCACTATGGAGAAGCTGCAATTTCTGAGTAGCCCATACTGAACCATCTTTTGGAAATGAAGAACACTGAATTTTGCCCAAAATACAGCCTTCACAAACATATTTTCCAGGTGCCTCAAGTTTGGGCAAAGAGGACACCATTTTAGATTTTTGCAGGTGTAGCAAACTAGCAAAATTCAGGTGACCAAAGCATGCATGCCAAAGCTTTGCATTTGACATAGCTTTTCTGATTTCTTCTCATCTTTATCTTTCTTCTTCGCATGTGAAGCATTTGCAAATTTTTGTTTACTAATTGAAGAGCTCCATTTTCCTCTGCCCTTCTGACTAGCCAGGAAATCTTGATATGCAACACGCATTATGGATCTGTTTTGCCTGGACTGATCTTCCTGCAACATAACAGAGACTAACTCCTCAAATGACAAGGCATTGGATTGCCCTTCATCATTAACTGAAGAGTAGAAGCAAAACTCTGATATGAATCAGGAAGACCATTCAGAAAGGTCTGCACAAGTGAGCTATCAGGTATAACCTCATCAGCAGAAATCAACTCTTCCTTTAAGTCTTTGATCTTTGTTAGAAAACTGTCCATAGAATCACCTTCATTCATATGCTCACTCTCCAACTATTTTCAAAGGTAAGCATCATGAGCCTCATTCCTAGCTTGGTACAATGTGGTAAGTGTATGAGGAATAATGGCATGTTTGACAGACAAAGCTATTAATGCATGTGCCTAGGCATCTCTGCCATCCCAACGAATCTGGTCTATAATAGGTGTAATGGAAACCGCAACACAAACATGAATATGCAGAATATCATCATCTTCGACACCTTCTACATCAACTTCAGTACCTTCTATTGTAACAGTTGCAGGTGTGATAGGATGTTTTTCAACACCCTGTACAATGTTCCACAGTCCTTTTGCAACCAGTACATGTCGCATCATATAAGCCCACAATGGGTAGTTGGTACCTTCCAAATTATTCTCAACAGCCAACATACGGAATACATCACTCCTTTCAGCCATGGCCAGTGACTAAAATACCTTGATGTAGAAAAATGATTGTATCTCAAAAAGTTGAACAGATTTGCCCAGACGAGTTCTGCTAAACCTATAACGGACTTCAAGACGCTTATATTGGCAAACAAAACTGGTATATACCTTTGGCACAAAAAGACAAAATAGCCTACACAAGCAGTGCGATAGGGCATTCGGAGGCCGAAATGAGCTCAGATCGCGATTTCGGCACCACAGAACGAAGATGTTTTGATCTTTAAAACACGTCAAGTATGCTCACCAAAATTCATGCGATTCTGAGACTGCAAACGGAGGAGTGTCGACGGCGCCCTAGATGAAGCGACGACCTGCTCTGATACCAATTGTTGGAGATAGACGTCTGTGAAAGCACCCGAATAGCATAAGGAAGGAAAAGAAGCTTGGAGCACAACAGACAATACTGAATGTATTACTAGAGAATGTAAAAAAGATAAGTAGCCCATTAGGGCAATAGGCGTATATACAAGCCAGGGGAAAAAGCCTCCTAATAAGGGAAAAAAGTGCCCCCACAGTCCTAGTGTGTTCACACACATCACTACCTAAATATATCAATAGTCTTGAACATTTCAATGTCTAGATATTGAGTTAATATGATCAAGAAGAGGTCAAAAAATATATTGATACAATATTCCCAAAGATCATGAAGACATTTATAGGTGTTTGGGGGGGGCTGATGTTTATGGAGTTTTCCAATCCATTTCAAGAAACTTTCTCATTTTTGGAATACAAATGTGGATTATGTGCCTTACAATATATGAATAATTAATACTACTACTTAAAAGTTATTTTAAAACATTAGGAGATGTTTTATATTGCTACGAATATTGATAATCACAGAAAGACATAACTATTTACATGAAACTCTATGGTCAATGTTGGAAATGGTTCACAGCCCGAAATGAGACTGAGTATGTAGATATTATTTCCAAAGTTATTCCTCTTGATGAAGTGAGCTTAACCATAAGGGGAAAAGTGAATCTTGCATGGGCCTTTTAGATTAAGGAGTGATTAATTATACACCAATCAGGAGAGAGTGGTGGCCATATTATATACCCTATAAAATACTAGGCTAAAGGGGGGAGAGGGGACAAGTTTCCCCCTAAGTAATGAGTTTCCTCTAGAGCGAGAAGAAATCTCGTAACTAGGTTGAGCCAAAAAATTCTAATTCTTTTAAAATTTTAAATGCTCATCATAACACCTCACAATGGACAACCCATTATTTTTTAGGATTAAAAGTGCTCTTTTTGACCAAAAATTCAAAATACATGCATGCTTTGAGCTAAAAAAAAGACTTTTTTCCAAAAACCTAAAGAAAAGGTATTTCCCTCCTAAACCTCACATTTTCATACTAGGTCCCAAAAAGACATCTTTTGTCCACTAGTTTCTCTCTATAGCACACCATTAAAGCTCTTGTGTCTATTATTCCAAGCTATCTACATCTCCCATATTGAAATATTGTTATAGATTGCTGACCTTGAACTTCAATGGCAACATTTAAAGGTTGCATGCAACAAAAAGATGTTCTCACATTAAGGTGTCACAACATCAAAGCTATAGATGGATAATGCATGCCACATGAGCACTATGAAGATGCATGGGTGTACATGTAGCCTTGTAGATATGGACCTCATCGAGTTAGAGATCTTGGAAAATGGATCTTGAATTGGAATGGAAAGCTACTTGGCTTCAAGACCCACAAAGACAATGGGATGGTCGGTAGTGCACAACAAGTCTTCTAATGGAAACTATGAAACTGGAAAACTCTACTAGAATGAGATATCCTATGAATTTTAAGTATTAATCTACAATATTGCATGGTTTATAAGTTGAATATAGCTTTGACCTATCTAGATATGCTTTTACCTGTTACATATATATTTCCTTCTACTTTGCTGGATGAGCAACTGCTTCATACCCTTACATGTACTTTCTAGGAATTGCATGAAGATATGAGCATTTTTGTGAAAATTTCAATTGTTTATGGCATTTAATATGTGTTTAACCTATCTACATATGTTTTTTTTGTGGCTTGGCTATATTTCCTTCTATGTAGTTGGAAGAACAACCATTCCATAGCCTTACACGCACATTATAAACATTGCATGAAATTTTTAAGGTATTAGTCATTTTATAGAATTAATCATTTCTCAATGATGAAGTTTTCTTTCACGCATCATATGCACCTATTACATTGAAATATTTTAAAAGGTTAGAGATCAACAAAATTTATTATATTATAGGTTTAAAATGGGCATTTCTTAATGTATAGTGCATCCTAAATTTTATGTAGAAGATGGAAATAGTTACTTATAAATCAAACTTAAATTACATGAGTTTTTAGATTTATCTGTCTATATTGTTGTGGATTTCGGTTTGAAGGGGAAAGTCTGTATGAACTATGAGTATTTTTGTAAGCTTTTGAATTGCATATGGTATTCAATATTTGCTTAAGCTATCTACACTTTTTTAATGTTTCGACTATGCATCTTTATATGTTGGTGGGAGTAACAACCATTTCATAATCTTACAAATCAAATGCATTATGAAGATTGAATGAAAATGGTAAATCATTAGTCATTTAACATGTAGCTCTTGCTCAAATTTCTCCATGGTAGAGTCTTTTTTTTTAATGCACATACATATGTTGAACCTAATGCACATAATGATTTTTTGAATGTTAATGATCATGAATGCTTATTCTCTTCTCACTCTAGAGTGGCCAAGTCTTCATCTATAGAAAATGTTATATTTCAAGCAGAAGATGGTAATGGATAATGACTACTATAGATAATGATATTATAGATCTATAGGTCTATATTTTTGTATTCCCATCTATTATTTTTTGTACATGTTCAGACAATTTTTATTTATGTAGATTGCAATATGTTTTTTTGGGTGAAGATATCCAACTCAAGACTAACAAGATTTACTAGGAGAAAAAATAGTTTTGATGATCTATTTGAATATGGGTTATATTAACAAGGGCACAAGGTTAGGAATCTACTTTTTTTTTAAATTATACATGTTATAATATTTCTTTCTTTACATAATTATATTTTATTCTTGATTGTTCATAGGTTCTGAAAAGACTGGATAATATAATTAAAGTTCTTCATAATTGAACTATAAATGAGGTTGGCATTTTATTGTCATATATATATTTTTCTATGTGATGATTTCCTTTTTTTCTTTGTAAGGTGTTTAAATTTAAAAAAAATGAGAGAAACAAAAGAAGTTTGAAGGGAGTTTCAAAGAAGGTTGATTAGCATGTTGTCCCTTTCATTCAAGATCCACTCTCTTTCAGCTTTTTATTCTAGAAAACAAACAACCTCAAGTGTTTGAAGGGTGGATTCCTCCCAAATTTGTTATTCTTCTACCCAAGAAAACCACAGATTTCTGAATGGATCAATCTTTGGAGGAGAAATTGGAGTTAATAACACATATTTCCTTCCAAATTTTCTAGAGGGCTTTGCTTTTGGTTACATTGAAGGGCATTACCAAGTATGTCTTATTTCTAGCTGATTGATTCATTTAGCATGAGGACTCTTTTCACATCTTCCAAACCAAGTATGAACATGAGAAAGAAAGGTCTCTGATGCCTTACCTCCTACTAAAACATATTTTACCCCATAAAGGGGATCTAGAATTTGTCCAAAAGTACTTTACAACATAGATGAGCAATACAAACCTTGTGATGATTTCTTGTATTTGCAAGCATTTCAAGTTGTACAATCATGGATATTGATAATTTGAAAATTTCGTAAGATTTGATAGTTGTAATGAAAACATGTATACTTTCACATTTTTGGAGTCAACAATTGTGCATTTATAATGTGTCTTACTGATCATTCAATTTTCACTTTCATACAGAGTATGTTCAATTTCACATTCATTGACTTTTTATTGTTTAATTTTCTCAATAGATGATCATTTATGAAGTTTTAACTTAAAAAGGATATAACTCAAAAAGCTCATTCATGTTAGATATACTCAATAATTAATCCTCAAGTAACCACAAGTGATCCATGGTGCTCTAAATTATAAGGCCCCCATTATGAAGATAAATCAGTTTGAGAGCACATACATCCAAGGAACATTAACTTCTAAGCTCGATGATGTTTATATGTGAACATTGATGGTAATAGATGGTCTTTGTGATCGAGGCCATGAGGCAAGTGGGGCGTAAAGATTTTGCCCATTGGGTTACTACTCAAGGTGAAAATAAAGGCCCTTTGGTGCCATGGAATTTCCCCATAGAACCTTAATGGGAGGAGTGGGAAGGGGGGCTTTCTACCTTATGTGGGGTTTGGAGGCACAACAAGACTCCTAGTCATGTAGATATTATAAGAGATTTTAAACTATTTTATCTTTCACGACTATGTTTGTCTATACTAGCTCCCATTGTAGAAGCTATATATGCATGGATCACTATAGAGTGACTTGTTAGAAATAAGTTCCATGGTCCTCAAACTTTTAAGAATAAATTTCCATACCCACTAAAAATAACCTTGCATGGCCTCAAAAGAACCAAAAAAGGGGAGCCACAAAAACACGGGATATGCCTCTACAAACCTTTTGTAGAGGCCTATCCTGCATTTCTATGGATGCCCTTTTTTGTGCATTGAGTTCGTGCAAGTTTATTTATAATGGATATGAAACTTTGTTAATTTAAAGCTTTGCACACATAACGTGCTAAATTCAGTGCATACGATAGTGAACATATGATACAGATCAATGTGGAATTGAGCATGTGTAAGAAAGTTTATGACAAGGTATATTACCAATAAGATAATTTCATATTACAGAATATCACATCAAGAAGAATGATCACGTAGTCATGTATGGTCCTATCTAGTTTCTTGTGTTGTATAGTTCATTGATTTGCTAGAATTTGCAAGAAAGAGTTTTTATTTCTGCCATTAATCACGTTGCATGACCTCAAAAGCCTATCTTGCATTTCTGTGGCTACCATTTATTTGTGCTTTTTGAGGTCATCAATAGTCTGGGTGTTAGAATCAAACAAATAGATAGTCGATCTTAGGGTTTTGGCATGTTCTAGACATGGTGATAGGATTAATCTCTTCAAATTCTAAACCAATCATGTGATATATAAATTTTCATAGAATCTAAGGTTTAGGATGGTTTCCTTTGTGTCTGTGATATCACCTCCCTCTCAAAGCGATGAGTTCCATGAGAGGCTGTTATGTGAACGTGAGATTTTCTAGAACTTTAATCTTCATAGCTATTGGTCTTTGTGGAGTTCTTGATATGTGGTGCTGGAACAGGATGATGATGCATATCTATGATGTAACTCCAAAGGGTTCATAGTATATCTAGGTACAAAATCAAGGCATGATTCTCATGATGGACAATACTCGTCTTTTGACTCTGATGATGATCCTTTTGATGTGGGATGGTGATCATGGAAGTCTTGAAACCAACTTGCTTCATCTTCTTAGGACATTTGAATACCATTTGGTTAGTGGAAATAAAACTCTTTTCTTTCAAATTTTAGTTCCATGAAGTTTATTATGAGTACAACTTAGTGGAACAATGGAAATATAAGTTTTGAATCTCAAGTGATTTGGTTTGCACACATGCCATCTTGAAGCAAGTGGATGCAATTGTGAACATATGATATAGATCAATGTGGGATTGAGCATGCATAAGAAAGATGATGAAAAAGTAGATTATCATAACAAGAATTTCATTTTACAAAATGTATCTCTTCAACTAGAATAATTACATAATCATGTATGGTCCCATCTAGTTTCTTGGGTTGTATAGTCATCATCTTCACATATGCTAGACACAAGTTAAGATCTTTCAAAATAGAAGTACGGAATGCATCTATTTCCTCTTGGATGGCTTGAAGTGTTATTGATTATATCCATATTCTAGTGCATTATCCTTGAAGCACAAAGGATCTATAATGTTTCCTCATGTTTTTGTAATTTCCCCATTAGGAGAAACTTTAGGTTGTGCTACATATGATCTGTGATGTGGTTGATAATTCTTATTGATTTTACATGTATGCCTTGATTGACATTGTTGCAAAATTTATGGCATAGGTTTTATTTTCTCTCTTTTCTCATATGTGGGTAGTGTGCTTTAACCCTGTAGTAGTGACTTTCTAGCCTCTACTTAATGTGATGGTGGAATGTGCTTATGCTCCATGATGGTTCCTTGAAGCTCTTCTTTTTCTATGATTTGGAATGGATACTTCATGTTTCATTAGCCATGTTCTATTTGGAGGTAGATTGAGTCCAAATGATCCATCAGCAATAAGCAGTGGATCTCTTCCTCCCCTTTGTGTGTTTCCTTTGAATCTTTATTTGAATGATCACCTCTATGGGCTTGATCTTCATGATGCTCTCAAGAATAACTCTATGGACGAGGCTATGAACTACTTTGATATTTTTAATCAAGTTCACTTTGTCATATTGAGCAACTTTGTGACTATATTGTGAACTTTGTTGCATGTAGAACACGTCATCCTCTCTAATGGGGTTGCATTCAAGGTGGCCATTGTGTATCTTGAACATGGATAGGATATACCACCACCAAAACTTGTTAGTATGAAATAACACAATGATGTCTTATATATAACTTTTCCAAGGTGAACCCTCACAAACGTTTTGTCCATGAGATTGATCATGATGCAAAGGTCTTGTTGATGCTATGTTGTATTGTAATATTCATGAAAACATTTCTAATTGTGAAACTCTTGCAAAATTTATCTGAAGAAAAACAAGTGAGTATTATTCCAACTAGTTAATATGCATAGAACCACTAATATGAAATTTATGTTTTAAGAAATTACTTTTAGATCTATAGTGGGACTTTTCCATTGCTAGTGTATTACAATCTTGACTAATACAAATTGATACATCAAAATGCTCCATATGACAATACAACATGTAATATATCAATGAATAAAATGAGCACAACCTAAACAAACAAACAACATCTGAATGCTAAATGTACTTTACCTTTTACTATTCCAAGTCATTGATGATCGCTAGCTTTAATATGAACTTCATTCTATCACCACAACTTGTACCAAAAAGATAGATGTATATAAAATCAAAATAAAAAAGGATGCGAAAAGAAAATTACTGGAGGTAGCTGTTATTTTAGAAGAAAAGCATTGTATTTTGAAGCCTCTATAGATTAAAAAATATTATTTTTTTGGTTTTGTGCAAACAAAAGAATATGTATATGAGTTCTTCATAAACTAAGGATATGATTTCTTCATTGACTCCTTAGTCATGGTTGCATGCTAAACATATCTAGGCATATTTTATTTTATGTGTAAGTATCATGTAGCAAAACTAATCATGTCCTCATTATAAATCATCTTCCTAATGAAAGAATGAAGAAATACTTTCACACATATTTGCCTCTCCATATTTTGTAATATTGGTTTCATTCTTTTGAAAAGAAGGAGAAGTAAGTAAAATAAACTATATAACAATTTAAGGTGCTTCTTTGGTGTTGATGAAGCACTTATTTCTTAGATCAATTACCTATGCAAGGGCAACATTGGTTTCATTCTTTTGCAAATATGAGAATCAAGAAAAATACATACGTCACAAGGATATGATGGTTGTGTCCTCCCACTACACATGAAAGAGCTTCCAATGATGGTATTGCTTGATTTTTTCTCCTCAAAAATAGTAGATGAATAATGAAATTAAAATGAATAGTAGACCGTCAATCACAAGGATAGAATGAAACACCCACTTGGACATTAATATTGTCATCTCCAAGCAAAAAATATTCATTGTGAGTGATCCCATTACCGTTACATCTTATCCTTGGAGAAAATGTTTGAGTATCCCATGGTTGCTAGGATTCAGATGGTAAGAGAGAGAGAGAGAGAGAGAAGAGAATCAAAATAACATGTATGATGGAATGGGAAGTATCTATACGTAGAGAAAAATACTTTCTTGATATGTGTATGGGTTAGGGTGAGCTTTTCCACTTTATGTGAGTGAAAAAGATAAAAATTTGAAAACTCATTTTTTGGGGTAAGGAAAGTTACGATTTTGATGATGTGGCTTGGAGGGAGTTTGAAAAAAGAGTTGTTTTGGGTGAATTTCTTAAAGAATCTATATGAAAAAGTAACTTTTGACATGTATGTTAAAAAATGGACCCTTTCTAGTAAGCAATAACTAAATATGTGACTTCTCAAAAAAAGTCATTTTTTTATTCACAGAGATGGACAGATTTGATGATGTGTAAATTGGAATCTCTGTCTCTCTCTCTCTTACTTTTGCAGAAGAGAGAGATGACCCTACTTGGGTGTAATAAAAAGCCAAGTCTAGACTACTAAAAAGTTCTATATTAAATACACTTTGTTCCCTCAAGCAAGAACAAGATTAGGCTTGATTCATTATAATTTGGAATCCTTACAAGGCCCCATGCAAGGTTCATTTTTTCCCTAATGCTATATATCATAGAATAGGTCATGATAATAGACAATGACACTAAGTATCTAGAGAAGGAAAACATTGTGAACAATCTTTTTTATGGCATTCAATCTATGCAAGTTGATGGGGGAATACCTTTGTGTCAAAAAATATATATTGACACATTATTGCGATGTTTTGGCCTTGAAGATTTAAAATATATTGCCACTCCTATGGAAACAAGTTTATGGTTGAGCCTTCGTTATGCTAGAGATGCATTTGATTATGTTCTCTATCCTTCATGCTGTTGGATTCTTTATTTACTTATGCATATCTCAACCTGATATTCACTTCGATATCTCTTAGATGAGTAGGTTTATGCATTGCCCAAGTGTCAGCCATTGGTAGCGATTAAGCACATCTTTCACTACTTGAGTGGTACCCAACTACTTGGGTTGTTTTATCCTAAGGGGGGATCATTGTTGCCAGATTTACATGCTTTGTTAGGCTCAAATTGGATGGTTGCTATGCCACTCATGTTTCGACTAGTGGTTTTTACTTCATGCTTTTTAGCTCATTCATATCTTGGTTGAGCAGGAAGAAGCCTACTATGGCCACTTCTAGTTGTGAGGCTCAGTATAGGGCAGCGTTTACAAGGACTATTAACTATGAGGCTCACATGCCTTTTGTCTGACTTGGGACTTGGATAGTCTTTGGCCACTACCATCTTCACCAACAATCAAAGCACATTGGCAGTTGCAAGGAACCCTATGTTCCATGCTCACACAAAGCACATTGAGGTGCATTATCATTATGTCAGGGAGAGGTCCTCTGCTTGAGAGATCAATTTGGCATATGTGCACACCTAGGATACATTGTGGACCTTTTCACAAAGGCTCTGCCTAGGGATAAGTACCATGCATTCTCATGATGATGTGACATAATTATTCACATCTCTTTCAGCCACCACTTGTGAGATGATCTAGTGCCAAATTCCGACTCTAGTGAGCTAAGTACATATTTTTTGTCTCTCTCATCAAAGTCATTGCAAAAAAAGTATCATATAAGTAAAAAGTAAAAATTATATTTCAACTAATTATGTAGAATTTATACTTATGTCCATTTAAGTGAACAAGCCACACACAAGATTCACATAAAGCTCTCATTCTCTTTTTGAACTCCATTAGGTTCTATGTGACACTCCAACCCTATGCTACCTTTGGATGTGCCCATAGGTACCTCTACTTTATGCTTATGAGCACGAGGTGGTATAGGTGTCCTAAAAAAAAACAAATTAAATAATTAAAAACATTTATACTATAATATTATTAAAAATAATAACTTATAGTAAGAAAACATACCTATCTACAGAAAGTTGTCCTTCTACAAATGGATCAAAAGAATAACCTTCCTCTCCTAGCTAAGTAAATATCTCTACCATGAAGTGTAATTCCTCATTTGGCATGTTTGTATACTCGTGCATGAAAACCCCTAAGAAATCAGGTGGAACTTTTCCTCCCGTAAGATTATGAGAGTAAGTTTTGCATTGCACTCTCTACTAGGATGCATAATATCTATACATATAAAACAAGATGGATTATATATATATATATATATATATATATATATATATATATATATATATATATATATATGTGTGTGTGTGTGTGTGTGTGTGTGTGTACGTGATGTGTATGTATGTATATATGTATTATGTGTATGTGTTTGATATATGCATGAATACATGTGTGTATGCATATGTGTGTATACGTGTATATGTGTATAGGTGTATGTGCATATGCATGTGTATGTGTGTATCCATGTATGTATATGTGTGTATGTACGTGTATGTGCATATGCATGTGTATTTGTGTATGTATGTATGTGTATGTGTGCGCATGTGTATGTGTGTGCAAGTGTATGTGTGTGCATGTGTATGTGTTGTATGTGTATGTGTGTGCATATGTATGCATGTATGTGTATGTGTTTATGTTGTATTTTATGGAATCATGGAAGGTTAAATGGATTTTTAATGTTTTAAATGTCTATAAGGTTTTAATGTGGTTGTGTTTGATCTAGCAGGTGAAGAAGCATGAGGGCGTGGATACAAGTGGATGCGCGTAAATAAATAAATTTGAAGACTAAATCGAAGACTTATAGAATAGTTATATTTACATTTATCTTGTTGTAAAAGTCGTGGTTTGCTTTAGAAAGCGACACCTTTTGTAAATAAAGTAGTTTTTCCTAAAAAAGGCTTCTAAAAGCGATAGCCCTCATGTAACTTCTATTTTTAGGACGTAATAGAAATAAAACTATAAATATGTGTACTCTAAGAGACTTGTCCATCAAAGTACATGGGGGGAGATTGCACCGAATATCGCGTCGATTGTTTCTCTGTTTCTGATTCTTGTTTCATCTTCTTTCTCCCTCTGTGTGTGCGTGCACTGAAGGACCTGATAATAGTGGTATCAGAGCCTAGCATCTATCACTACGAAGGGGTTTGTTTGTATTTATCTTCACGATTGATTCCTGTTTGCGTTCTCCGTTCGCGATCCGAATCTGAATCCAAATCCATGTTCGTGTCCACTTCTGCTTCTGCTTCTGCTTCTGTCTTTGTCTCTGTTCTAGTTCGAGAACCAGAACCTACATTTACACCTTCGCTTACTCCAAGGTGTCGATTAAGGCAAATAACTTAGGCAATAACTTAGGAAATACATTGGCAACATTGGCACCCAAGGCTCCCTTGGCGACCGTTGGCTATGCGTGAGGCAATCTCAATTTTGAGTGGCAATATAGAGTTTTAGATTCCCTAAGGTAGGAGGATTTGGACCCACAACCTCCTACTTACAAGGGAAGTACTTTAAACACTACTCCATCTCTTTGTTACCACTCTATCTCCCTTTTTTCATATTTACATCAACTTTCACCTCCCTCTTCCATTTACAATTTCCAAGATGATCTCACACATGTGGAAGCGCCTATCGATTTTCTAGAGGAGTGCATCAAAGAATAGGGCATAATTTACAATATATAACCCGGATTTTAGCATATAATATTTCATTGGAAAGCTCTCTGAATTAGCTTTTTAAGTAACCCATCAGATTGAGGATCCAACATAGTTTGAACGAGGGGTTTTGTTCTCTAGATATGGACCCTACAACAATGGAGGATTTTGGCAATTCACCTTTACGTGGGGTCTCACTCAAGCAACAATTAGAGCTTATGCGACAAGAACTTCAAGCAACTCAACAAGTTGTACAAGAACGTGATGCTATGCTCCAACAAGTACAAAGTGATGATCGTAGCTTAATCAAAGTTGTGAAAGCGATTATCACTGCACAAGAAGAAGGTGCAAGTTCCAAGATAGGTACTAAGAACTTCAAATTCTCCAGATTCAATTGATGAAAAGATGGCCAATTTGTCCTGTCATGGCTCTCTCAATTTGACGATTTCTACTCTGATGAGTCATATTCAGAAAGTGAGAAAGTCAATATTGCTACCAATTATTTGGTAGGAGGAGCTCTGCTATGGTGGAATGTTTTACGGAATAGTACCAACCTTCCTACCACATGGGACGCATTTCAGACAAAAATTAAGGAGTCTTTCCTTCCTTCCTAGTTCCATCTACATGTACATCATGCATGGACAACATTTGGATGGAGAGAAGGAGATAATGTATCCATTTATACTGAACGTTTTTGGCAATGTCTTTAATTACTTTGTTCACTTCAGCAAGTTCCTGAAGTAAGTTTGCAATGAAAATATGAAGATGGCTTGGAGATCGAAATCCAAGCAAAGCTCCATACCCTCCGACCTACAACCTTGTATGAAGCTATCTCTTTTGCACATGATGCTGAAAAGTAGTTCCAATCTATCACCAAAACACTTTGTTTACAACAAATTCATCAACGTCAACCACTCATCAAAGCCAATTTTCCTTTTAAGTGTCCTTTTACTACGTTCGCTTCACCTACTTTCCAACGCCCTCCTCAATCCCATCTAGTGCAATCCAACAAATCAACCCTTGGCCAGCCTCACAAACCTACCACTCTTCAAAATACAACGATGAATGTTCAACAAAAAGGACCTTGTATAACTTGTTGGAATTGTGGAAAGATTGGTCATACCAAAGCTGCCTGTAGGATGAGACCTACTAATAGGAAACCTATTGAAGCTCAAGTACACAACATGGAGGTTGTTCCTGCTGACACTCAACCTAATTGGTCTGAAGAAGTATTAGAGCAAGAACTAAGTACCCTGGGTAACAGAATTTCTAACCATTCTCTACTCTGCATGCATGGCACCATTAATGGCATAGTAGTAAATATTTTACATGATGATGGTAGCTCGCATGATTTTTTTTCTCATAAGCTAGCTAAAAATCTTAACCTTACTACTCATCCTTCTATGTATAAGGTTAAGGCTACGTTTATAGGGAAAAGGTATAATGTTACGAATGAGGTGCATAATGTTCAAAATTGTATAGGCTCATATGTAGATGAACGTTCATTTTTAATTGCTCCGTTGCAATCATATGATGCTATACTTGGCATGCAGTTTTGACATAATTACAACCCCTGCATTGATTATGATACACACACGATTACTTTCAAATTTCAAAATAAAGATGTTTCACTATCTGTGATGCATGATTTTCAACCCTTCCCGTTCATTAGTCATACGCAAGTCAAACTAGCTTTTAGGAAAGGTTATAACTCATGTATTGTCTTTGTGAATAATATAACTGATTATACACATACACTTCCAAGTGCACATAAGTCATTTATGGACTCGTATACGGATTGTTTTATGGCTGATTTTCCTTCTGCAATACCACCTTCTAGGGGATCTCTTGACCATAGGATTGATTTAATTCTTGGTAGCTCTCCTCCTCATAAAGCACCTCATAGTCATGGACCTTTACACCAAAATGAAATAGCTAGACAAGTTAAAGATTTACTCAACAAAGGACTAATATGGTCTAGCTCTTCTCCTTTTGGAGCCCCTGTTCTTTTAGTTGAAAAGAAGAACAAGATGTATAGAATGTGCATTGATTATAGAGCACTTAATAAAATTACCATTAAGAATAGGTATCCTATCCCTAGGATAGATGAATTGCTAGATAAACTTCGTGGAGCTTGTCTTCCATAAAATTGACCTCAAATCAAGGTATCATCAGATAAGAATGACATCGCATGACATTTATAAAACTGCTTTTAGAACTCAACACGGCCATTTTGAATTCATGGTAATGCCTTTCGGACTTACCAATGCACCCGCCACTTTTGCACGTATGATGAATAATATTTTCTTTGAATACCAAGACTTCTTTCTTGTCTTCTTTGATGATATACTTATTTATAGTAGGAATGACAGTGAACATGAAACTCATTAAGCAACAGTCTTTGATTTGTTACGTAAAAATAAACTTTATGCTAATTCTGAAAAGAGTTGTTTCTTCCAAAACGAGATAGATTATCTTGGACATATCATCTCTAGTCAAGGCATTCATGTAGATCCTAAGAATATTAAAGTAATTAAAAAATGGCCTAAACCTCAATCAGTGAATGAAATCCGTTCGTTTTTTGGATTAGCTAGCTTTTATCGAAAGTTTGTAAAGGAATTTTCTTATATAGCCCTTCCCCTTACTTTATTATTGAAGAAAAATCTAAAATTTTTATGGGGATTAGCCGAACAAAAATCTTTTGATAAACTTAAGTATGCACTTTCCCATGCGCCTGTTCTGCAATTGCCTGATTTTGCACAACCATTTCACATAGTTACAGATGCTAGTGGTTCTGGTATAGGTGCTTTTTTAATGCAAAATGATCATCCTCTTGCATTTGAAAGTAGGAAACTCAAACCTTCTAAACGCAATTATCGTACATATGATAAGGAACTGTTAGCTATTGTGCATGCATTGAAAATTTGGAAACATTACCTTATGGGTTCGGAAGTTCTTATTAAGACCGACCAACAAGCTATTAAGCATTTATTACATCAACCATTGATTTTTGATAGACATATTAAATGGGCTTCATTTCTACAAAACTTCCAACCTCTGATTCAATATCATCCAGGAAAAGCTAATGTTGCAGCTGATGCTTTAAGTCGTCTCCCATCCCCACAAACAACTACTGTTTCAATTAATAATATTTCTACTATTCAGATTCATTCATTTCATGATATGATTTACACTTATGCATGTGACCTATATTTTTCACAAGCATGGATTGCTTTCAATAGTTCCACATTATATCATGAGGATCATTACACATTTCATAATGGATTCTTGTATTTCCAACACAAGTTATGCATTACACAAGTATTCAAAGAGTTTGTTATGAAAGAGATGCAAGAATCACCACATATGGGTCATAGGGGCATACAAAGTACTATTTTTGCATGTAAAGATTTCTTCTTTTGGCCTAACATGGAAAAAGATGTTGCATAGTATGTTTCTCACTGCATTGTTTGTCAACATGTAAAACGACATAATGGTAAACCATTCGGATTATTAATGCCACTTCCTATACCTAATGAACCATGGGAATAGATTTCTATGGATTTCATTACTGGTCTTCCTACAACTGCATCTCACAATGATATGATTTGGACAATTGTTGATAGGTTTAGTAAATATGCATACTTCATTCCTTCTAAAAAGACTTTAACTGCACCTCAAGTTGCTAAGTTATTTATTAAATGTATTTTTTCACATCATGGTTTTCCTAAAGCTATTCTTTCAGATCGAGATGTTCATTTTTGTAACCATTTTTGGGTGGCATTATTTCAACATCTAGGATCAAAAATAGACTTTAGTTCTGCATTTCATCCTAAAAGTAATGGTCAAAGTGAGGCTACAAATAGTACTATTTTGGATTTATTATGTCGTTACTCTTTAGATAATCCAAGTAATTGGGATGAAAAACTCCCTTTACTTCAGTTTGCATATAATAACACCCCACACACTACTGCTGGTCATGCACTATATGAAATTGTTTATGGAGGAAAGCTTCCCACTCCCATGAGTCTCACTCAAACTGACATTCCTATCGCTGATTCTTTTGCACAAGATCATATTTCTACACTTGTTGAAGTGCATGAGCATATTAGGAAGAGTCAAGAACATTACATGTGTAGTATTAATAAGAAGCGCATAGCCAAACAATTTAATGAAAATGATTTAGTTTGGTTACAAATCATTAAAAGGCATTTAAAAAGTATTTCTCAACATCCTAAGGTAAAACTTGCCCCACGGTATTATGGACCTTTTCGCATTATTGAGAAAATAAATGAAACTTCTTTTCGATTAGATATACCTTCTCATTGGGGTATACATAATTCTTTCCATATAAGTTTGTTGAAATCTTTTCAAGGTACTTTACCACTCATGCTATTTTAGATGATCCTCCTTTACTTGAAGAGGATGTGGAAATATTGATTCCCGAGAAAGTACTAGATTATGACGTTACCACTACACGAACTGGTAAGCAATATCATAGGTATTTAGTCAAATATAAAAATCACTCACTTGAGGAATCACAATGGATACATAAGACCTCCTTATCATAAGACCTCCTTATCACCTCACTATGATCATTTAATTTCTGCATATCATTCCCAATTACATTAAACTTTCAAGTTTCTGATTCCATGCATGTGTTTTACATGCTTCATGCTTAATATTTTTCAGTGATGGGGCATGCGACTGTGTATGTGAATGCATGTAATGTATGTGTATGTGTGTGTGTGTCTATGTGTGTATGTGTATGTGTATTTGTATGTGTATGTGTATGTTTCTATGTGTGTGTATGTATGTATGTATGTGTATGTGTGTGTGTCTATATGCATGTATATGTATATGTATGTATGTATGTGTGTGTGTATATATGTGTATGTGTATGTGTGTATGTATGAGAGAGAGTGGTAACAAACAAGAACTATGTCAATAAAAGAGAAACACCTCATCAAAAATCAGGAAATTTGCATCTTATGTTTGAAAACCCTTTATACCAGCATACATAGTTCTTAAAAATGAACTAAAAACATGTGCTTTTTAACCTTTTTTGACATTTTCCCAAAATTTTTAGTACCAAAATTTGTCAAAAATATGTACTTTAGGATATCACCTTTTGCAAATTGTATATGAAAAATCTATAAGACATTAAATAAAGCATATGGATGAAATCAAATTAACATATTTTTGAGGGAGAAATTGCATTGGGATTCAATTATATTAAAAAACATGGTTTGATCACATGAACTATGCAGCAAGATTTGTAGAGCAATTGAAATTATAAGAGATTCTCATAGCATGTCAGAACTTCCTTCACGTGTGTATATGGCCCCTTCATCTGATACATCTATTTCACTTTTGACTTTTGTGAACTCTCTTCGTCCTCTTCCATAGAAACAAGAGCTTTATCTTCATCCAAGAACATACCAACTTCAGTAGGATCAAGCATGGACCTTCTTAATTTCCTCTGATTACCTATGTCACATAGATCTAGAAGTTTTTTCTTTATCATATTGATGGTTGCTTTTCTTAAATTCCCTGTTTTTGTTAAGAAAACATTTTAAACAAGAATATCTACCTCATCTATTTTAAGAGTAGATGTAATCTTAATAAACTATTTCGTTTTTGAACCCATTTGTTTCCTAGAATTGCATACCATTTCTAAATTGTACTTACTTGTGGATGCATTACTACTTTTCGTATAGTACCAATGGACTATCAAAGAGGTTATTCTATCTTGGTCTATGTCCTTAGTGGCATCTAGAATGTTTCCAATCCAAAATGGTTTGGCAAATTCATCACCCTCAACAAGGAATGCAATAAGCATGCCAACATTTATCTCCTTCAAATTTCCATGTCATTTTGCTTCAACTTGTTTTTTCATCCTTAGAACTACATAAATATTGCTCTTTGGTGGGTCTATTAAGCTTTGAAGTGGATGTGCATTATTGCTTTCTTCACCTTTATATGTGTGATTAACTCCCTTGGAATTGAATGTGAATCAGCCAACATTCTGCAATGTTATTTTCTATTATCCATTCTTCACGCATGAAAAAACATTCCACCAAGATACATTTTCATTGCTTGCATATTCTTTTGCACCCTCAATCTAAAAATTGCTTTGCAAATAAAAGATTTGTGTCATCAATCATCCTCATCAGAAATACATGGTTGAAACTAATATTGTGCAATGGTGCCAAAGCTTTATTACTATTATCAACACCTATTGAGAAAAATGCCTTGAACTCATAGATCTGTGTAAGATGCTGAAGTTCAAGCTTTGGAGTATAAGCTTTTGAAACTAAAATGGTAAATGATGGAAGAGTAAAAGCATTATAATGTGCGAGTCTCCTAGAAAATGTACCAAACATTTGATCGATGTGATCATGACTATGCCCAACTAATAGATAATTGACCTTAACCTTTTGAAATACTTGTTTATCAACAAACATGGATAAATGTCCAAAGATTGTAGAGTTCTTGTTCTCTCTCACAGTGTTATCAAGTTGCAAATAAAGAATTGGTTGTAGATGATGCTCCCATGATTTGAAAACTCTATGAACCATAGTCATAATGATATTTGGATCATATTATCATGCACATTGGGGGAGGTCAAGGAAACCCTACACCTTACATTTCCATTGTAAACAAATGCACCTACCAAATGCATTTGCACAAGGACTTCATTCGCAATATCCTTGGGAAGGCATGAGAAATGAGGCAAGCATGTCTTCTTTTGATCCATACCATCAATCAGCAAACACATATAATGCTCTGGATATCTAAGTGCTTTACCTCTATAATGAACTATGCTCTTTCTTTCTAAAGATTGACTGTCATGATGCTTACTCAGAATAATTTTAAAATTATCTCCTTCTAAAATTATTGTGCCCCTTAATTGGTAAGAGAAAAAAGCTAATATTTACAAAGTGGTTACAAAGGCTAGATTAATCCACCTTGTTCTAGTATAATTTCCTAAAAAATGGTACTTAATTACATTTGGTTGGGTAGTATTGCACCCTAGTTCAATTTGGTTGCAACTAGTTCCATCCAGTTACATCTAGTTAAGGAAAGCAAAATATCTGTAAAAGGAGAAGGTGAAGTTAGTTTTATTTTACATTGATCAAATAACTAGGAGAGCGAATACAAAGCATAGAGAGAAAGAGCATGAAAGTAGCTTGAAATTTGGAGACCCTAAGCAATAGAGAAAAAAATAGCAAGTAGGAAGAACCACAAAAAAATAGCAAGTAGGAAGAACCACAGGTATTACTTTTTGCCATAAAAAAGACTCCATTTTGAAATAAGTAAATTATCATTCTTTTTTTAACTTCATTCCTCCTTACCATACTTTTAAAGTTCCTTTTCAAAAGTAAGAAGAAATGCAAAATAGGATGTCAAGCATACATTTTAGCTATTATTTGATGCCCTACATCAACTTTTAGCTACAAGTCGATGTCGCACATTGACTTGTAGCATAAAGCCGATGTCGGACATCTACTTGTAGCATATTGTGATGGGGGAAGTATCTCAACCCCTAAGCAACGACGAAGCATGAATGACCTCCATAGGTATCCTTCTTTGACCTTTGCACACCAAAAATGCTCTTACTCAGAGCTTATGCAGAGAACTCTAGTGAGCTTTTGTAGACCTGTAGTCGACACCAAGAGCTTTCCAACAAAACAAATTTCACTTCAAATCGATGCTTACACAAGGAGAAACAATGTCTACAACATGAGCTAGTTGAATGCTCACAACTGCCAGTCAAGCAGATACATCACTTCACTCCAGCAAACTTTTCTCAGCGATTATACAGAGAATGAATCTCAAACTTAGGTCAACTTTAGAGGACTCTAGTAGCTACCCAATGACACCAAAATCATAGCAAATGGATACATAGAGAAGGAGAACCAGCCCTTACAAAAGAGAGCAAAATATTTCCAACAAAGCCTACACACCAAGAGAGATATCAATCACACAACTTCACTAAAATGAATGTTGCTCCCAGATTAATCAGAGAATGATCAAGAGACTTTGTGAGCATAAAATAGACTTTAATAGCTATCCAATGAGACAAGAATTACATCAAATGGATACAATATGAGGGAGAACCAATGCTAACAACTCAGGGGTAGAGAGTTGTAACACTGCCTGCGCACACACATAGATATGCCTACTAAAAGAAAACAAACAAGCAAGCAAGGGGCTTGCTTATCACAACTCCAGCACTTAGTGCTCACTTTACATGAGCTAAAACTCCAAGAAGATGGGCAAAAAGAAGTCGGGATACATGCTCCTTTTATAGTGAGAAGTGTGCCCCTAAAATCTAGGAACTACCTTCCCAAATCAGCCTCCTAACTTGGAGGATTTAGTTGAGATGAATTGGGGAGTGGTTGAGTGACTTTTCTTGATGGAATGTCGTGGCTTTTGGCTTCCTTTGATTGCTCCACATGTCCATAAAAGATTCCCCACGAATTTGTAGCTTGAAGCTTGACTTTTAACACTCCCCCTCAAGCTTCAATTCTTCATCCTCATCCAAGCTCCTTCATGTTGATGCTTTGCTTGAATTTTGAAATCTTCATTCCATCCAAAGCCTTTGTAAACATGTCAGCAACTTGGTCTTTGGTGCCAATATGATGTACTGAAACTTCCTTGGATATCACCTTTTCCCTTATGAAGTGATAGTGCACTTCAATATGCTTGGTTCTAGCATGATAGATAGGATTCGATGCTAGATGAATGCTACTCATATTGTCACAAAAAATTGGATATGTGTCAACCTGCAAATTAAGCTCCATAAATAACTTCTTAATCCACATTAGCTCACATGTGACTTGAGCCAAAGCTCTATACTCAGCCTCGGTGGAAGATAATGCCACCGTGGGTTGCTTCTTTGAAATCCATGAGATGATCTTGCTACCTAGCATGACTAAGTAACCACTTGTACTTCTTCTATCCTCCTTGGAACCGGCCCAATCCGCATCAGAATAAGCTTTGACCTGCATATCATCATCAAATGAATAGAACAATCCTTCATTTATAGTGGCCTTGAGATATCGTAACATTCTTCTTGCAGCTTGCAAGTGTGTAGTCCTTGGACTATGCATAAATTGTGATAACACTCCAACTCCATATGCTATGTCAGGCCTAGTTATTGTGGCATAATTGAAAGAGCCTACAATAGAGCGATAAAAAGTTACATCCTCTAATGGCTCTCCATCAATGGAGCTTAGCTTTACATTAACTTCCATGGGATTTGAAATAGGCTTGCAATGTAGCCTCCCAAACCTCTCAAGTAGGTCTAGAATATACTTCCTTTGTATGAGCATAATACCTTCTTCTTTGTATACAACTTCAATGCCAAGAAAATACCTAAGATCTCCAAGATCAGATATCCTAAACTCCTTTCCAAGCTTTGCCTTGATCTCCTCAATGCCCTTTGTATCATTACCTGTAATGATAAGATCATCTACATACACACACATGTAGACTACAAGTTCTCCTCTTTGTTTGATGAAGAGAGATGGATCCTCCTTGCATTGATTGTAACCACATTTGATCAAATAGTCCACCAATCTTTGGTTCCAAGCCCTTGGAGCTTGCTTTAGGCCATAAAGTGCCTTCTTCAACCTACAAACATGATGTGGAAACTCTTTATGAACAAAACCTAGTGGTTGCTCCATGTATACCTCTTCTTCCAAGTCTCCATTGAGAAAGGCATTCTTGATATCCAATTGGAAAAGCTTCCATCCTTTGCTAGCAGCCATTGCAATGAGTGTCCTAATGGTGCTCATCTTTGCCACGGGGCTGAATGTCTCTTCAAAGTCCACTCCATAGGTTTGTGCAAAACCCTTGGCCACCAATCTTGCTTTGAACCTAGAAATAGATCCATCTGAATTCCTCTTTACTTTATACACCCACTTATTACCGATTACCTTCATGTTCTCCTTCTTGGGCACTAGAGTCCATGTTTGATTTTCCTCAAGTGCGTCGATCTCTTCTTGCATTGCCTCTTTCCATTCGGTGTACCTGCTTGCATCTTCATAGCAATCGGGCTCATGATCTTCTACTACTTTGTTCATATATGCATAATGTGTTGCCATGTATGAATCATAAGTAAACCTTTGAGTTGGATACTTAACTCTAGAAGACTTCCTTTCTTCACCTTTTGGAGATATAAACCTCCTTTGCCTTGGGAACTTGATCTCTTTCTTTGACGTGGCTTCTTTCTCCATCATGTGTCCTTCATCATCTTCAACTTCATTACCTTCTTCATCCAACTCCACCAATGTTGCTTTGCCTTTGTTGATTGATTGTGCTTCATAGCTTGATGAAGATCTCCCCCTCCATGGTGAGTTCATGCTTGAACTATCTTCATTGATGGAACACCTTGGGTCGCTTAGCTCTAGGTCGATTTGGTCTTCATCATGTCCATGCTTTTCTTCTTCATAGTCCTGCATACAATCACACTTCTTATACCAAGGGAGTAGCTCATCAAATGCTACATCCCTTGATATCCTCAAGTCCTTTGTGTTTGGGTTGAAGCACCTGTAACCTTTATGATCATTTGAATATCCTAGAAACACACACTTTTCTGCCTTTGGTTGTAGCTTGTGCCTCAATTCACTTGGCACATGTACATTACAAGTACATCCAAATATCTTCAAGTGGGAAAGATCAGGTTTCTTACCATAATAGGCTTGATATGGTGTCAAGCAATGGATCCCTGAGCTAGGAGCCCTATTCATAAGATACACGGCGGTATTTGCTGCATCACTCCAAAACATGTTAGGTACATTCATCTCATTAAGCATTGCTCTTGCGATCTCGGCAATGTATCTATTCTTTCTCTCTGCTACTCCATTTTGTTGGGGTGTGTACCTGCATGTTACTTGCCTCTTGATGCCTTGATCCATTAAAAAATCAGAAAACTCATTGGAGAAATATTCTCCCCCTCCATCGGACCTTAGCTTCTTGATATATGTACTTGTTTCCTTCTCTACCATTGCCTTGAATGCTTTGAAACATGTAAACACATCTGATTTATTTTTGATGAAATAAACCCAAACCATCCTTGTGCAATCATCTATAAAAGTGACAAAGTACTTGTTACCTCCAATGGATTGCTCTTTGGTTGGCCCCCACACATCTGTATGTATCAACTCCAATGGATGTTGGCTTATGTAGCCATTCTTCTTGAATGGAAGTCTTGCTTGCTTCCCTAGTTGACAAGATTCACATAAATGCTTCATACCTTGTCCTTGGAAGTTGGGAAGACCTTCAACCAGCCTCTTGAATTGCATTTCCTTCATTCTTTGTATGTTGATGTGACCTATCCTCTTGTGCCACAAGTCCAACTCCGAAATCCTCTTGTTTCCATATGTGAAGTAGACATGTTGAGTGGAATGAGAATTTACCTCCAAAGTGAAGAGTCTCCCTTGCTTCTTTCCTCTTGCTATGACCTTGTAACCTTGCTTAGGGTTCTCTACAAAGCATCCACCTTTGTTGAACCTTACTTGATAGCCTCTTTCAACCATTTGCCCAACGGACACCAAGTTCTTTGTGATAGTAGGTACATGCAAGACATCCTTGAGACGTCTTCCTTCCTCCTTGTCATCCAAAGCTACATCTCCAACATGGGAGATCTCATGGGCTGTATCATCACCTGTTTCTACATGTCCTTTACCTTTGGGAACATGTAGATTAGTAAACCAAGAAGCATTGCAACTCATATGGTTGCTACATCCACTATCAATATACCAAGTGTTATCTACTTTGCTTGAATTCCCATTCATGTGCATCATCAAGAGATTGTCATTTTCTGAACTTGTAGAAGCATAATTACCTTGGCCTTTGTATGAAGAACCTTGATTATAGCTCCTTTGGTTTCCTCCTTGGTAGCAATCTCTAGCATAGTGGCCAAACTTGCCACATATGTAACATCCTTCACCATCTTGATTCCTGTTTTGTTGATGTCATCCTCCTCTTCCTCTTGTTCTTCCTCTCCCTCTTTGTGATGAGGTGCCTTGGTCATGTCCTTGATTGCTTGAGTGGCCTTGCCTTCCTCCAAACCTTCCTTTGCCCCTTCCTTGTCCTCGTCTTCCTTTGCCCCTTTGATTACCTGCATAGAAAACTTGTGCATCCTTGCTTTTAGTTGAACTTCCACCTATGTTCATTTCTTCGGTGACCATGAGAGCAACCAATTGCTCAAAATTGGGAAGATTATCCCTTACATAAAATGAAGTGGTAAAGGGTTTTCACTTCTCATCATCTCTCAAACCATTGAGAGTATAAGCCACAAGATCGTCATCGTCTATGTGGCTTCCAATGGATCCCAATGCATCTGATAACTCCTTGACCTTAAGTATGTAGTCATTTATGCTACTCCCTGAGCTCTTCCTAAGGTTGTTGAGCTCATTCTTGAGTTGGATCTTCCTTGCTTTGGTGCTTGTTGAATAAAGCCTTTCAAGTGTCTCCCATACCTTCATGCTCGAATCCAAGTCTTGGATATGGCTGATCATGCTATTGCTAATGTGTTGGGAAAGAATAAAGATAACCCTCTTGTCTCTTTCATTCCATTCCCTAAAGGCCCTTCTCTGGTCATTGGTTGGATTCTCATCCAACCTAGGTCTTGGTTCACTTCCACTAATCAACCCCCAAAGGGCCTTGCCCATAAGATAGTTGGAGACCCTAAATCTCCATGGTTGATAGTTACCTTTGTCTAGCTTTTCAATTTGAGTGTTGAAGTCTCCCATATCTAGTCTTTGATACTTGACCTAGCCCTTGGCCAATGTGTGTAAAATGAAAATGAGGCTCTGAAGTTACCTCAATCCAAAGCTTTCCTTAGATGGACACCTTGTGCTCTTGCAAATTTGAGTAGAATAGCTCCCCCTTGATGTGAGCTACCTCCAAGAAGCTTTTGTTGATGCAAATCTTCAACCACCAACTCCGAGAGGTCTTCTTGATTGTATGTGATACCTCCAAGATGCCCAAATGCTCTGATACCACTGATGGGGGAAGTATCTCAACCCCTAAGCAACGACGAAGCGTGAATGACCTCCACACGTATCCTTCTTTGACCTCTGTACACCAAAAATGCTCTTACTCCGAGCTTATGCAGAGAACTCCACTTAGCTTTTGTAGACCTGTAGTAGACACCAAGAGCTTTCCAACAAAACAAATTTCACTTCAAATGGATGCTTACACAAGGAGAAACAATGTCTACAACATGAGCTAGTTGAATGCTCACAACTGCCAGTCAAGCAGATACATCACTTCACTCCAGCAAGCGTTTCTCAGAGATTATATAGAGAATGAATCTCAAACTTGGGTCAAATTTAGAGGACTCTAATAGCTACCCAATGACACCAAACGCATAGCAAATGGATACATAGAGAAGGAGAACCAGCCCTTACAACAGAGAGCAAAATATTTCCAACAAAGCCTACACACCAAGAGAGATATCAATCACACAACTTCACTAAAATGAATGTTGCTCCCATATTACTCAGAGAATGATCCAAATACTTTGTGAGCATAAAATAGACTCTAATAGCTATCCAATGAGACAAGAATTACATCAAATGGATATAATATGAGGGAGAACCAATGCTAACAACTCAGGGGTAGAGAGTTGCAACACTGCCTGCGCACACACATAGATATGCCTACTAAAAGAAAACAAACAAGCAAGCAAGGGGCTAGCTTAAGCAAGGGGCTTGCTTATCACAACTCCAACACTTAGTGATCACTTTACATGAGCTAAAACTCCAAGAAGATGGGCAGAAAGAAGTCGGGATACATGCTCCTTTTATAGTGAGAAGTGTGCCCCTAAAATCTAGGAACTACCTTCCCAAATCAGCCTCCTAACTTGGAGGATTTAGTTGAGATGAATTGGGGAGTGGTTGAGTGAATTTTCTTGATGGAATCTCGTGGCTTTTGGCTTCCTTTGATTGCTCCACATGTCCATAAAAGATTCCCCACGAATTTGTAGCTTGAAGCTTGACTTTTAACATATTGATGCTAGGCATCCACTTGTAGCATAAAGTAGATGTTTAGCATCAAATTTATGCTACAAGTAGATGCCTAACATTGAGTTGTAGCTAAATTAAGAAGAAATTCAAAATTGCCGAGCATACATTCTAGCTATAATTCAACGCATGGCATTGGATTTTAGTTACAAGTCCATTTCGAGCATCGACTTGTAACATAAAGTCAATGTCGGGCATCAACTTGTAGTATAATCTTGATCTTGGGCATTAACTTGTCGCATAAAGTCGATGTCGAGCATCACCTTTATGCTACAAGTCGATGCCCGACATTGACTTTTAGGTAAAATTTTATGCTAGGCATCGAATTATAGGTAAAATATATGCTTGACATTATATTTTGGGATCTCTTTGACTCTTCACAAGGCACAAAAAACATATGGTAAAGAGGTAATTAGTCAATTCCTTGATTAGATATTAGGCTCAATTCAATGCCTAGCAATGACTTTAGGAATAAATTTGTTGTTGAGCATCGAATTTATGCTAAAACTCGACTCTAGGCATCAGTCATCTATTACAATCTATGCCCGACGTTGAATTGGCACTAGAATCTATGCTAATAATTTTCCATAAGGTCAATGCGAGACATTGATTTGAGAGTCATAGGCTTCTAACTTGATCCTTACAATCCTTGTTGTTGTAGGGAATCTAAAAAGATGGACGAGAAGTCTATCCGGAAGTTTCAAGTTAAATTCACCATGAGGGAGGGTTTGAAAGAAGTCGTCACTGCATAGGGAGACTGGTCAAAGAGGACTGCAAGTGGCACAATTCATTTGAAAGAGCAAGCAACCCAAGTGGCCCATCATCCGTTGGCCATATTATTGCAAATCCAAGTGCACCTCACTTGAGAAAGGACGTGCCCATTGGAGATAGGAGGGAACTTGAGTGCTGCTTGCAATACATTGAGGAGAAAAATGCCTTGCTTCTAGTATTTGTAGTGGTAAGGGACAAATCAGTACCACTTACGAGTTCCAATATGGGATTTTCTATAGGTTGGACTATGAAGATGAGGACTCTGATAATCTACTTGTTCATGCTGAGACAACAAAAGGTTTGAGAAGTGTCAGCTATAGGATGGTTATGTTTTGTCCATAGTGCTATGCTTCTGTGAGGCTTGCTAAGATTTTCAAGGAGTGAGAGGATTTGATTGAGGATCTTATACCCTAGATTCAAGGAAACATTTTTTCAAAACAAAAGCAAGAAATCACACCCATAAAATCAAAAGGGAAGCAATATATATATAGAAGAAGCCACATGAGAAACGAGCTAAATGCACAGATAGGGATAAGACATCACAAAGATCTGACTTAGATGATGAGATCATTGTACCTGGGGGAGGGCTTGCATCTAGAAGATTCGTGAGAGAGTAGAATAGGATGAGGGAGGATATCATGAGAAATAAGCTTATAAGGAAAGGGTAGTTTCTCCATGTTCCAATTAATATAATTCACAAGCCACCTATCGAATGATCAACAGGAAGGCAAGGTCTCAAGATAAGAGAGCCCCACAATCATCATGTTCAAAATCTTAAAAGGAAAATGAAGAAAAATCATTGTGCAATTGTGGTTCCTTTTCTGGTCATGGTTGACTGAGAGAAGTGTAAAAGAATGTAAATATTTAACAAGGCTAGTCTTGAAGATTATACATATTATGTGATAGGAGGATCATGCTCTGTAGAAGCCCAAAGAAACCTTGTCAAGGAGCATCCAACAACGTACTTCTTAAAGTATGCAGAGTGCAAAATATATGTTGGTATGAAAATAGAGGAAGCCAAAATTCTCATTTGGGATCATATTAATGAAAATCATTATAGGCTGAAGATGTCCTCTATTGAGAGGATATGATTGATGTCCTCTATTAAGAGGATATGATTTTTCCACCATGAATATGTTGATGGTCTTAGTGAGCATGGATGAAGGTTACATCCAAAGCTCAGAAGGAAGTGCCTAAGGAGGTTGGAATAGAATTTGATGAGCATCTAAAATTTGATGTGCTACAAAAAAATCAATAGGTGGTTCCAACTGGAATTTAGGATAGGAAAAGTCTGGGAGCTTCAAGAAAAAATCTTTACTATGTGGGATCCCCACGTGAATGTGAAGAGCAAGTTCAAGAGGGGTGACCGGTCCATTGTGAAGGTTGTAGAGGACATGAAGCTTAAACCCTAGAGGGCCTTACAAGGTATAGAAGATGAGACTCTAATTGTGTTTACCCTCTAAAGGGTAGTTTCAAAGGAACTAAGCCTTGAAAAAATGGTCTTGGAATTAAACAAGTAGGTATCCTGACTCCCATGTTTACACACTATATTTGGAGTTCCCTTTGGCTAATTTTTGTCTTTATTGCACTCATAAAGTGTATATGAAGATACAAGAAGACAGGATGAGGAGACTTGGGTGCTTCTCATGGGAGGAGGTCCATGCAAAGTATCCAAGAACCTTCTCTTACAAGGAACTATCAAAATACTTCATTCTATTTAGAGATTGGGTAATACCTTTTGTTTTGGTAAGTAGATGTCGTAATGTTAATGCTATATGTTTGAATCTACTTGCACGTGATTGGCATTATTATAGAACCACAAAGTCCATGCCCGGCATCAAGTTGTGGTGAGAGAAGATTGTCACACATTGATTGGCATCTAGCAGTCTATGCGGGGCACCGACTTTGGTGGATATTAATGCCACTTATACTATATGATCAATGCTTGTTGTTCAACACCATTAAACTGAGATTTTGATTTCATTTGCAGAAGCGCCCAAGGAATAGGAAGCTTGGTGAGTCCATCCAAGATTGGCCTACTGCATTTCTTGCTCACATACAGAGGGCTAGGCATGAGATGTCAAGGATTAAAGCAAAGAAGATTGTTTTTGATGAGGAGGCATGTGGATTCAAAACATTTTCTAATCCGATAGCCCCCCTCCATACTTTGTACTATAGTATTTTTTGTGAGGATGTAAATAACATTTGTAGCATAGTCCCAAGAAAACATTACACTCTTCTAATAGCAGATATTCCCTATGGCTTTAGAATGAGTGGCTATATCAATGATGGTGAGCCTTTTAAGAACCCACATATCATGAAGATGGTAAAGGATTTTGTAGAAGTCGCACTCTCCACTCCATGGAGGATTGTTATCTTCCACAGTAGAGATTAGTTTTTCCGTGTGTCAATAGCTCTAAATATAGGTTTCATTTTGTTGAGTGTCTAATGTGGTATGTATCTCCTTGCCTTGTTTATTCTCTCTTAATAGAATAGTTCTAAGCTTTGAGCATTGAACATGTAGGGTGAAGAAAAACGTTAGTCACATGCCTAGCCACCATTTTCCGAGTGCAACTAAGTGCTTGGTAGTTGGTTATTATGATGAGGTCAGTAAAAAGCATGTAAGGGAGCACTCTAATGAGAATGGGCTTCGAGCCATTCTCATGTTTCCAGCTATCTCAAAGAATCTAAGGCATGTGGTTGGGGACACGAAACTTGTGAAGCCATATCAAAAGCCATGGAAATTAATCATGAGGCTCATAGAGCTCTTTAGCAATGATGATTATTGGGTATTGGATTTGTTCTTTGGAATATGTAATCAAACATTTATGTAGATATTTCTACGAGGATGATGAAAGCAGTTGTAATGCATATGTTTATTATAGGTACTACATTGGCATGCTCATTGAATATGTTTAGGCATTGCATAGCAATTGAGAAGGGTGATTCTCAAGTAAGATTCATTCATATGCATATAAATGGGTTGAATGCGTTTCTGGATGAAGATCAAGAAGTGGGTAGAAAGCACATCGCCAATACAGAGAGATTTCAACCCACATCAAGGGAGCTGGTGCCAACTTTAGCAGATGAACCTAGAGACATGGCTGAGCTAGAGAAGCAAAGTATCAAGGAAACCATAATTTAAGATGTTCAAACTCAAGGTGATGATGCCATGAATGTAGATGAGCAGGAGTATGATCAACTGCTATTGTAAATTGATTTGGCTTCTTGTATAACATTTTTGTAACTCATTCTTAAACATAATGAGAATTCAATTTTACTCTATGTCATTTTTTTCCAAGTCAATGTGGGTTTTCTTTATGCAAAGGGATTAAAATGTGATGCTATTTGTCTACTACTCTCTTGCAAGTTGTCTTTATTGTACAATAATTATGGCAATCACTATAAAATTTTCCTCTTCAATCTTTATATGTTCTATAGGGGTTTTTCTTACATCTATTTTGTGGCATAGAAGTAAAATCTAAGTATCATTTTGACTGACATCCCCACTTGAGCTCTCAAAATATGGGCTTGTTTCATGTTAAGAATAGTACTCATGGAAGAGTAGTTCTCTAAAGTATGCCATTTTTGCCTTCTTTTTTTATTAGAGCGATTGGATAAAGTATTTCAAAAACCAAATGCAACCCTTTGCATGCTCAAATGGAGGAACACATTTGCATCTATATTGGGAAACTAGAAGATACTTAGAATTTGCATACTTTTGTTGCCTCTATGCTTAGTTTCCATAGAAACAAAGGCGAACATGACATTGATCTCGTTTTTTATGTCTCAATGTTTCTATCTGGTTCCATGCAGATGTGTGTGTATGTGTATGTGCATGTGTGCATGTGTGTGTATGTATGGATGTGTGTGTATGTGTGTGTATATGTGTATGTGTGTGTGTCTATGTATGTATATGTGTGTATATGTGTGCGTGAACGTGTGTGTATGTATATGTGTGTGTATGTGTATGTGTTTGCATGCATGTGTATGTATATGTGTGTATGTGAGTGTATGCCTATGTATGCATATGCATGTGTATGCATGTGTGTGTATGTATGTATACATATGTGTGTGTATGTGTATGTATGTGTATGCATGTGTATGTATATGTCAATATATGAGTGTTAGTGTGTGTGTATGTGTATGTGTGTGTATGCATATTTCTGTATGTGAGTGTATATGTGTTTGTGTATGTGAGTGCATGCATATGTGTGTGTATGTGTATGTGTGTGTATGCATGTGTGTATGTATGTATGCATATGTATGTGTATGCATGTGTGTGGATGTATGCAAGTATGCATACGTGTGTGTATATATGTGTATGTGTGTGTATGTGTGTGTATGCATGTGTGTGTATGCATGTGAGTGTATGCATGTGTGTGTATATGTATGTGTGTGTACGCATGTGTGTATGTATGTATGTATGCATATGCATATGTATGCATGTGCATGTATGTATACATGTGTGTATGTGTGTTTATATGTGTATGTGTGTGTATGCATGTGCATGCATATGTGTGTATGGGAGTTTATGTGTATGTGTATGTGTATGTGTATGTATGGGTATGTGTATGTGTGTGTGCATATGTGTGTGTATGTTTATGTGTGTGTATGTATGCATATGCATGTGTAAGCATGTCTTTATGTATGCATGTCAGTTTATGTGTGTGTGTATATGTGTATGCATGTGTGTCTATGTGTGTGTATGTATATGTCTGTATGTGCATGTGTGTGTATGTATATGTGTGTGTATGCATGTGTATATATATGTGTGTATGTGACTATATATGCATGTGTATATGTGTATGTGTATGTGTGCATATGCATATGTGTGTGTATCTGTATATGTGTGTATGTATGTGTGGATGTACATGTGTATGCATTTGTGTATGTATGCATGTGAGTGCATGTGTGTGTATGTATATGTGTGTATGTGTATGTGTGTATGTGTGTGTATGTGTGTGTATGTGTATATTTGTGTAGGCATGTGTAAGCATATGTGTGTATATGTGTATGAGTGTGTATGCATATGTGTGTTTGTGTATGTGTTTCTACAACATGTGTGTATGCATGTATGCATATGGATGTGTATGCATGTGAGTGTATGTGTGTGTTGGTGTATGTTTGTGTGTATGTCTATGTGTGTGTATGTATATGTGTGTGTATGTGTGTTTATGTGTGTGTATGTATATGTGTGTATGTGTATGTGTATGTGTGTGTATGCATTTGTATGTATATGTGTGCATGTGTATGTGTGTGTATACATTTGTATGTATATGTGTGTATGTGTGTGCATATGTATATGTGTGTGTATGTATGTGTGTGTATGGATATGTGTGTGTATGTATATGTGTGTGTATGCATGTGTGTGTATGTATGTATGTATGTATGTATGTATGCATGTATGTGTTTGTGTGGGTATGTGTGTGTGTGTCTATGTGTGTGTATGTATACGTATGTGTATGTGTATGTGTCTATGTGTGTGTATGTATATGTGTGTATGCATGTGTATGTATATGTGTGTATGCATTTTTATGAGTATATGTATATGTGTATGTGTGTAAATGTGTGTATGCATGATTGTATATGTGTATGTGTCTATATTCACGTGTGTATGTATGTATCCATATCATGTGTATGTATTTGTGTGTATGTATGCATGTGAGTGCATCTATGCACCTGTGTGTATGTATGCCTATGTCTTTGTCTCTCTCTTTCTCTCTCTCACCCTCCACGTCTCTCTCTCTCTCTCTCTCTCTCTCTCTCTCTCTTTCACTTGGGATCCTGGTAAAAATGTTCCTAGAGAATTTCAATTTTCTTTTTGTATTTCTCAAAGCATTGAAAAAAGTTTGCTAGTGTCACTAGGAGCATCGATAATACGTGATGCTATGAGCGTCAGTAATATGCAAAGCTTATAGTGATGCTTATAACATTGCATATTAAGAACCATTGCATAAGCAACATTTTACATCCCTTATGCGATGATGATTGCCCTTTTTTTTAGTATGTCGCTTATGCAACGCTCTAAGTTTAGACTGTTGCATAGGCAACATAACCCATATTTTTCCTACATTGGGGGCATTGCTACACCCCCTTTTTTCTTGTACTCATTGATATTTGATCTTAGGTTATGAATTATGGGTATTCTATTGGAAATAGTTGCAGTCCATCATGCTCAATAGGGATTTACGGATATGTTTTGAGACATTGTTTGTAATTTGTATGTTGGGTGAGCTTTTTTGCACAAATGACTCATAACGCAGGCTTGTTGAAAATTTCATTGGATATGTACACATAAAAATTCGAAATTATTTGATGATCTATGTAAAATGCATGTTGGTTTCTCTGGAGAGTGAGTACCCACTATGGATGCATGATCTTACTTGAGATATTTATATCTACTTGATTTCTAGTTAGTTTTTGGGTTTGCAGATATGGTGTGATTTCTACACGAATTTTAGTAACACACTTTTATCTACTCTAGATTTGAATTGCATTATTAATAGTTGTGGACAGATTAGTATTTTTGATGAATTCTTGATTCTCAAATGTATGACGCATCTTAAGGTGAGAACATATAACAAGAAATAAATATGTACATCTCAAAATATACTTCCCCAAGGAGTAGAAAAATATACAATTAGGAGAATAGTTGATAACGATAAAAAGGTTGCTGCTAGATAAAAGATTGCACAATCATTTCAAAGATTTTCATCTGATACTTGGCTATACCTAAAAGGTAATGTTGGAGTATAATCCTTCAATGTGTACCAACAACAACAACTCAAGAAATTCAGTAGCTAACATCTCAACATTACAATTGGCTAATGGCTTTCAAGATGAGTACTATTTGCTATGTGTGGAGGCTCGAGTCCTAACTATATCTGACACTTATTCCTTCACATTAATTGTAGTACTAAAAATACATTCAATCCTTTTCTTCAATGTGCCTATTTTCTTGCATCTTTCAATTGATGTTTTACTTACAATAACCCATGTAACCATATACTTCTCTTTCTTATTGGAGTGCTTAGCTCAGTTGCAATTCTCAAAAGAAAAGGCTCCTGCAAACTTAATAGTAAGTTCATAGTTTATAGGGATCTCCTTGTATATGTTTTGGTGCAATATCATACATTTATAAAAAAATGTCTAGTCCATCATGCTGCGCTTTTACTTTCGCCTTCAAGTGTATCGTTTTGAACACAAGGAGCTATTCTACCTGACTCACTAGATGGTTCCAAATATAACTAACTCTTTGCTAGTCAATGATAAACCATACTTGGTATGGGAATCCTCTTTATTTGACAAGAAAAAGTATGGTCAAGGAGTTTTGTGTAAGGAGATAGGACTCACTTGAAAGCCTTGATTCATGGTTGATCCTTGTTTTTGAAAGGTCTTTGTTTTGTGTAAAAGACCAAACATTATAATAGCGAGAGTAAACGTAGGATTCATATATTTCCTCTATACAAGAAAAAAAATACTTATAACTCCTCAAAACAAAAAAAAGTTCCGATATATAAACCTGATAAAGTTCCATATAATTGGAACCCCATGAACTATGAGGATCATATATATAATAAGAAAGTTTATTCCTAGCTCATAGTTAAGTTAACATTTAGTTTAGCTTACTCTTTTGTATAAAGATTATAGACCTTAAAGTCAAGATTCAATGTAAATATTTGAATAGATAATTGGAATATTTGATAGAATGATCAACACAAACCAACTAGAATCATGGGCAAATGTCTACATAGACTTCAGTGAAAAAGTCATGGATGGGTGGGAGATCTCATGCACTTCAAGAGTGCTTATTATTCTTTCCTCATAGAAATATGATTCCTTCAATACCTCTAAGAATCATACTTTAAATATTAATACATATACGTGAAGTTTCATCATCACCTTGAGGTATTGTACACTGTTTATTGTCTACTATTCATGTTTGCTATTTTTGTATCCGAGGATATGATTATTGAAGCTGTTTGTGCAGAGATCTAAGTAATTCTCTATGATTGTGTACATGCATTGTCTTCTAATTGAAATGATTGGTATCACACGTGACTTCTTAAGTATACTTCTCACATTCTATGCACTCTTAATTCAAGCTATAAATTGGAATAGCTCACTTACCTTCCTTACACATTTATTTGAGTGCCTTCTTCCATAAATATAAGTTTTTCTCTTCATCGTTATAATCTACAAATAGTTTTCCTTGACACAAAATTTTGAGTAAATTTATGCAAAGTATTATGGTCATGTTTATGCACCATTATGTAGTAGAGGATTTATTAATCTGTCCAAGTAGGAAACATGCACGTCTAGAGTAGGTTTTTGAAAACATTGTCTTGTCTTTGTACTCACCCATCACCTCCTCACAGTGGTATCAAAGCATCAACATAGCGTATACATTATGGATGATTCTTTTCCTTCTTCAATTAAAAAATTGGATCAAAGTAAATACTTAGAATGGTCTCTAATGTTGAGATATCAAGCTCAACATGTGATAATCTAGGATGACACGTATCAGTTTTTCATTTCTCTGACATGTATAGTGGTCACGCCCGTATATGTCAGGGACACTTCATTGAGCTTTATAAGATTTATATACCGAGAGTGATGGCACATTTGTTTCTTGCCAGCTCACTCATTCGTGGACATTAGGTTTTTCCTTATGTATTGGTCTTTATATATTGCACTTGTTGTATTCTTGTTTTATGTCAGTCTTGTACATTACTTTTTATGTAATAGAAGAAGAAGAAGATCATTCTCTTCCTTGCCTCAATCTGAGTGTGTGATTCTCTTTGATTGTGAGAGTGTGTGTGTGTGAGCTCTCTTCCTTATCTCCTTCCTCGTGACATGGCATCAAAACCAACATGGTTGTAGAGAGCTTGTGGAGAAGGCGATGGTGAAGAGTACGCAGCAAGGCATGGAGAAAATGTGATTCACAAATGACCTCTGTTTTCTATGAAAATCGGCATCAAGCTAGAAGTCAGATCAAAGTTTCTGAGCCATCTTGACCTCCATTTTGAGCCCCCAAGGAGGGGCCCACAGAAGAACCAGGTCAATTTCAGAAACAGTAACTTGCATTCTGTTCGGCAACACTCATATATTCGAGATCCAGAATTTCAATCAATTCCATGTACTGTTGATACACAAAAACTGTGTTTTTCTGAGATCGAACTGTCACGCCATAGTGTGATAGTGTTCAAGCAGAAGTGATGCTTGTAGTGTTTTGCTATGTCATGAATTGCTCCAGAAATGGCAAACGTAGATGGAATGAGTCAGCTTATGAATGATAAGCTGGATAAGAATAACTTCCATGCTTGGAGATTTAGAATGACGAATTTCTTGATGGGAAAAAGCTACTGGAAGTACATCCAAGGAGAGAACGAAAATGCTCTGCAGTTGCTAGAGAGGAATCGGACTCCAGAAGAGTTAAGAGCATATGAGGAATGGGATCAAGGAGCACGAAAGGTAATGTATTGGCTATCTGTTAGCATACAGGATAGCATGCTTGGACACATACAATATGCCAAGACTCTGAAAGAGGCTTGGAACAATTTGGTCATTTTTAATGAGACCAATACAAAGGCATGGAAATTGCATCTCAAGAACGAGCTGCATACATTGGAGAAAAAGAGCATGTCGGTAAGTGACTATACCCTGAAAATCAAAAGCATATGTGAGTCACTTGCTTTAGGCATAGTTTTTGCCTCCTCTATATCAACCCTCTTATCAACAAGTGCATCATGTAAATATAAATAAAAAATGGAGCATCATCATGTGGAACCTATTAAAACTAGGAAATTGCATAATTTGGACTAGCACTTGACTGTCCACCTGTAAAAAGAGGTAGCAAAGTTTCATACACATCGTTAGAGCTAGTTAGATTCGCCTTGGTACATGAAATTAATGACTGAATTGCATCTTCCACAAAAACAACATCATGGCTAAAAAATGTGTTTAATCTATGGATGATACAGATGATAACCTTTGCTTTTAGAGCTGTATCCAACAAAAATACATTTCATTCTTTTATCATCCAATTATCTATGTTGTTACTCATACACTAATGCATATGCCAGACAACAAAAGACATGCAAATGAGGAAGAGATGTCTTGTGACCATGCCAAGCCTCATATGGAGTGATGGATTACAGTGCTTTGGTGGGATACCTCTTAAGTACATATGTTGGACACATAACAACCTCAAGCCGAAAGCTATGTGGTAAAGCCTATCTTTTGACCATACACCTCATCATCTCGAGAAGACTTATTCTTTCTTTCATAAAATCCATTTTCATGAGGTTTATATGATACTATACCTTTTATCTCAGACTCACCCAAAAAATGCATTAAAATCAAAAGACATGTATCTGTCCACCCCTTGATTAGAGTTTAGGGTTTCCAATTTACATGCTCAAGGATTTTCAGCCATAACTAGAAATTTTTTGAAGCACATAAACACTTTGAACTTTGCTTTCAATGTATACACCCATGCATGCCTAGAGAAATCATCATGAAAATTCATGAAGTAAAGGTAGTTCCAAAAAGAAGGTATATGCATAAGACCATAGACATCACCATGAATGAGCTGAAATTTATGAGCAACTCCAAGTGACACATCTTTTAAGGAGTATGAACACATCATTTTGCTCACAATACAAGCTTCAAAGACATGTTTATAAGGTGCCTCAATTTTGGGTAGAGAGGATACCACTTAAGATCTTTGCAGGCATAGAAAACTAGCAAAATTTAGAATCTAATCAAAGTATGCATGTCAAAGATTTGTGTATGAGAAAGCCTAAGAATCTACACATGCTAAATCATTCAGAGCTTTTGGATAATCCATGAGTTTATACAACCCACAACATAAAATTCAAGAGGAAATAATAGCGTTTCCATCCGAGAGATCATGAATTGTAAATCTATCATCAACAAATTTGATAACCAAGAAAATCTTGTCTAATGCCAAAAGTAACAATATATTTTTCTTGATCGTTGGTACATACAGAGCATCTAAAATTATCTTACCAATTTCCATTATAGGATAAGAGGATTTTTTAGTGCATGTGATAATATTCTTTGTAGGGGCATCCTAAAGTGAACTAAAGAAACTATGGTGCTAGGTAATATGTTTGGTTTCCCCACTACCACAATATTAAACATCTAACTCTACTTCAGAAATACACTACTCATGAGAAGATGGATCATAGCTGCATACCATAGTAAATGCTCATTCTTCATTCTGAACAAGATTAATAGACTCTATTTAAGGTGTAGAGCCACTTACACAAGCATTCCACCCTCTTTATTATTTGCCTCTTTTGCAGGCAGTTTTGTATAACTCTTTATGGCATGATCATTTCCCTTATAGTATCTAGAAAATTACTTCTTTTTTTTTGTTTTCTTCTCATCTTTTTCTTCCTTCTTCAACTATGCAATATTACTAGATTTTTGCTTACTACTAGATGAGGTCCATTTACCTGTGCCCTTTTCACTAGCTAGGAAATCTTCATCTATAACATGCATAATGGACTTGTTCTTCCTGGACTGATCTTCTTGCGGAAAAAAAGAGACTAAATCTTGAAATATTAAGTCATTTGGATTGCCTTTCATTGTCAATTAAAGAGTAGAAGCGAAGCTCTGATATGAATCTAGAAGACTGTAAAGAACAGTTTGCACAAGTGAAATATCTAGCAAGACTTCATCAGTAGAAATCAAATGCTTCTTCAAATCTTTGATCTTTGTAAAAAGAACAAAACTCTCCTTATGATCTCTTTCATTCATATGCTCACTCTCCACTTGTTTCTGAAGGTACACAAGATGAGTCTCATTTCTTGCTTTGTATAAAGTGATAAGTCTATCACAAGCATCCTTTGCTATTTTGCATGAGTGAATGTGAAGGAAAATGGCACATTTCACAAAAAAACCCATCAATGGATATGCCTAAACATCTTTGCCATCCTAACAAATTTGATCTATAGTAGGTGCAACACTAATCATAGGACAAACAGGAATTTGAAGATCATCATTTTCAATGCCAACTATATCACCTTCAATAAAAGTATTCACAAGAGTAATAGGAGCTTTTTCAACATCCTATAGAATATTCCATAGTCCCTTTGCTACCAATACATGATGCATGATATCTGCCCACAATGGTTAATTAGTATCATCCAATCTATCCTCAATAGCCAACATATAGAGTACATCATGGCTTTTAGCCATGGCTATTGACTAAAATACCCTGATGTAGAAAAATGATTGTATCTCAAAAAGTTGAACATAACCACCCTATTGAGCTCCACTTAACCTGTAACAAACTTTGAGGTGCTTGTCTAGCAAACCAAAACCTATATATATATGTTTGGTTAAAAAGGCAAAAATTGCCTACATGGGCATTATGGTAGTGAGCTTAGAGGCCAAAATGAGCTCATATCAAAATTTGCATGCCACAGAGAAAAGTTGTTTTGAACTCCTAATCACCTTGAGTATGCTCACCAATTTTCTTACCATTTTGAAGTTGCTTTGAACTGCTAATCACCTTGAGTATGCTCAACAATTTTCTTGCTATTTTGAGACTCTAACAAGAAGGGTGTTGATGACACCCTAGATGAAGCGGTGACCTTCTCTGATACTAATTGTTGGAGTTTGATGTCTATGAAAGAATATGAACAACACAAGAAAGAAGAAGAAGCTTGGAGCACTACACACCATTGAATGAATTACCACGTGAATGTACAAAGATAAGTAATTCGTGCGGGTTATAGGTGTCTATACAAGCCAAGGGAACAACCTCATGAAGAGGGAAAAAAGGGCCACAATGTTCCTAAATGTGTTCACACACATCACTACCGAAATTTATCAACACAAACTTCCAAATAAAAATAACCCACTCCTTTTGCATATCACATCTCTCCTCCTACATTGTTTTTAGACTCCTCACCTCATTTTTTATTTCATATAGTTGCTCTATTAACTCCTTCTTTCTTTATTTCATAAAAGTGATGGCCAACTCTTTACTCTACAAACAACATTTTTTTGAAGTATATAACCATTTAATGCAAACACTTGTCAAATTACTTTTTGGAGTTGTGAGTTACAGTGAACCCACTGATGTTACATTTGATGTCATCCACATGTATAAATATAATTGGAAAGAGAATATCTATTCATTTCAAGACCATCAAATTTTTGGGTGATACTCTAATCACAACGAAAATGCATCGGGTTGGCCTTAAGTGTTGGGAAAGATGGATGTACACTCCAAGAAATGAGTAGGTACTGCAAATTCCTGCTTTGTACCAGCCCTCTTCCACTTCAGATTTGAGTTGTAGGCCCTCTTAGCTTTTCAATGAAACTAAATAAGTGCCTATGTACTTTGGAAATGATGCAAGTAATGACTAATTCAAAACAGAATACTTCTCAATTCACAATCCAATGAAAACCTTCTATTTTGGTTCACACACTTGCTGCTTGTTAAGCTCAGTGCTTCTAGTACAGTAGGAATTAGAAAAATTCCTTCTAGATATACTAAATTAGCTTAAAGAGGTGATGATTCCAAGTAAAATCACTAAATGGTTAACTATGCATAGAGCAATCAATTTAGCAAGTGTAGCTTTACCCCCGATTTTTTAGGATCTCTATAGAGATAAACTAGTGACCACTTCAATGCTCTTTTCTCCCAATCCACCACATGGAATGTCTTTAATGCTTGTCAGCATGTAGTAGACTTAAAGATGATTCCAACAAGCCATAGAACATTGAAAATGGTGGAGAAATAACTGGGATATGAGCAATACAAAATGACCGTTTTAAGTGACTATGTAAGAGAGATTAACTGATGTAAGCAATGATCTATTGTATTATATGACAACGTTGTACATAATCGTTGGTATGATAATCAATGCCCAATGATGGTGAGAAGTGTGGGCTATGAAGTGAGCCTCACTCTCTTACAATATGATCAACTAAAGGCTCGGAATTGGAGTGATCTAACCGCGAGATTTTACATTCATCTTTTATAGATGCTTGATTTAAAATTTGAATTTGAATTCAACTTTGGCTCTCACTAAAAAGTGATCCACTAATCTAGGAGATATTCTCTCTAAGAAACTCGTATCTTTTCCTATCCATCTAGCTCCACGAGTTTAGTGGCTTTTACAAATATTCCTTCAAGTCAAATAGCCTTTTACAAATGATAAAAGATAAAGAATCCATAGCAATGGTCCTCTTGTATGTCCTGCAATCCAATCATAGCTTTCAACCTGCAAAGTTTAGTACCATCAAGTGCTTTAGTCAATAAGTCTGCACATTGCATATTACTTGATACATATGCCAATTGAATTTCCTTGCTCAATAGCTTCTCTCTCACATAATGATGGTGGACCTCTATATGCTTGGTCCTAGCATGATAAATAGGATTTGTCGCAAGATGTAAGGAACTTGTATTATCTCCAAAAATCATTAGAGATATAGTATGCAATCCCAGATCTGCATATAGCAATCTCATCCATATAGCCTCATGTGTAGCATTGACCAATCCTCTATATACTGCCTCAGTTGAAGATAAAGAAACAGTAGGTTGCTTCTTGTAAGACCATGATATAGGCTTGTCACCTCCAAAAGATAGATAACATGAGGTACTCCTTCTATCATCTTTGCAACCTGCCCAATCTACATCTGAGTATATCTTGATGTCCAAATCTGAAGTATAAGGAAAGTATAAACCTTTATTTTGAGTTCCCTTAAGGTACTTCAAAATCCTCTTGGCAGCTTCTAAGTGAGGTACTCTAGGTTTGTGCATAAATTGGCTTAAGACACTTACTCCATAAGCAATATCAATCCTTGTCAATGTAGCATAGTTTAGGCTTCCCACTATGCTTTGATATCCTGCAATATTTTCAAGCACATCACCTTCATGAGCACTTAATTTCTTGGTTTACCTCCATAGGAGTGCTTACTACCTTGGAATCCTGTAATTGAAATTTCTTCAACGTATCCTGTACATGCTTGAGTAATGTAAATGCCAGAGTTAGTATAGACTAACTCAAGTCGAAGAAAATACTTTAGTGATCCTAGATCACTGATTTTGAACTCCTGCATCATTTGATTCTTGATCTGCTTGATGCCATTAGCATCATTACCTGTAAATATGATATCATCAACATACAGACATAGGTACATTACCTCTGAATTAATTCTCTTGAAAAATAGAGAAGTATCTGCTTTACTCATGATGAATCCTTGATCCTAAAGATATGTAGTCAACCTATGGTTCCATGCCCTAGGTGCCTGCTTGAATCCATAAAGAGCTTTGTTTAGTTTACACACATGTTTTATCTTGCTTGGGTCCTCATAGCCACGAGGTTGAGACATGTACCCCTCCTCTGAAATTGAGCCATTTAGAAATGCATTTTTACATCCAATTGGTACATGTTCCAATTCTTTGATGCAGCCACACTTACCAATACCGTGATGGTTGGCATTTTGGCCACAGGTGAGAAGGTTTCTTCATAGTCAACTCCTTAAATTTGTACAAAACCCTTAGCATCAAGTCTATCCTTGTATCTGCTTATTGATCCATCAAAATTTCTCTGGATCTTGTAGATCCATCTAGAACCAATTACCTTCATAGACGACTTCTTTGGCACTAGCTCCCGAGTAGCATTCTACTTGAGTGCTTCAATTTCTTCATCCATAGCTTCCTTCTATTATGTCTTGGTCTTTGCCTCTTCATATGATGATGGCTCTTCAAGTGAAAAATCCTTTGCAAGTTAAAAAGAATGCTAAGTAACTAAAGAAGTGTCATACCCATATCTGATTGGCTTCTTGCTTTCCCTTTGTGATCTTCTGATTGCTTGGTTGGATGATTCAGGTATATCCTCCAACTTCTTAATCTTGACTTTGCCTTTTGACTTCCATGCCTTGAATTCTTCTAGGTTGATGATGTCCTCATCATCTAAGTTGATGTCTCCAATGTGGTTTGGCTCCTCCTTGGTGAGGCTTGGAAATTCCTTTTCCAAGTCATAAGGCAATTTTACGTTCCTGCATTCACTTTCAAACCAAGAATCATTCTCATCAAAGACAACATGTCCACTGACCATATATCCTTTGTTGGAAGGAATGTAAAACATGTGTCCTTTCTAATTCAAGTCATACCCTATGAAGATACACTTCTCTGCCTTAGGTTCTAGCTTACTTCTGATTTGAGATGGTATATGCACATAAGCATCACATCCAAAGATCTGGCAATGATCAAGAGAAGGTCTTCTACCATGCCATGCTTCATATGCGGTCATCCCATCAAGAGATTTTGATGACAACCTATAACAAGATAAGCAGCAGTAGATACACTTGCAGCCCTCAAATAATTAGGTAGTTCTTTCTCATTTAGCATTGACCTGGTTGTTTCAACAATCAATCCATTTCTCCTCTCTGCAACCCCATTTTGTTCAGGGGTATACCTTGTTGTAATTTCTCTCTTGATTCCTCTATCCTGCAAGAATGAGTCAAACTCATTTGAGAAGTACTCACCTCCTCCATCTGACCTTAGTCTCTTTAGGCTTCTTCCTATTTGGTTCTCAACAAGTGCAAGATACTTCTTAAAGAAATTGAATACTTCATCGTTGTGATTCATAAAATATAAGATAGTCCACCTATTGAAATCATCAATGAAAGATACATAATACCTTGATCCAGAAATTGAGGGATCCTTACTTGGTCCCCATACATCTGGATGGACAAGCTCCAAGTAGTCCTCATGCATGTAGCCTTTCTTTGAGAAGGGCAACCTGTGAGATTTTCCAAATTGACAAGCACCACATTTATAGATCATGTGTTCCTTGGATACATTTGGTATCTGAAGCACACATTGATCTCTACATATTTTCCTTAAGGTTCTCTCACCAATATGCCCTAATCTCTTATGCCAAATTTCAAGCTGTGACAATGTTTGATCTTTGTAGCTATAAAGTGGAATATTCCTTGTATCTTCAAGTTCAAAAGTGAATAATCTACCTGTCTTTTCTCCTTTGGAAATTCTCTTGAATCCATGTTGTGGATCCTCCACAAATGCTCCATATTTGTTGAACCTGACCTGCAAACCCTTTTCCACAATCTGTCCAACACTCATCAGATTTTTGGTAATTGTAGGTACATATAGAACCCTGATCAACATGTTTCTATTCCCATCAAAGGTTTTAATATTTCCTACCTTGATCACTAAGTGCTTGGTGTTATCATTTGTTCATACATGATGTTTTCCCTTAGGTTCCTGAAGGTCAGAGAGAAGAGCTACATTGCCTGCCACATGGTTTGAACATCGTGCGTCAATGTAGAGATGGTCATCATTCATACCTTGCTTTGAGGTCATATCCATAATCAGAAGGGAATCCTCTTGTTCCTCTGTATAATTGTTGTAGTCTTTCCTTGACTTGTAGCCTCCTTGGTAGTTGTTATTGTAATTGTTGTTGTAGTTGTTATTGTAGCCTTGATGATGGTTGAATCTTCCTCTTGATTGTGTATATCCACCTCTTTGGAAACTTTCACCTCTCTGTTTCTTGAAGTTTCTGTAACGCTCATCTATAGTATGATTTGAAAAACCACAAATATTACATGGGAAAGAGTTGAAAGGTTTCCCGCTACCTTGCTTACCTCCTCTGCCCCTACCCCTTGAGTTTCTACCTCTCCTTGCATAGTTGGCTTGAGAGGTTGTACCTTCATCCTCAATCTTCTTGCTTTTCCCTTTCTCTTTAGACTTGCATTTATATGTGTATAGGGTAGAAGAGCTATTACCTCTTGATGAATCTCCATTCTTGTTTAGCTTGGCTTCATGGGTAAAGAGTTTCCCAATGACTGTGGTAAGATCCTCTTGGGAGCTTCGAAGTGAGGCTCCCTAGGTTTGTGTATAAATTGGCTTAAGACACTAACTCCATAAGCAATATCAATCCTTGTCAATGTAGCATATTTCAAGCTTTCCACTATGCTTTGGTATCCTGCAATATTATCAAGCACATCACCTTCATGAGCACTTAAGTTTTGGTTTACCTCCATTGGAGTGCTTGCTATCTTGGCATCCTGCAAATGAAACTCCTTTAACATGTCCTGTACATACTTTCTTTGTGTAATGTAAATTCCAGAGTTAGTATAGACTAACTCAAGTCCAAGAAAATACTTTAGTGACCCTAGATCACTGATTTTGAACTCTTGCATCATTTGATTGTTGATCTATTTGATTCAATTAGCATCATTACCTCTAAGTATGATATCATCAACATACACACATAGGTATTTTGCAAGGAATTGAACTCACAACCTCTTGGTTAGGAATGTGATGGACTAACCACTTTCCCCAAAAGCCATGGTTGAGGATTACTTCCTAATCCTCCCTCTTAGGGTGTAGTTCAACCATCTCCTACCTATCAAGTGTGTGGTTCAACCATCTCCAACCTATCACTTTATTACATTCTTCCCCCCTTGGTGAATCATTTTCCTCAATGATCTACTCTTGTATCCTCTAGCCTCGGTGATCGGCCCCTTGAACCCCTTAGGCGTCCTTGAATTGATGTCCTCAACCTCACTTGTTCACAACATTGGTCTCTTGAACCCTTGCTCTCAACCTTGGTGTCTTGAACCTTCTTGTTTGCAACCTTGGTGTCTTGGGCCCCTGTTCTCAACCTCAATCTTGAACCTTGTTCTCACCCATGTTTGGTATCTTGAACCCTCAATCAAGTGCCACCCATGGTTTCCCAAGGGAATCACAATTTCTAGCTATCTCATAATATTTGGAAAGTTTGTTCTGAGAGCTTTCCAACACTATCTTACATGCCTCAATCTGACCTACGGATTGAGAGATACACCTCAATCTTTGTTAGGCTAACTTGTGAAAGCGACATGTGCAAGCGCCTTTCTTTAGAGGCCATTAGGTCAATCCACCTTTCCCAAGCCTACTTCTGAGGCTCTGATACCAATGCAAGGAATTGAACTCACAACCTCTTGGTTAGGAATGTGATGGGCTAACCACTTGCCCCAAGAGCCATGGTTGAGGATTACTTCCTAATCCTCCCTCTTAGGGTGTAGTTCAACCATCTCCTACCTATCAATTGTGTGGTTCAACCATCTCCAACCTATCACTTTATTACATATATCACCTCTGAATTACTTCTCTTAATAAACAGAGAAGTATCTGCTTTACTCATGATGAATCCTTGATCCTGAAGGTATGTAGTCAACGTATGGTTCCATGCCCTAGGTGCCTACTTCAATCCATAAAGAGCTTTGTTCAGTTTACACACATATGTTACCTTGCTTGGGTTCTGGCTAGGAGGTTGAGACATTTGCACCTCCTCTGAAATCTTTCCATTAAGAAATGCATTTTATGCATCCAATTGGTACATGTTCCAATTCTTTGATGTAGCCACACTTACCAATACCCTAATGGTTGGCATTTTTGCCATAGGTGAGAAGGTTTCTTCATAATAAACTCCTTGGGTTTGTGCAAAACACTTAGCCACAAGTCTAGACTTGTACCTGCTTCTTGATCCATCAGAATTCCTCTTGACCTTATAGATCCATCTAGAACCAATCACTTTCATAGACTCCTTCTTTGGCACTAGCTCCCAAGTATCATTCTCTTTAAGGGCTTCAATCTCCTCATCCATAGCTTCCTTCCATTCTGCCTTGGTCTTTGCCTCTTCATATGATGATGGCTCTTCACACGACAAGTCATTTGCAAGATAAATAGAGTGCTTAGTAACTAAAGAAGTGTCATACCCATATCTGATTGGCTTCTTGCTCTCCCTTTGTGATCTTCTAATTGCTTGGTTGGATGATTCAAGTATATCCTCCAACTTCTTCATCTTGACTTTGACTTTGGACTTCCATGCCTTGAATTCCTCTAGGTTGATGATGTCTTCATCATCTGATTTTATGCGTTCACTCTGGTTTGGCTCCTCCTTGGTGAGGCTTGGAAATTCCTCTTCCAATTCATAAGGCAACTTTACTTTCTTGCATTTAGTTTCAAACCAAGAATCATTCTCATCAAAGACAACATCTCTATTGACCATAAATCCTTTGTTGGAAGGATTGTAAAATCTATATCCTTTTTTATTCAAGTCATACCCTATGAAGATGCACTTCTCTACCTTAGGATCTAGCTTACCTCTTATTTGAGATGGTATATGCACATAAACAACACATCCAAAGATCCTGCAATGATCAAGTGAAGGTCTTCTACCATGCCATGCTTCATATGGGGTCATCCCATCAAGAGATTTGGATGGCAACCTATTAACAAGATAAGTGGCAGTAGATATAGTCTTTGCCCACAAGTAATTAGGTAACTTTTTCTCATTTAACATTGACCTAGTTATCTCAACAATTAGTCTATTTCTCCTCTCTACCACTCTCCCATTTTTCTTAGGGGTATACCTTGTTGTAATGTCTCTTTTGATTCCTCTATCCTGCAAGAATGCATCAAACTCATTTGAGACATACTCACCTCCTCCATCTGACCTTAGTCTCTTTAGAATTCTTCCTATTGGGTTCTCAACAAGTGCAAGGTACTTTTTAAAGCAAGTGAATACTTCATCTTTGTGCTTCGTAAAGTATAAGATAGTCCACCTACTAAAATCATCAATGAAAGGTACATAATACCTTGATCCAAAAATTGAGCGATCCTTACTTGGTCCCCATACATCTGTATGGACAAGCTCTAAGTAGTCCTCATGCATGTAGCCTTTCCTTGAGAAGGGTAACCTATGAGATTTTCCAAACTGACAAGCACCACATTTATAGATCATGTGTTTCTTGGATACATTAGGTATCCCATGCACACATTGATCACTACAAATTTGCTTTAAGGTTCTCTCACCAACGTGTCGTAATCTCTTATGCCAAATTTCAAGATCTGATAATGTTTGGTCTTTGTAACTATAAAGTGCAATATTCTTTGTATCTTCAAGTTCAAAAGTGAATAATCTACCTGTCTTTTCTCCTTTGGCAATTCTCTTGAATCCATGTTGGGTATCCTCCACAAATGCTCCATATTTGGTGAACGTGACCTGCAAACCTTTTTCCACAATCTGTCCAACACTCATTAAATTCTTGGTAATTGTAGGTACATATAGAACTCTACTCAACAAATTTCTATTTCCATCAAAGGTTTTTAACATTTCCTACCTTGACCACTGAGTGCTTGGTGTCATCACCTGTTTGTACCTGATGTTTTTCCTTAGGTTCCTGAAGTTAAGAGAGAAGAGCTACATTGCCTGCCACATGGTTTGAGAATCCTGAGTCAATGTAGAAAAGATCGTCATCATCCATACCTTTCTTTGAAGTCATATTCATAATTAGAAGGGAATGCTCTTGTTCCTCTATATAATTGTTGTAGTCTTTCCTTGACTTGTATCCTCCTTGGTAGTTGTTATTGTAGTTGTTGTTGTAGTTGTTGTTGTTGTAGTTGCTATTGTAGCATTGATGATGGTTGAATCTTCCTCTTGATTGTGTATATCCACCTCTTTGGAAACCTCTACCTCTCTGATTCTTGAAGTTCCTGTAATGATCATCGGTAGTATGTTTGAAAAACCACAAATATTACATGGGGAAGAGTTGAAAGGTTGCCCGCTACCTTGCTTACCTCCTCTGCCCCTACCCCTTGAGTTTCTACCTCTCCCTACATAGTTGGCTTGAGAGGTTGTATCTTCATCCTCAATCTTCTTGCTTTTCCCTTTCTCTTTAGACTTGCATTTATATGTGTATAGGGTAGAAGAGCTATTACCTCTTGATGAATCTCCATTCTTGTTGAGCTTGGCTTCATGGGCAAAGAGTTGCCCCATGAGTGTGGTAAGATCTGGAATCTCCATGTCCATGTACAAGTCCATGGCAGTTGTGAAGCTCCCATTTGTCATCTACTTTAATCCCATTGATTACTTGTCTTACAATCTGCTCCTCTTCAATTTCTTCTCAGATACTTGCCAATTGGTCAGCTACATCCTTGACTTTGGTCACATACTCTAAGATGCCTTGCTTGGGTTGCTTTCTTTGAGTGGTAAACTAAATCCACAATTGGTTCTTACTAGCCCTTGTGTTGGAAGAGAAATATGAAGACAATGTCTCCCAAGTCTCTTGGGATGTCTTACAGTTTTTTATGTGTGGAAGAATAAAATGAGAGATTGAATTAAGAAAGTATGACCTTGCTAATGCATCTTTGGCACACCATGAATTTAGTCTTTCATGCTACTCTCTTGTAGGTAATCCTTTGCTTCTAAAAATGGGCATCTCCTCATCTCGTGAGACGTATCCGTAGAGACTCCTTCCTTGAAAGTATGTCTTCATCCTCAAGGACCATGCTTGATAGTTGTTCCTGTCCAATTTCTCAATGAAAGAAGGAAAACCATCTCCCATTTTACCTTAGCTTTGCTCTGATACTACTATTGGGAAAGATGGATGGACACTCCAGAAAATTAGTTGGTACTACTAATCCTTGCTCTGTACTAGCCCTCTTTAGCTTCAGAGTTGTGTTGTAGGCCCTCTTAGGTTTCCAATGACACTAAACAAGTGCCTATGTACTTTGGAAATGATGTGAGTAATGTTTGATACAAAACAGACTACTGCCAAGTTCTTAATCTAATGAAAAACTTCTATTTTGGTACACACACCTGCTGCTTGTTAAGTTTAGTGCTTCCAATACAGTAGGAATTAGAAAAATTCATTTTGGAGATATTAAACTAGCTTAATAAGCTAATGATTCCAACTGGAGTCACTTAAAATGATTGACTATACACAAAGCAATCAATTTAGCAAGTATAGCATTACCCTCGATTTTTTAGGACCTCTCTAGAGTTTGGCCATTGGGTACTTTGATGCGCTTTTCTCCCACTCCACTGAATGGAATATCTTCCAAATTCTTCAGCATGTCGAGGACTTAGAATTCCAACAAGCTATAGAACATTGAAAATGGTGGAGTATTTATTGAGATATGCGCAATACAAAATGACTATTTTGAGTGACAATAACAGAGAGATCAATAGATATAATGAATGTTCTAGTGTATTATGAAACAATGTTGTACATGATCATTAGCATGATAATCAATGCCCAATGATAGACAGAGGTGTAGGCTATGAATTGAGACTCACTCTCGTACAATATGATCAACTAATGCATCGGAATTTGAGTGATCTATGCCGCGAGTTTTACATTCATCTTTTATAGATGTTTCATTCAAATTCAGAATTTGACTTCAACTTTGGCTCTCAGTAAAATGTGATCCACTAAAATTCGTGGCTGAACAATCCATCTAACTCCATGAGTTTAGCAGCTTTTACAAATATTCCTTCAAGTCAATTTGACTTTTACAAATGGTAAAAGATAGAGAGACTCATAGCAATGGTTCCCATGAAACTTCAATTATTCCTCATAAGATCTTCTCATGCCTAGCCAAGTGTGTAGGCTTCGCATTTGCACCAATAGTCATGGATCTTCTCAAATCTTGTCTTGATTATAACCCTTTGTTTAAACAACCTTGGCTCAAGCAAGCCAAAGTCCTCTAAGACTGGTCATCTTATGAACTCATTTTTAAATGCAATCATCCTATATATGTTGTCCCATTGAAAGACATTAAACCATGTGAAATTAATGCATGTCCCTATGTAGCTGAGCCCATTCACATGTTGGATGGCTTTTTAGATGATGAAGAAGAAGCTTCTCGAACCGCTAACCATGACTTACTTTCCCTAGGGATTGTAGATTTACACGAGGTGCTTGATCAATGGTCTTCAATAACCTCTACAGTACAACCCCTTGTGGGTGAATCTGTGAACAAAGCCAAGGAACTAGTGGACTCTATGGATTTTCAGGACCCCTTTTGTCTGAGAGTGACCCTACCACTGCATAAAAAGTTTTTGTATCGAAAGATCAACTAGTTACTTGTCATTTGTGGGATGAAACTAACCCATGACCTGTCAAAATTAAAGCTGGCCTGGATAGTACCTTTCAATGTAAGCTTTTGAATCTTTTAAATGAGTTTGGAGATGTTTTTGCATGGGACTACCGAGATATGAAAGGTTTAGACCCCAAGATTTATCAGCACCAAGTTGTACTGAAACCAGATGCCCCCGTCTAGTAAAGTAGCAAAGTTATAGGATGAATCCTAATTATGCTAAGCAAGTAAAGGAAGAGACAAATATATAGCTTGGTGTTGGATTCATTGTTCCCATAGAACATGCTGAGTGGATTTTACCAATTGTTATTGTACCCAAAAAGAATAAATAGCTACATATTTGTGTAGACTATATGAATTTGAATGCGACAACTATTCTTGATCCATTCTTGTTGCCACTCCTAGACTATATGTTAGATGATGTAGCTAGATGGGAAATGTATTACTTCCTAGATGGATATAGCATAATGAAGCTTGGATGGCCAAGGCTGACATACACAAGACTGCATTTATCACTAATTGGGGGGTTTATGCATGCACGGTTATGTGGTTCAATTTGTGCAATCCACCTAGTACCTTCCAATGGTGCATGCAAGAAATCTTTTCCTAGTACCTAACCAGTTTTATGTGAGTTTATCTCGATGATTTTTCCTTTTTGGTGACACGAATGCTCACTTATAGCATCTATGCTGTTGTTTTCTTAAGTGTAGAGAGTATCACTTGTGTTTGAATCCCCATAAATCTATATTTACCATCACCTATGACAAACTCTTGGGACATATCATTTCCAAACAAGGTATATAGGTTTACCATGAAGAAATGAAGGTCATTTTGAATGCTCCACCACCAAAAACACCTAAAGAAGTTATGTGCTTTTTAGGCCAAATTCATTGGCATGGCCATCATGTTTAATGCTTTGCCCATTTGACCATCCCCCTCACCCGACTTACCACTGTGGCTCCTAGATAGTTCCAATGGATTGAAGAGTGTGAGACTAGTTTTGTGCATTTAAAAACACTTCTTACATAGGCCTCAATATTGCAGGCACCTAATTGGGAGCTGCCATTTCACATTTTTGTGGATGCCTCTAATATTGCAATTGATAGTGTCTTAATGCAATGACATGACAAGTGGTATCATCCAATATATTATGCTAGTTGCCATCTCACTCCTACCGGATGGAGTTATTCAGTCACCGAGCAGGAATGCTTAGGGTTGATTTACTCCATTAAAAAGTTCCTAACTACCTATTGGGTCGTGAGTTTACTTTTCATGTGGACCATTGAGCTTTAGTATATTTATTCCAACAGCAAAATTTGGGAGGTTTCTTGGCTCGTTGGGTCTTACTCTTACAAGAGTTTGATTATGATGTTGTTCACCACCTTGGCTCATCACATGCTATTGTATATTTCCTCTCCCGGTTGGATTTCAGTGGGCAATTATGATTCTACACCTGCCATGTATAGGATTACTACTCCCATTTCATCTTCCATGCCTTTCCCATTGTTCACTCCTATTATGATACATTAATGATCTTTCTTACCACTCATTGTCCACCTCCTTTGGTCTCAACCATGGCCCAATAAAGGTTAGCTCTCTACAGTAAACATTTTTGCATCATTGTTGGCCAACTCTATTATGCGGACACTTTGAGTGCCTGTCTTCAGTGTATCCCTACACATGAAGTCCCATGTATGATTGTAATGGCTCATTCCACACCTTTCGATGATCATTTCTCTATGGACCTAACTTATTGAACGATTTTACAGAGTGGATTATGGTGGCCGACTATGTAACATAATATTCATGCTTATGTCAAACAGTGTGATGCTTGCCAATGCACCGAACAACCACTACATCGACACTACTTTCCTCTCCAGCATGTCTTAGCACTGGAACCTTTCCAAAAGTGGGGGTTAGATTTTGTGGGGCTTATTACTCCACCTGCTATTTCAATTGCTAACCATTATATATTAAAATGTATAGGCTATGCCACTAGGTGGGCTAAGGCCTGGACTGTTCATTCTACTATGGCCCAGGTAGTCACCAAATGCCTTACCCATGAAATCTTTCCTTGGTTGGGTTTACCTTTGGAAATTGTTTCTCATTGCAACACACATTTTTCCAACTCCTTAATTCAAGCTTTAAGGCATTCCTTCAATATCATTCATAATTTCAATACTCCATACTACCCTTGTGCTAATGGTCTAGCTGAGAGTACAAACAAAACTCTGCTCACTATGCTTAAGAAATTGATCATGGATTGCCCTAAATGATGGGATCAATTGCTCCCCTTTTTCCTTTGGGCCTATCAAATGACCTACAAAGTCTCTACTAGGTATACACCTTTTAAGTTAGCTTATGGACTAGAAGAAATTGCCCCTATAGAATTGGTAGTGACCAGTCTGTGCATCACTCTTGATAAGAAATTGTTGCCTGATCAATCTTTTTATGCTCAACTTGATGATTTGTGATCACTTGATGAACGACATTTTGAAAGCTTCCTGTTCATGCAAGAAGTTCAACTCCATGAGGCCTATACACATGATTGTTTTCTGTAGACTCCTATATTTGAAGAAGGATAGTTAGTGTTGTTTTATAATTCCAAGTCTGACAAAGCTCTAAGAAAATTTAAACTCCAGTGGTTTGGAGTGTATCACATTTTGGCCAAACTAAGTTTGGAAAATTTTCGGTTAAAGACTCTCACTAGAGTGCCGATTAAAAATCTGGTGAATGGATCCAACTTGCACCCGTAGCATTCACCTCTTGCATCACTCATCATTGCATCGCCACCCATGTTTGCATGATTTGCATGGTGATTATGATGAAAGCCCTTCAATGTGCATTCATCATTAGATTTCTCCATTTGTGCATTGATGCTTCGATGCCGCCTGCTTGTTTTAAACCCTCGTTTTGGATGTTCTGTCATTCTTCACTTTGTGTTTGTTTCTGTGCTATTTTGTATCACTTGTGCTTTGTGCTTATGCTTGCTCACCATATGCACTCATGGAGACCTTGGCCCCCTTTGAACCTCTCAGTTCTTTTGTTACGAGTGACATGCAAGCATTTTTGCATCCATGCAGCTTAGTCAAATTCTGCCTCCTACAATGGGATGTTGTGGTAGCTCAACCTGCTGTCGAGAGCATCATTCACAATAACGTTGCCAAACCTACCAATGCCCCTCATTGGACTATTCTCTTGAATGGCCAAGAGCTCCTCCCCACCACAACTAAGGTGGGGTAGCACTCCTTCCTACCCATTGCACGCATTGCATCTATCCCCGTTTTATCCTATGCTGCCATGGAGCAATTGTTTCCCTGGCATAGCTCTAATGATTATGCCATTAGGTGCTGTCGAGAGCCAGAGCACTCTATATTGCATTTTTTCATTGTGGCTCTAAATTTCAACACCGCCCCTATGGAATTTCTTGGCAATTTTACTCCCTCATTGCCACTGTTGCTCAACAGTGGATTAACCATACACTTTTTCTCTTCAACCGTATTCATAAGGAGTGCCAAATGATCATGCGATAGTTGGATGCTAGCAACTACTTGAAGATGTGTTTACCCTTTCTCCTCTCCATTTTGTATCCCAGGGATTTTCCTATAGTAACCCATATTATCCTAGTCCCATGCTCCTTCGCACAATAGCCCATCCCTTCTGATGATGATGAGGATGAGAGTCTCAATGTCCTCCTGCACTGACCCCGCTGCCATCAAGTTGTAGTGTCTTCATTGTCTATTGTTTCCACTGTCGACAACCACCAATATCACCTCCACTCCATTCTCCTTCTCCTCTTCTTGAGGGCAGTTCTAACCCTATTCCTCCCATTCAACTTGATGTCAATATGACTGCAACCACCTAGCCCGATCACAACATGACCAAACCCCCTGTTTCTCCTCCACCTTTGTCTCCCCCTTGTCCATCTCCAACCCTCTCCTTGGTCAAGTTCATCCGCCTCCTCCCCCTCCTACTCACCACCTTCATCCCCATCTGGTTGGTCCACCCATCACCCTTGGCTTCCCCATGGAACAAAGTACCTTCCCCCGTCGATGATACCTTTGTACCCAAATGAGATCCTCTGCCCGAAAAGCATGAGCCACATTGGTAGTTTTGTGTCAATGAGTTTGCTAGCCTCCACAAATTTAGTTGGCTTAGTGCCTATTTTTTGCACATCCAAGTTTTGATTGTCCATGATTTGGACCACGTCACCGGAACGTGTAGTGACCTCCAAGCCTATAACTAGTGGCTCCAATCCTAGTTACAACATACTTAGGATACCACCCGATAGTAAAAATTTGAAGTTTAATAGCTATCCAATGCCTTATGGATAGAGACACGGCAAACACAATATTTCAAGTCACTCTTTGAGAAAGCCAATCGCAAAGCAGATGGCTATCAGAAGCAGGTTGTCAACATGGAACACGCCGATCAAAGACACCTACAGAAAATTCAAGAATTGAATGAAGAAGTTATGGTGAAGGACACGACCATCAATGAATTGATGTATCAATTGAAAGCACAAGCCAATGACCATGAGCTACTATAGTAGAATGCAGCTTCTCTTTGAGAAACCAATGAGTAGTTATCTCTATAAATAGAACAACAGGATGTGTAGCTCTGGACACTAACTCAGTAGGTTGTTGCGATGCAAAAGACCCTTGATGAGGAGCATGGATCAAAGGCTGAAGTTTTGAAGTCTGCTTCTGAGCACATCAGCCAATTATAGCACTACCTAGACTCAGTCACTGCTCTCCAGAAGGATGATGAGCAGGCAACTGTCGTTGAACGACAAAGAAGGCACCACATAAATAGACAAGACTTCTACTTGTAGGAGGAATTTGACATCCAACTAGGCAAAGCCTAGAGTCACAAGATTCTATCACATACATCCACTTCTAGGGTAGTAGAGGTTGTCACACCTCTCTGGTTGAAGTGTAATGATTTCTTAAATCACGCATGAAGAAAATACAGAATACATTTGTCAAAGCTTGAAGCCAAATAAGTTTACGTTTGTCTGATGTTTTTACACCCTCTGATGATGAGCACAAATCCAAATAAATTTTAGTTTGTCCAATTTTTTGGTGTTCAATTCCTACGAGCATGCTAGTGTTAGTGTTGTCGAATAGCCTTTCTTGTAAATAACGAATATGTATACCAAAAAGTCTCATCGAAAAGGTAGAAACAACGGTTGTAACCCTTCATATTAATAAATCTAGTCAAACCCTATTGTAGGTCAATGATGAGTAGCACATCCTTTAATGTCAATCCGGGAAGACGTGAGGATGGTATGAAGACCTTGAACAAGTGATGGCACAAGTGCGTGAGTAAGAAGCACACTAACATGCACACACATACACACACGCGCACACAAGGTAAGACAAAAGAGAGAAGTAATGGAGTTCTTTAGATTACTCAAAAGTGCTCTTACAACTTCAATTCTACAACAAGCTAACCTCAAAAATGAGCTTTCTAGCTGTTTTTATAGTTTTTGACTAGCTTTGGCCCTGTCCAAACCTAGTGTTCAGCCTAGTTAAAAATTAGGTTCTTGAGCCTATCTGGGGGCTCAAACGGAGTCTAAAAAATGTGAAAATTGATAAGTAGGTACTTCTTAAGCTCCTAAAGCTCAAGGACTCCTTGGCTTGCACAAAAATGAAGCTACAAAAATATGAAATGGTATTTACAATGGCTTTTAGTGATGAAAATCACTATTTTTGTAGGGATTTCTTCTAACAATTTGACATACACTTCCTGGAGCTCCCTACTTGCTCCTTCTTCTTGTGTGTCCACCTCTTTGACGTGCTCTTGTGATTTGTCCTTGACCTTTAGCTTCATGAAAAATGATGGCCTACTTGCCAAATCTTCTTTGACTGCTTTGCTTGCTTGGCCCTTCATTTTGGCTCCCTTGTCTTGTAAGTCCTTGACCTCCCTGACCACTGCCAACACTCCCCCCTCTCTTGCATATGTCATCTCTGACATACCCTTTTTGTGTGGACCGTTGGATATAGTACTCTACGATGTCTGTGGCTAAGTGATGTTCTGCTATTCTCAGTCCTTTGGCCAAATCAATGAGTAAGGCATCCCAGTCTACTGGCCCAGGTACCTTCGGATGGGGCATGCGTAGCTGTTCTGAGTGTAGAGCCTGTTCAACCGCAAATAGCTGTAATAAGTGAGATGGTCTGGGTATGAATATCTTTGAATGATATTTCAAGAACCCTGTGATAAACATTTCCTCAAATGTTTGCTTGAAGCAGGCTGGTAGATACTTGATACGAGCATGCCACGCGTAGACAACGTTGATGGGTGGTGTGGTGCTCATATCATAAGCGAGATCCTGGTTGCCTTCATTGAATCCGAGAGCCAAAGGGTGAGGTGCTTTGACATTTCTAAAGGTCCTGAATGTAACCAACATTAGTTCAAATATTTTGAGGCACATCTGTGCCATGATATGTGGTACATTTTTGAATCTGATCGCCCAATGCCGAATGGTTGAGATCATATAATTAACTGTGGGTTGTGCATGAGGGGTTGCCAAGTATACGTAGTTTAACCACTTTTCACATCCTTTAACTGTCAAAACTGTTTTGGTGTACTCGGGCCATGACCGTCGTCGAAAGACAGGGCAGTAGCAGGGATTATACTTGATATATAAAGGCATGTTATTCCACGTGCGTACCATCTCGGGGTATGTTTCAAGTAGACGTATCCTCCAGGTAGGTTGAAATATATTCCCGTGCATGGCACTTACAGGGATGTCATCGGGTGCAAATTGTGTGGCCGAGGTTGGTTCTTTTGTTGTGCATCGCTTGATCTCAGCATTATAATCTGCCATTAATACGTAGAATGGAACATACAAATCATCGGACGTGCCAATCCACCTATGATGGGAGATGTTCTGAAGAAATCGGATTTGATGACGACTTCTTCCAATCAAGACATAGATTGTATCTATACTGCCAGTCTCTCATCATGGGTTGCACCAATCTTCTCTAACTTTTGCATCCATTCAGGAGCTTCGATCTCAATTGTGTCCATTCCTTCCTCTGTTTGCTTACCCCCTGGTGCAGGCATGGGTACATATGGATCCTCAAAAGTCTCCTCAACTTCAATTGGAACTAAGTCCTCAAGCTCCAGTTCCATGAGGGGAGAGGGTTGATGCTCATATTGAAGAACTTTATTTCGTAGTTCTTCCAGTTGTGCTCTGAGTTCTACGACTTCTTCAGATGTGTTTGTTGCGGCTGTGACTTCTGTTGGTGACTCTTGCTGAGCTGCCAGTTGCTTTAGTAGTTCATCCCTCTCCTTTTCTAAGGCCGCATGTGCTTCCAGGAGATTGGCATGTGTTTCCAACACGATTTGCATATTTTTAGATGGGATGGCTTTGAAATGCTTTGGGTCGATTTCTTGCGGTGAACTCTCCATTGCTGCTTCCAGGTTTTCTTCGTTCTGTTTCTGTAGTCGTTTATTTTCTTCGAGTGTTGTGGACATGTGTTTTCGTAGTAAGGCGAGGTTACGTCGAAGCTTGAGATTTTCGGTTATCTGGGCGTGTAACATATCATCAAGTTGTTGTTTTTCTTCGATATCTGGCTGGGGTGGATTGGCTACTAACTGATCATGTTGTGCCTGTAAGGTATTAAACTGCTGTTGTAATAGCCTCTTCTCCTTCTCTAAATTAATAAATCTTGCTTGCAACGTTTCATGGTTTCTAAACACGCTCATATGCTGAGCATCTAAGTGCTGGTAATGCTGTTGTAATTGAGACATGCACTGGTACAAAGTATTAAATACATTATTAACATGAGTGGATGCAGGGAAGGTGTTGAATGCAGGAGGGTAGGGGAAAGGGAAAGGGAGTGTGTATGTTGTGCTTGAGAAGGGTGAAGTGGGTGGTGGGGGAATGGGAGATTGTGGGAATATGGGGCGAGGGAGAGGTGTGGAAGTGGGTGATATGTCCATGAAGTCATATGTGGATGTGGTCGTGGGAGTGATTGTGAACATGGGAATTGTCGGTGTGGTGATGGTGGTGAAGGTGTAAAGTGGTGCGTGCAGTTGTCAAAACGAACCACCAGGAAGTGTGATAGGTGGAATGGGGTTTTCAGTGGCTACGGTGAGAATTACAGTATCAGTGGTAGTAATCATGATTGGGTTGCTGTCAAGTTGTGCGGATTGTGAGGGTTGACTGACATTCTGTGCTTCGGTATGGGAAGTGGAATCTGAGGCTGTGACAGTGGCAGTGACAATGGTGGTAGGAGGTGAAGGTGGTGGAGTTGGAGCAGAGGGTGGTAAAGGGGGTGAAGGGGGTGCACTTGAGGTATGGGCTTCCTTAGTGTGATGAATGGTATGGGTTGTGCTTGTGGTGGTGGATGTGGGCCCTGTGGTTCTGATACCAATACATTCATTTGTTTCCCTGGTCTAGGGGGACGTCTGCCGTATCTTCGCTCCAATCTTCGCGAGTGTGCGAGAGCGGTATGCACTGTCTCAGGTACCCCCAATGCATTGGCAATCATGTCAAGGGTTGCCCTGTATTGCTCGTCTACACCTTCGTCTTCCAAGATCTGGTTCATGAGGACCTTTCTTGCTGCCAAGGATAGTTTGTGTTGTTCTTGAACTCGGTTGATGGTATCATACAGTCTTTTCAATTGCTTTGTATAAGCAGGGGCACCTTCAAGTTGGGGTACGACTTCTTGCTCATATTCATGCTCTTATTTGTCGGATAGTCCTTCTTTTTCATCCTCCTGCTCCTCGTCTGCGGTCTCCTCTTTATCTTCGTCTACTTCGACAACTTCTGGTTGACTTGGATGGGGTTGGTCCATGACAGTTTGTTGTCCGCTTGCTTGCTTTGCCTCAACTTCCAAACTAGTAGCATTAATTATTCTTGCTACCTTCTCATCCGTTAGATCCTCTAGCATGAACCCATGAGGGAACTCCTAATCAGTGGGTATCGGTGGGAACACTAGATTCGGTCCTTCCACGCTATGCCTTGGTAATCTGATAGTGAAAGGTTGCACTCGCTTTGGAATTTGTGGAGTTGTCTCTAGTGTCAGTGTAGCACCGCGGGCCTGTGCACAGGGCATCTGAACTGCTCCCCTCATTTTCTTGGATGGAGGCCCTGCAACTGATAGTCTTCGTTGAAATTCTTGCACCCTGGTCCAAAAAAGCGCCCTTTGAATTGCCAAATCATATGCCAAGCATTGGTAAACAATCCTTGTAAGAACATCCATAAAGTACTAACTTTTGGTTTTTATACCATTGTTGATGTGCCAAGTGTATCTGGTCAATAATCCAATGAGGCATGTTGATTGTCAAATTGAAGTTGCAACTAAGTATAAACTGAACCAGATCTTCTTGGGTGGCATCGTGAATCTCTCTTGAGCAGGGAACGCAAAATGTTGCATGCACATTCAAAGGTGAATGGCAATAGTTGGTGTCATTGCCACCATGTCCTTCAATTTAGTCAGGTTCCTGTTCTTCATGTTGTTTGGGACCATTGTCTCTTTCTCTGTGGGTATATGCATACCTTTCATATTGAGAGCTTCCCTTACCAAATTGTTAGTCAATTTGAAGCGCTTCAGTTCATTACCTCTTGTAAGAGATGGTAGGATAAAGGTGCTATACCCCTTTTTCTCTTTACTGGGAGTGAGGATGCTAATCAAGTATGAACACCTTAGAAAGTCCGGCTTCGGTAACTAGGCTTTGAAGTAATCATATAGTCCAGCCTTCTTCCATATCGATTTCAACCCTTCATTATTTTGAAGCCTCTCAAACTCTGGTAAAGAAGTGATACCAACCCCAGCCTCCATTGAACTCTATTTCTGCCTCCCACAAGTAAGTGCCTTCTCCAAGAGGTCCTGCCACATCACTGAACCAATGCGAGTTTTTGCTTACTGGTGATGTGTGCCCCTGGGGAGGATTCTAAACAGGTATGGCATGTAATGCTCTCAATGCCAGTGGCCTTTCCTTCAACTCCTCCTCAATGGGGAGACTTTCAATGTCCACGATCTGAGGGCTCGTGCCTGCCTGGGAACTAGTTCCTACAGCCTCGGCCATATTGAAGGGACTGGTCACCGATTCTATGAGAATATACAAATGAATGTTAACATTGAAAATGGACACCAAGTGGTCATGTGTCCCCGTTACAACATTAACATGAGTTTTTAGTGATAAGTTAGTTAGTCAGTAAGTGCTCGATGATTGTGGGTGTAGTTAGTGGATGAATTGTCCTAAGAGCTAAATGGAAAGTTGTAGTGTGAGAATGATGCAATTAGTAAGTGGGGGTGAATTTACAAGTGGGGGTCGGGAGGTTTATTACAAGCTTTGGGCAGCCAAACACACTAGATGGCTTCCGATTTTGGTTCTATGGAGACTCTCGAGGGCTTTGTGAGAGTTTCCACTTGGAAATGAGGCTTTCTAGGGACCCATTTACAAGTGATTCTACTCGTGCTCATGGGTGAATATGTGTTCGTGCGTGATGTATAAGAGTGGGTATCAGCTGTTTGAGTGAGTGAACCATGTTGTACAGGGTGTGGTCTCTGTGTAGCTATTTGAGCCCGCAAGCAAGCCTTAGGCACCCAAATTTGTCTTGATTATGGGCGAGCCTTCATCGACTTCTTGGGTACCCAGATAGACTTCACTTTCACAGAAGAATTTTTGGAAGACTTCTTATTAGTGTAGTGTCGTTGATCACTAATAGGAAGTTGATCTAGTTGTTGTGGCTTGACCGCAATAGGATGGTCGCCTTTTCGCACCCACATTTGTTCTGGTGGCTGGGACACTTTACTTCGTACTTTCTTTTGGCTTCAAGCATAGCTAGTTTGCTTCTTCTGCATTTTATCTGCCTCTGGTTGCTACATCCTGATGGCCTTTGGAAAAGAAGGGAGTTCCATCGTATCCTTGACTTCTTTGTTGAGATAATCATCCCTCTGCATCACATAGTTTTGGACAAGAATAGCATGGTCATCTTCATGTGTACTCCTGGAAGGACCAGGAGTGTGTGCTTTTCCTATTTTTTTGAGTGCTCCATTGTCTAACTCAACTGTAATTTGACTTTGATTTACCCATACCTGAAGTACACTTCTTAGGTTTAGGTTGACTCTATGATCATAGATCCAGTCTTGACCCAAGACAAGAGGCTCAGTGAGATCCTCATCTTGATACACTAGTACTTTAACTGTCAGTAAAACATCTTGAATGTAGAGGGGAAGTTCCACCTCGCCCATGCAAGGGGTCTCCACGCCTCCCAATCCTATGAGATATGCTTCTATAGGATTGACATTTAATTTCAACTTTTGACAGTAAGAAAATTTAACAACACAAGTGGCTGCTCCTAAGTCAATCAAGGCCCTTACAGTCCTTGCACTCTTTCCTTGTCCTATCTCTAAGGTAACAAAAGGACGTCGGTCAATTATTCTATGAGAGCTGATACCTGAAACTTCACACATAGCCATGTGATATTCTGGGTGCGCATAGTCATCCGTCCTAAGCTCATCTGTACCCTGTCTTCTCAACTTCATCCTTCGGATTCGTTCCAGTGCTTTTGCCTGTGCTTCTTCTCGAATTCGCTTTTCCTCTTCCTTGCGTTTCTTAGCAATGTTGAGTCGATTGAGCATTTCCTCAGTTAGGGGTTCTTGATAAAGTTTGACTCTGCATCCGCTAATGTAACTTGGCAAGATGTCGCCTTATAGAGTGGCTAATTGAACTGCTCCACTTGTGGAAATCCTATTTATGATCATAGGTCCATAACCCCTCTCCTCTAGTTTCCGTGCATGTTGCTTCAAAGTGTACACTAAAACTAGGTCTCCTGCTTTCAAGCCTTTATCTTTAACATGGGCATCGAAGTATGCCTTCTGTCTTTTCTTAGCTGCATATATTCCTGCTGTCACTCTTAGTCTTGTTTCACCTAGTCGTTCCAGATCAAAAATTCTAGAGGAGAGCTCATGACCCGTCCACTCATGCTCCTGTGCTATTTTCAATGTAGGTATCAAGAAGTCCAATGGTAGCACTGCATTTTGATCGAATACCATCTAAAAGGGTGTGGCTTGGAGTACCGTTTTATAGGCAACTCGGTATGCCCAAACAGCATGGTGTAGCTGTTTGTCCCAATCAGAGCATATATTATTCACTAATTTGGTCAGCACATTGCATAGAATCTTATTTGTGCTCTCGGCTTGGCCATTAGCCTATGGGTGATAAGGGGCAGACTTCTTGTGTATCACCAAGAACTCTTGAAGGAGGTTTTCAATAACTTCATTCAAGAAGTGAGTGCCTCTATCACTAACTAGCTCTACAGGTAGCCCGTATCTAGTGAACACATTCTCAAATAAGAACTTAGCAGTCGTCAAAGCATCATTCTTGGTCATAGCTTTTACCTCTACCCACTTGGTTAGGTAATCTGTGGCCACAATAATGTATTCAGCATGGTAACCCTTAGCTGGGGGATTAATAGCACCTACAAAGTCGATTCCCCACTTAGAGAATGCTCGTCCACCCATCATAGGTCTCAGTGGCATCTCATCCTTTCGTATAGGATACTGAGTTCACTGACAGACATCACACCTCTTCACATAGGTATGTGCATCCATGTGAAGGGTCGGCCACCAAAGACCTGCAAATAGTATAGCCCTGATCACCCGATCTGGTCCAAAATGTCCTCCTGCTACACCCTGGTGAGCAGTTCCCAATATCTTGAGGTATTCGCTCTCATGGACACATAATTTGAGGTAACCATCTTTACCACGCTTGTATAAATTACCACCAATGAGTGAGTACTCTAGGGCTTCTTGTTCTAAACTTCTTTTCCTAGCCAAAGTCATGTCTGAAGGGAATGTTTTCGTCCTCACAAAGGCTACTAATGGTTCAGTCCAATCTGGCACTAAAGACACTCGATAAAGAGTGGCATGTTCCACTGGTGGTTTAATGCTACAGACTGGGCATTCCTTACACAACTTATGGACATCCGCTTCCATAGTCGGTCAATGCACTCCAAGTCTCCTTAATGACTGTAAGGTTCTTTGCTTTGAGTAGTGTTGCTCTAATGCACCTACATGTGCTAACTGCAACCATTTAGCGTACTCATCCTCTTCCACACAACAAGCCAAGATCCCTTGATCTGTATGCTTGTACATACTTCCTGCCATGATGTGGTACTTTTGGGCCTTTACTACCTCTCTATCTTTAGTGTTTATGATTGGGTGATTAGGCCCGTATGTCAATACTAGCACTAATGTCTTAACCCACTGCGGCACCACTTCCAAATTAAACAAGTAAGCATCAGGAAGATCATTTGATACTCCCTGCGGTGCTTCTCCAGATGTGAGCCTAGAGAGATGGTCTGCTCTCAAATGAGTCTTCCCTTTCCTCATTACAACCTCAAAGTCATATTCCATTAGCAAGAGAAACCATCTTACTAATCTACCTGTATTGCATGGCTTGTTTACCAAGTACAATAGTGCTTGATGATCAGTAAAAAATTTAAACTTATTTACAAGAAAATAGTGTCTAAATTTTTTCACAACATATACCATGCCTAATCCCTCTCGTTTAGTGGTGGTATAATTTCGTTCAGCTGCATTCAACTGTCTACTGACATAGGCAATTGGAAGATCCATATTACCTTCACCTATAGGTTGTGCAAGCACACATCCAATAGCATAATTGGATGGATCCACATGAACATGAAAAGGCTTGTTCCAATCAGGTGTGGTCAAGATTGGTGCTGAACATAATCTCCGCTTAAACTCATTGACGAGTTCTCACATTCTTCCGTCCACTCAAAGTTAGTCAAAAATCCGTACAAAGGCTTTGCAATGATGGCATACATGTGTATGAAACGTCGATAATATCCACAATGCCCCATGAAAGCTTGTACTTCCTTGACATTCTTTGGCCTAGGCAGCTCTGCTATAGCTTTCACTTTTCCTCATCCGTGGATATGCCTTTCTTTGACACTATGTGTCCCAAAATCTTACCTTTCCTTACCATGAAAACACACTTTTCTGGGTTCAAGCAGACCTGATATTCTCTACATTTGTCAAAGATTTGCCTGAGTTCAGGTATATGTGTCTGTCTAACGTTGGAATGAGCACAGAGATCATCAACGTAGACTTCTAAATTCTTCCTCAAGCACTCTTTAAATGCATGAGACATCAGTCTTTGGAAGGTAGCAAGAGCATTGGTAAGCCCAAATGGCATTACTCCAAAAGCAAATATGCTCCACTCTGTGGCAAAAGCTGTCTTATGCTGATCCTCTAAGGCAATGGCTACCTGATTGTAACCAAAAAATCCATCAAGGAAGCTGTACACTTCCTTGCCTGCCACTCTTTCTAATAGATGCTCAGTAATTGGAAGCGGATAGTTATCTCGAATTGTGGCTGCATTAACCTTCTTCAAGTTAATGCATACATGTAGCTTACCATTCTTCTTAGGCACCACTACAAAGGGTGATACCATTCAGTGTGCTCAATTTCATAAATGAATCTAGCTTCCACTAGGCGATCTATCTCTTCTTTGATCTTAGCCGCATAGTTATCATTATATGTGTATGGCTTTTGTTTAGAGGGTTTGGCATCTGAGGTCATGGGAATAGTGTGTGAGCATATGTCTCCGTCAACACCTTTCAAATCCTTATAGCTCCAAGCGAGTACATCTCTGTATTCCCTTAGCAAAGCTATCAACTCTTGCTCTTCTTCTTCTATCAAGTCATGTCCTATGTAAGTGCATCTTTCCTCTCCTTCTTTTATGGATACAACTACTTTCTTGGTGGTTTCTTTGTTATCATAGGCCTCTCTTGACTGCGCCTCCCATTTAGGCATTCTTATCATGACTCTCCTATCGTCTATCTCGTACTTTTTAAAGTTTTCAGGGACCTCAAACAAAGATTCTTCCTCTCTTGGCGTGACTAGTGCTAGGCTTGCATTCTTCAAGAACCGAATCACCCATGATTGGCTCTATTGAGAAGACTGAAATATCATAGCCATCCTCATCACAGTGGGGTGTCCATTGTTCTTCATTGATGGCTACATCCATTGTTGCTAAAATTTATGCCCAGCCGTGAGGTTCAAATTCTTCGTTAGGGAATACTATAGGTGCATAGGCCGGGTCTCGAATTGATCTATGGGTTTCCTTCGCACCTATCTCTCTAGCCTTTTCTCTCTTCTCTTCTTCTACTGCTACGTTACACATCCATAAGTGAGTGTCTTCATGCATCCATGAGGATCCTGATCCTATGGAATGCACTGACTCAGAATCATCTTTGGCTCTATGGATGGGATTCCATTGGATGGGGGGTACATCTCTATGAGAGTAGTCCTTGAGATTAACTTTGGTCGTGACACCCAAGTGTTGCAAGTACAAGGAATTGGTTCCCCAATCCTGTACCACTTGCAACTGTCGCATAAATGGTCTTACCAAAATCATCTCATAGGCATGATTTTTGCTAAATTCACATATAGCAAAACATCTGCAACTTCATTCTCGTTGGCCTGAGTGCTGGCTTGCCCCAACGCTTCCATAAGGAAGTGGTAGCAATTGCAACTCCTGCACCTGAGTCCAAATTGCCTTGGTGGTGTACCCCTGATGGGTAATGGGAAGATAGGTGTTTCCTTCTTCTCCTTCACTCATGTCTCCTATCTTGTCCAAAGGTATCTCTGGCACTGTTCTATGAGAACCTACCTGGGAACGTGCTTTAGATACCTCTGGTACTTGTTTGGCTACATGTTTCCATAGTTCTGTCCTAACCTTGAGTAACTCTTCTGAAGTGAGATTGCACTGCACTTTAGTATTATTTACTACCTCCGTATTCCTAGGTATGACTGAGTCTTCGTTTCATACCATGACCGTGGGTGCTCTCATACAAGTAGACTTACCTTCCCATGGGCCTGTGAAGTGGGGTAATTCATGTAAAGAACTAGACTCAAAGTCCAATCTCTCTTGAGATTGTGCACTCTCCTTCTCTCCATAAATGGAAGGGATGTCTTGTGGGAATTGATCATGCGCATCATCCACAAGTTCAATGGGAGGAGGGACTTCACTCTCTTTTGCCCATTTCTCTTCTTGAATCTCTCGTAGGAATTTGGGTGAGTACCGACTCATAGAAGAAGATGTGTCTGGCTCTGTGGAGTTAGGCACATAAGCTTCATAGGTGGGAAGGCTTAGCCTTTCACTTGGCTTGTCCTTACTTTGAGAGGCAGGTTCCTTTTCTGATTGTGCGATTAGCCTCTCCAATCTTTCTAGCAGTCAATCAAAGTGCAACTGCATCTTCACTGAACTAGAGAAGTTAAAGAGGCGACTGGCGTCAAACATGGTTTGAGCCAATTCCACCATCTTAGCACAAATTTGATTTCGTTCAAGCTCTAGATCGGCTCTAGGATAACACTTTTCACGATCGGTTACGTTTAGCCCTTCTTGGATTCTGGCCTGATATGCCTTAAGCATCATATTTAGGTCCTTGGGAGTGGGATCTGCTAAAACTGATCCTACTCTAGGGGGTGGTGGGGTAACGGGTTGCATGAGGCGGGTTGGAAGGTGGTGGATCGGATGGAGATGGGAATGGTGGAGGTGGGGTAGTGTGAGAGGGAGGTTGAGATGTAAGTTCAATTATCTTGGCTCTCGTTTCTCTTAGGCTTTCCTCGAGTTCACTCATCTTCTTTGCCCATTGCCTTTTCATTCTTTCATGGCTATCTCTCCATGCTCTAGTCCTCTTCTTGGTTATGCTCTCAGTTTCACTAACCTTTGGGCTCTTTTCCTGGCCTACACCTTGGTTTTGCTGCAATGCTTGAGCTCTAGTGACCACTTGCACTGGCCCAATGGAGGTTACACTTCCTGAAGAGTCTACAACTAACCCGATAACATGGATAGGAGTGATTTTTGGCATATTATTGGGATTCTTTGGGCAATCTCGTAAGAGATGCTCCTTTCCACAATCTTGGCAAAAGCCCTGGATCATCACTGACTAGGGTTGTGTAGGTGCAGGCATGGGGCAATCACGAATGAGGTGATCTCCCTGACATCTGAAGCAAGGTCCTCTAGGGAATGGGGGTCGTACCTGCCTAGGTTGAGGTCTAGAGTTGGGATTTGTGTACATGAAATTTGCATACTATGGCTCCCAACTAGGTTCACTTGGCTCTTCAGAGTAATATGAATCGTTATGCTCAAGTGACTGCATGTAGTAGGCCTGGGGGCTATCTATATGTGTAGAATCAAAACTCTGATCACTAGGGTCACCTTCTGAAAGCAATGGAGTGACTCCGACTATGGCTCTATTTAGATTTTCTTCTGTAGCAGCGTACTTTACTGGAATCACATTGGCTGGAGCAGGAGGTTGCTGAGCTAGTACTGGCTGGGGTCTCTACTGGGCCGGATATTGTGGTTGGTAAGGTTGTTGGGGCCAAGCATATTGTTGTGGTGAGTACTGGCTCTGGTATCTTCCTTGTCACGGATGAGGTTGAGGGTAATTTTGTCTGACAGCTTGTTTGTTATAAGGGCAGTCTTGTGCGGTGTGGTTGGTGTATCTTTGCTCTATTGTACAATACTGGCTACTAGGATTCACTTGTGGTTGTGCCATGATGGGACATACACTCGCAAAATGGTCACCCCCACAAATGTAGCATCATCTCCCTGGGGTAAATCGGGGTTTCTGTTTGCTCGAGACACCTAGTTTCTGAGCTACCTTCTCTACTAGTTCCTCAATTGATGTAGATTGTTTGGAAGAGAGGCTGGAAGAGCTATCTGAATCTTGGTAGATCTTTGAAAGCTCTAGCTCCTCTCCTAGATTATCCTCTATGTCTATACACATGCATACGCATTCTTCTATGGTCCTAGGGTCCTTCAGGTACACATATGATCTCAACTTTGTACTCAACAATCCATCTAGGAATAAAGCCACCTGTTTGGCTGGAGTGGGCAACTCTGGAACAGGGCATCTCTCTAAGTATTGCCTAAACTTTCTTCATGCCAGTCTAACAGTCTCTTGAGGTGTCTGCTTGAAGCTGTGAATCAGCGAGGAAGTGTTACGTCGTATGCCACTCTTAGAGAATTCACTGATGAAAGCCTCGAGAAGTTGGTCTATGCTACTGAACTGTGTCTCATTTAGAGGTTGAAACCATGTAACGGTTGTGTTCCTAAGGGTGAGACCAAAAGCATTGTACTGCATGAATAGGTCCTCAACTTGTTCAGCTCTCAAGACTTGTCTAAATTCGGCCACATGATCGTATGGATCTCTAGTGCCATCAAAGTAATTCTTCATGGACTTAACTAGCTATGTAGGTCTCAAAGTCCTCGTGTGCTCTCTAGGTCTTGGTAGAGGGAATTCATCTGCATTTTTTGGATTTCTTGGAGCCCTAAGTCTCTCAGGTTCCACTCTATCCATTTTCGTTCTTGTTCTTTCTCTTCCCAATGGGTTGGCAAAACTCACTTCTGGCCTATCTCTACTTTTGTCCCTTTGAGCTCCATGAGCTTGGTATGTTCTTGCTCCTGGGTGGCCAAAAGAGACATTAGATCTTGATTGGGGGAAAACAAATTCACCCTTCCAAGTGTAGGCATGCCTGCATGCTCTGTGACCACCAAGATCCTTTCTGAGGTATTGACTAGGTAGGTCACTTTTCCAGGGCTATCAGGATCTTTGAACTCATAGATCGTGAATGCTCTAACCTCAATTGGTTGATCAGGCTTATACCTCCAAAAGGCTTCATCAGTCTCTCGATTTAAGATTAGGTCTATGCTCTTATTGTCCTGGGGCACCCACTCTGGTGTGATAATTCTAGTGAGAACTGATTTACCTCGAGGGGCTTTAGGCTTTCCACCTATGTTTCCTTGCTCTAGGTCACGTATGTCCGTCTCTGGAATCACATTACCAAATTCATCTGTCCTATCTGGGGGACTGGTTACTACGTATTATATGGTTCCTTCTTTGTCTAGGTATGCTCCATTTTCAAACTTGACTGCTGGATGCTCTAGTCCAATGGGTTGATCTAGGTTCTTGATCTGGACCATAGATCTTTCTAAGCCGTCCTCATAGATGCAAGCATCTAATCGGTTGGTCCTAAGGTATTCCAGTTGCATCTTATAGGGGCCTTGGACCCTATGTAAATATGGCACTCTTGAACTCCTTGTGGGTCTCTCCATACCATGAGACATCTCGGATTTGCTAGTTTCAGAGGTAGGGTAGTGTGAATAATGGCTCAGCTGATGGGCCCAAGACCTAGCAGTATGATTAACACTAGCCTCTAAAGACCTAAGTATTATAGCCTTTTACAATCCTCTTAGTCACCATAGCCCGAAATCATCCACGCGTAGTCACACACAGAGAAAGCGTTCAATCTTCCACCTAGCCGCGTCCGAAGTTGCTCTCTTGAAAAACTCTTACGAGAGAGCTCTTACTCTCTCTTCTACCAACTTATGTAGTGATACTCATAATATGCTATGTGGTATGAACCACCGTAATGAGTATCATATGACATTTCCTTTCCCTTGAAAGCATTTTCGCCCTCGAAAATGTAGATGAAATGTCCGTAATGGTAGAAGAAAGTGCTCGGACTCCCTTGAACCGCATGTATTCTATGTACATGGTCATCTCTGTGTGTTGTTTCCCTGTATCCTTTCCCTTAAGAAGCCTCATGAGAGATCATCTTAAAGGTGGGAAACCGTCTCAGTGGTGCCTATTATCTCCCATATACTCTCTGCTTCCAAACTATCGCTCTCATGACATATAACATCATCAAAATGACATAAGTCCATATGATGTATCCTCTATGGAGTAATAGTATGAGAAGCAAGTGTAAAGTGCCAAACTTATAAGTTTGACCGTACCATAATGGAGATAATAAACCATAGTATCCTCTAAAGTATAGACCAAAGTCCCATAACTAGTGACTCCAAACCCATCTAGGACTAAATGATAGATTGCCCTCATACCACTCTACGTCTTCCTAACCTTGAGTGTACTCACAAGTAGTAGTTTTGTCTAAACTACCTTGTGAACTATGCAAATCCATCATCTAGCTCATACATAAGAATTTCTTGGTAGTAAAATGAAATCTCTACATTCGACCAACCAAGAAATCTGTGGTTTGTCACACTTTGCCATTGGACTAAGTTCTATTGGAAGAACATTTACTCGCATTAGTGCAAACTCTAATATTTCTCTTCCCTGTAGTTTGCCATATGAATGCAGAAAGCATTCCCTTTGAGATTCAGATAATCCCTAAGTACCCATCCTTCTAAATGATGTTTACTCATCATACTCATGATGTAACACCAACTAAGAGTTTGGTACCATAATAGGTTAGATATATCTCTATCTCCTATAAACCCTAAAGAGAAGAGTCATAATTCTACTCCCAGTCTAACTAATGTTAATAACTAGATCATCTCATCTAGTCAAAGACCATCACTAGAGTAACATAATTACTCCTCTCTAGAGTTTACAAGTGAGACTCAAACTAACCATCATGATTAACTAATCTCCCTCTTGTCTTTGATAGAAGAGTGCCACTTCGATCTAGAAAATCTAAAAGTAAGACAGTGAACCTCTCTCTCTGTCTCTGTCTGTAATCTCCTTTAAGGAAAAGAGCTCTGGTAGTGGAATTTATTCCACTTTCCCTTTCCCTTTGAAAGAGATTCTGTAGAATCGAATTGCTCTACTCATCCATAAGTGAGAACATGCACATAAGTTCTCCATGTTTTTTCCTTCTAAAATAGTGGAGAAAGAAACTCCCATGTGAAGGAAAATTATACTGAAAAGTAGAGTAAATGAATTCCTTCTGAAATAAAAACTAAGAGATGTTTTCCAAACACCTCTTCTGTTTAAAGGAACGCATACTGTATTCTTCTCCTATGAAGAAATCATGTTTTCCTTTCCTTCTTTCTCTTTCAAAGAATAGGAGCTAAAGTGCGACCTCTGAGCTAAAGTAAGATCTCTCGTTGGTCTCTGAGCTGATTCCCACTTTCTCCTTTCCTTAAAAGAGAAACTCATAAATTTATTTAGTCCTCTCTTCCATAACTAATACATAATCCCTCATTACACATATTCCTATGAAGATGGAGAACAAATCTCCCCTAACTAATGAAGGTGTATGTAGTGAAGAGTGGAGAAAATAAATTCCCAATAAGGGTCAAAGCCCTCTACTAAAATTGTTAGCAATGATGTGACATGATATTGTAAAGACATGTGTATCCATAGTAAAAAACTATCTCTACCAACCATATTCTGTGGATGGATCTATACGATCCCATGAGACTCATGGAACTATCCTTCCTAAAAACTCATAACGAGTATGTGATACCAATGGTGAGAAAATCACCTATCACATTCTCTATTGGAAGAATAAATCTTCCCTAAACTATGAAGGATAACTCCCAATCCTAAGGAGATGTCTACTAAGAGCTCTCCTTTGATCTAGTGAGACATGACACCATGAATGATGAGTCCTTTTCTTCCTGGCCATAGAAGAAGAGTGCTCAAAGGGAAGTCATTTCCACCATCCCATACTAGTGAAAACTTCTTCCAATTCACAGTACCATACCAACACTAAACCGAATATATATATTCCATGTATATATATATAATGGAATATACAAGTGGATTCTAATGAATCCCATGTCCTAAAATCATGTCAGTGGACTCAAATGAGTCCCATGTCCTCGAACTAGTTAGTTTGGTTCTAGTCAACAATGTGACAATGGATATCCCTTTCTGTTCCAAACCAACTTGTTCCTAGGTACAAAGACTAAGTCTAGGTACCTCTCTGTAGATCCCAAGATACATATGTATGTATTGGGTACCCCAACTATTCTTGACTATGGGATCTATGCTCTATACCATAGAGCTAGTGCCAGACTTGTGGCCTTCCTAACCATCACTTGAATCACATAAGTGTTGGTGCATTTCAAGCCTTCACCTTTGGCTTGGAACCCTTGAAGGATATCTCTATGAGAAGCAAGAACCATAGGAACTTAGTCTTATGTGTTATTACCATTTTATCTCTTGTAAAAGTCTAAATGACTTGGCATGTAAATGATCACACCTACTTGATTAGATTCGTGGAAAATTGGATGGTATAATTGGAGAGAATATCTCCCTACTTTTAGAGGAGTGATTATAGGAGATTTGAAATTGAATTCAAATTCAAATCTCAACTCAACTTCTATAAAAGAAGTACTTGAAAAGTCGTATTTTTTAGCTAGTCCAATTGAGCTCACTCCCCGAGGCATTCACCATTGTAACTCTGTGTGTGTTAGAGCTACTTCATAGCCTACACCACAACACCTCATTTAGCTATGCTTGTCAAGCTAATGAGTATGTACAATTACATCAATCAATAGAAGTATACACATTCACTATCTCTGTTGTCTCTGAGTCATCTACTCCAAGTCTGTCAACTTCAAAGGAGCATATCTCAGGATCTACTGAACCAAATCAAGTGATTCAAGGCTTGTTTGAATCATCACAAAGTCATCTACACACCTACAAAATTTCAAGATCATTGGATCAGCCATCGCGGAGAAATCTCTATCGAAGTGGTCACTGGTATTAGTCTGCAGTGTTCCTAAAATATCGGGGGTACACATATTTTTGCTAAACATCTTTCTCTGAGTATAGTCTATCATTTTATCTCATTTCACTTGCAAATGGTAGCTTGTTAAGCTAATTTAATATTTCCAGAAGGAATTAGATCAATTGTAAGTGTGCTGGTCACACTGAGTGAAAGACTGAGCAGGTGTCACTACAAAAATAGCAAGTTTTCTTGATTTTTGAAGTACCAAGTTATCTGTTTTGATTTGATCATTACACATATCATTTGCAAAGTACATATATGCTTTCTTGGTATCATTTGGAAGCTAAACAAGTGTACTAAGCATTCCTGGAGTCAAAGAGGGCTGGTGCAAAGCAGGATTAGCAGCATCTACTCAATCTTCTCAGTGCATCCAACCATCACTCCCAACAGTGGTATCAGAGCAAATAAGGTAAACATGGGAGATGGTTTTCCTTCATTCATTGACAAATTGGACAGGAACAATTACCAAGCTTGGTCATTGAGGATGAAGACCTATCTACAAGGAAGGAGCTTATTTGGATACATATCAGGAGATGAGGAATTACCCTCATTCAAAGCTAGAGGACTACCCACCAAGGATGAACAAGAGAGACTCAACCAATGGTGTGCAAAGGATGCTTTGGCAAGGTCTTACCTTCTTAACTCTATATCTGATTTCCTTTTACCTCATGTAAGGAATTGTAAGACCTCCCAAGAGACTTGGGAAACCTTGTCAACATACTTTTCTTCTAACACAAGAGCCAGGAAGAATCAACTGTGGATTGACTTCACAACCCTTAGGAAGCAGCCCAAGCAATCAGTCTCAGAGTATGTGACAAAGATTAAAGATGTGGCAGACCAATTAGCAAGCATTGGAGAGGAGATTGAAGAGGAGCAAATAGTCAGGCAAGTAACAAATGGACTCAAGGCAGATGATAAGTGGGAAAGTTTCACCACTGTAATGGACCTCTATATGGACATGCATACCCCAAATCTCACAACACTCATGGGCCAACTATTCACACATGAAGCAAAGTTTACAAAGGCAGGAGATCAATCAAAAGGTAACAACCCCTCTGCTCTCTATACTGATAAGAAAGTTAAGGATAAAGTTAAAGGGAAGAAACAGGATGAAGAAGGCTCTACCTCCCAAGCTAATTATGCAGGGAGAGGTAGATCATCAAGAGGCAGGGGCAGAGGAGGTAAGTCAGGTAGGGGGAGACCCTACAACTCATCACCATGCAACATTTGTGGATTATCCAATCATACCACAGATGAATGCTACAAGAACTACAAGAATCGGAGAGGAAGAGGCTACTCAAGAGGTGGATACTCTCAAGGCAGAGGCAGATTCAACCAACATCAAGGCTACAATGGATACAACAATCAATACAACAACAATTACAACCACAATCACAATGGTAACTACCAAGGTGGATTCAGAAATAGAAGGGACTACAACAACTACACAGAGGAGCAAGATGACTCCCTATTGATCATGAATATGACCTCCAAGGCAGGTACAAATGATGATCATTTATTTTATATTGACTCAGGATGTTCTAACCATGTAGATGGCAATGTGGCACTACTCTCTGATTTGGAAGAACCCAAGGGCAAACATTAGGTACAGACAGGTGATGACACTAAACATTCTGTTGTAAAGATTGGAAATGTGAAGACATGTGATGGTAACAAGAACCTATTGAGCAGGGTACTCAATGTACCAACCATCACCAAGAATCTAATGAGTGTTGGTCAGATTGTGGAGAAAGGGTTGCAGGTCAGGTTCACTCAACATGGAGCATATGTGGAGGACCCAAGACATGGATTCAGAAGGATAGCCAAGGGAGAAAAATCAGGTAGATTGTTTACTTTTGAGCTAGAAGACACCAAGAACATTGCTTTATATAATTACAAGGATCAAACACTTTCAGAGTTAGAAATATGGCACAAGAGGTTAGGTCACATAGGTGAAACAAACCCTAAAGCAAATGTGCAGGGATCAATGTGTGCTTGGGATACCTAATGTATCCAAGCACCACATGATTTATAAGTGTGGAGCATGTCAGTTTGGTAAGTCTCACAGGTTGCCCTATTCAAGGAAAGGTTTCATGCATGAAGAATACCTAGACTTGGTACACACAGATGTTTGGGGACCTAGCAAGGACCCTTCCATTTCAGGATCAAGGTATTATGTGTCCTTCATTGATGACTGTAGCAGGTGGACCATCTTATACTTTATGAAACATAAAGATGAAGTGTTTAATTGTTTCAAGAGGTATCTTGCACTTGTTGAAAACCAAACAGGAAGAAGCTTGAAGAGGCTAAGGTCAGATGGAGGAGGAGAATACTTCTCCAATGAGTTTGAAGATTTCTTGCAGGAAAGAGGCATCAAAAGGGAAATTACTACAAGGTACTCACTTGAACAAAATGGGGTAGCTGAAAGAAGGAATAGACTCATTGTAGAAACAGCTAGGTCTATGCTTAATGAAAAGAAATTGCCAAATTATCTTTGGGCAGAAAGTGTATCTACTGCCACCTATCTCATCAACAGGTTGCCATCCAAATCACTTGATGGCATGACACCATATGAAGCTTGGCATGGTAAGAGACCTTCTCTGGATCATTGCAAAATTTTTGGTTGTGTAGCATATGTGCATATTCCCTCACAGGTAAGGGGAAAGCTAGACCCTAAAGCTGAAAAATGTATCTTCATTGGTTATGATTTGAACCAAAAGGGATACAGATTCTACAACCCAACAAACAAAGGCTTCAAGGTAAGCAGAGATGTCATCTTTGATGAGAATGACTCATGGTATGAGAATGAATGCAGGAAGGTTAGTCTACCCTATGATATGGAAGAAGATTTCCCAAAGCTCACCAAGGAGGAACCAATTTAGAAAGATGAATCAAGCTCAGATGATGATGATACAATAAACCTTGAGGAGTTCAAGGCATGGAAGTCCAAAGGAAAGATGAAGATGAAGAAGCTAGAGGATACACCAGAATCCTCAACTCAAGCAATGGGGAGATCTCAGAGAGAAAAGAAGAAACCAATCAGATTTGGGTATGACACATCACTTGTAACTAAACATTCTGTATATCTTGCAAAGGATTTGTTGAATGAAGAACCAGGTACCTATGAAGAAGCAACCACCAAACCAGAATGGAAAGAATCCATGGATGAAGAAATGGAAGCTCTCAAGGAGAGTGATACTTGGGACTTGGTACCCAAGAAGGACTCTATGAAGGTGATAGGATCCAGATGGATCTACAAGCTAAAGAGAAATTCAGATGGAACAATAAACAGGTACAAAGCTAGGTTGGTAGCCAAGGGTTTTGCACAAACCCAAGGCATTGATTATGAGGAGACATTTTCTCCTGTGGCTAAGATGCCAACTATCAGAATATTGGTGAGTGTAGCTGCATCCAAGAATTGGAACATGTACCAATTAGATGTCAAGAATGCTTTCTTGAATGGATGGATATCTGAAGAAGTCTACATGTCACAACCACCTGGCTATGAAGACCCCAAGAAGGTAAACTATGTTTGTAAATTGAAGAAGGCTCTATATGGTTTGAAGCAGGCACCTAGAGCATGGAATTACAGGTTGACAACTTACCTCCAAGACCAAGGATTTGTGATGAGCAAAGCAGACACTTCTCTATTCATAAAGAGAAGTAGTACAGAGGTAATCTACTTGTGTGTTTATGTTGATGACATCATCATTATAGGCAATGATGTCAATGGTATTAGACACATCAAAGGACAGATGATGAAGGAATTCAAGATCAATGATCTTGGATTATTGAAGTACTTCTTAGCTCTTGAGTTAGTCTACACCAACTCAGGTATATATATCACTCAAAAGAAGTATGTACAAGATATGGTCAAGAAGTTTGGCTTGCAGGATGCTAAAGTCACAACTACTCCAATGGAGGTCAACCTAAAGCTAAGTGCTCATGAAGGGGAAGAAGTCCAAGACATCACAGGATATCAAAGTATGGTAGGTAGTTTGAATTATGCTACCTTGACAAGAATTGACATAGCATATGGAGTTAGTGTGCTAAGTCAATTTATGCACAAACCAAGGGTACCTCACCTAGAGGCAGCAAAGAAGATATTGAAGTACCTCAAAGGAACTCAAAGCCATGGTTTGTACTTTCCTTATACATCAGATATTGATATTAAAATGCAGATTGGGCAGGATGCAAGGATGATAGGAGGAGCACATCAGGTTACATTTGTTTTGCAAGAGATAAACCTATTTCTTGGTCAACCAAGAAACAACCTACAGTGGCATTATCATCCACTGAAGCAGAGTATAGAGGGCTTCCAATGCCACTCAAGAAGCTATCTGGTTGAAGCTTCTATATACAGAGTTAGGTCTATACACTAGACCTCCTATTATCTTTGGAGATAACACTAGCTCTCTTCACCTTGCAGCTAATCCAATATATCATGCTAGAACCAAACACATAGAGGTTCATTACCACTATGTGAGGGAGAAATTACTTAGCAAAGACATTTAGTTGACTTATGTGTCTACTAATATGCAATGTGCAGATTTACTCACTAAAGCATTGGATGGAAACAAGCTATGCAGATTCAAATCCATGATTGGATTACAGGATGTGATTGAAGACTAAAGATGAAGACTTAAGCCAAAGTGCTTGGCTTGAGGGGGAGCTGTTGGTGCATTTCAAGCCTTCACCTTTGGCTTGGAACCCTTGAAGGATATCTCTATGAGAAGCAAGAACCATAGGAACTTAGTCTTATGTGTTATTACCATTTTATCTCTTGTAAAAGTCTAAATGACTTGGCATGTAAATGATCACACCTACTTGATTAGATTCGTGGAAAATTGGATGGTATAATTGGAGAGAATATCTCCCTACTTTTAGAGGAGTGATTATAGGAGATTTGAAATTGAATTCAAATTCAAATCTCAACTCAACTTCTATTAAAAAGTACTTGAAAAGTCGTATTTTTTAGCTAGTCCAATTGAGCTCACTCCCCGAGGCATTCACCATTGTAACTCTGTGTGTGTTAGAGCTACTTCATAGCCTACACCACAACACCTCATTTAGCTATGCTTGTCAAGCTAATGAGTATGTACAATTACATCAATCAATAGAAGTATACACATTCACTATCTCTGTTGTCTCTGAGTCATCTACTCCAAGTCTATCAACTTCAAAGGAGCATATCTCAGGATCTACTGAACCAAATCAAGTTATTCAAGGCTTGTTGGAATCAGCACAAAGTCATCTACACACCTACAAAATTTGAAGATCATTGGATCAGCCATCGCGGAGAAATCTTGATCGAAGTGGTCACTGGTATTAGTCTGCAGTGTTCCTAAAATATCGGGGGTACACATATTTTTGCTAAACATCTTTCTCTGAGTATAGTCTATCATTTTATCTCATTTCACTTGAAAATGGTAGCTTGTTAAGATAATTTAATATGTCCAGAAGGAATTAGATCAATTGTAAGTGTGCTGGTCACACTGAGTGAAAGACTGAGCAGGTGTCACTACAAAAATAACAAGTTTTCTTGATTTTTGAAGTACCAAGTTATCTGTTTTGATTTGATCATTACACATATCATTTGCAAAGTACATATATGCTTTCTTGGTATCATTTGGAAGCTAAACAAGTGTACTAAGCATTCTTGGAGTCAAAGAGGGCTGGTGCAAAGCAGGATTAGCAGCATCTACTCAATCTTCTGAGTGCATCCAACCATCACTCCCAACAATAAGCACCCATCGATGCTATCTCATGAAACCCATCTCTGTGATCCCATCTATTTGGTTTTCTTAGTAGTCTAGCAGAAATGCTTCACTACTCGCTCAAGTGAGGTGTATCAGTGAAACTACTGAGTTTTTGGGTATTCGTGATAATACCCCATAGTCTCCTAACCATACTGTGAGACTCTAGTGAAGATAACTAAATCTTCACTAACTTGGAGATTATGATAAATGTATCTCGCGTACCTGTATACAACTTTCTATAACCTATAGGATTGCTTGTGCACATTTCTAATGGTGAAAGTGTAGCTCCTTCCCTTAGCAATCCTAAGGTCTAAATCCATAAGGATTATATGTAGGGATCCTGTTACTACTGAAGTTGCCTTATGTATACTACTATGATGGTCCTAAGTCCATCAAATACATGCTTATAAGCATGCCTAAAACTTATTGATGTTTGCAGAAAGGCATGTTACTATGCCATAACATTCTTACCCTAAGGTAAGTGTGTATATAATGCCATGCGGTGGGAAAAATTTCGACAGCATTTCCCCAAGGAAATGGAATCCCAAAAAATTTTACCAAAAACTCAGTGGCACTCAGGCCACCCAAAAACATAGGGCGTGATAGGCCCATGGCATGCATGCCATAAACTTATATATGGATTCCATGACCTGCAAAAAGATAAAAGCAATTGCTAGCAACCATTCCCTATGTTGCATAGCCATATGGTTTCTGTAATCCTCTTTCCTGCAAACAATCAAAAAGTATACTTCTTTCTTGTCGATCCCTACTTTAAGAATTTAAAGAATGATCAACATTTGATGTATGCAATCCAATCTATGCATGTACATACAGAACATACCATAACATAAAGTAAATGGCTGAAACATAAAGCATACGTCCCTGAATAGATTGGTTTTGGAGTTGCATGCATCCAATCATTCTCGACAAGCTTCAAGACCTGTGCACCTTCCTCCTCAGGTCCTAACATAAACTTTGAAGTGTCCGAAAACATCGGATCACTTCCCAAAACATAAAGCATGGTCAAATGATAACTAAAATAATGCAAAATTAGTCAAAAAATGCATTAGTAATCCTTCTTTAGACCTGCAAAAACCACTTTAGGACCTGAAAATCTTCGTAAATTGAAATATATAGCATGTGCAAAGAGCTCGAAGTGAAATTACTCAAATCGCCTTCCCGGTTTGAAAGATATGGCTCCCGAAAGGTAATTGCCAAAAACTGTTCAGACTTTGTAGACCTGTTCAGACCTGCAAAAATACTTATTTTCCAAAACTTATTTTCATAAACTGAAAGTAGACTCTGTGCTCTTCGAAAGAGCCATAGCACGTCCAATTTGGACTTTTCTAGCCCAAGATATGGCCATTCCAAGCGGGACATGCCAAACTAGTGGACTGTTGGAGGGGCTGGAAAAAGTGTGAAAATGTGATTTTTGGGGTGCCCCAAAGCATTCTTCCATCAAGCAAATCCTAAAATTCTCTCCATAACTTCAGAGAGAAATATATGAAGATTCTTGGGCCTATTTTTGTTGATATATTTAGGTAGTGATGTGTGTGAACACTCTAGGACTGCCGGGGCACTTTTTTCCCTCTTTAGGAGGTTTTTTTCCCCCGGCTTGTATATACGCCTATTGCCCTAATGGGCTACTTATCTTTGAACATTCTCTAGTAATAAATTCAGTCTTGTGTGTTGTGCTCCAAGCTTCTTCTTCTTCCTTGTGCTGTTCGCGTGCTTCCGTAGACGTCTAACTCCAACAATTGGTCTCAGAGCAGGTTGTCGCTTCTTCTAGGGCGCCGTCGACACTCCTCCGTTTGCAGTCTCAGATTCACACGAAATTTGGTGAGCATACTCAGGGTGTTTCCGAGATCAAAACATCTTTGCTCTGTAGTGCCAAAATCGCGATCTGAGCTCGTTTCGGCCTCCAAACGCACTATCGCAGCGCTTGTGCAGGCTATTTCGTCCTTTTGTGCCAAAGGTATATACCAGTTTCTGTTCGCCAGTTTAAGCGTCTCGAAGTCTGCTACAGGTCTAGTAGAACTCGTTTGGGCAATTCCGTTCAACTTTTTTAGATACAGTCAATTTTCTGCATCAAGGTATTTTAGTCACCGGCCATGGCTGAAAGCAGTGATGTATTTCGTATGTTGGCTATTGAGGATAAGTTGGATGGTACCAACTACCCATTATGGGCTTATATGATGCGACATGTACTGGTTGCAAAAGGATTGTGGAACATTGTGCAGGGTGTTGAAAGACGTCCTGTTACACCTGTAACAACAGGTACTGCAAATACAGGTGTTGGAGCTGATGAAGATGGTGTCGAAGATGATATTCCGCAGATTCTTGTTCGTGCTGCTGTTTCTGTTGCACCTACTGCAGAGCAGATTCGTTGGGATGGCAGAGATGCCCAGGCATATGCATTGATAGCTTTGTCTGTCAAACGTGCCATTATTCCTCACATTCGCTCTTGTAGAACAGCAAAGGATGCTTGGGATACACTTACCACTTTGTACCAGGCTAGGAATGAGGCTCGTGTTGCTTACCTCCGAAAACAGTTGGAGAGTGAGCACATGAATGAAGGTGATTCTATGGACAGTTTTCTTACAAAGATCAAAGACCTGAAGGAACAATTGATTTCTACTTATGAGGTTATACCAGATAGCTCACTTGTGCAGACCGTTCTGAATGGTCTTCCTGATTCATATCAGAGTTTTGCCTCTACTCTTCGGTTGATGATGAAAGGCAATCCGAATGCCTTGTCATTTGAGGAATTAGTCTCTGTTCTATTGCAGGAAGATCAATCCAGGCAGAACAGGTCCATTATGCGTGTTGCAGATCAAGCTTTCCTGGCTAGTCAGAAGGGCAAAGGAAAATGGAGCTCTTCTACTAGTAAGCAGAAATCTGCAAATGCTGCACATTCAAAGAACCAAGACAAAGATGAGAAAAAATCAGAAAAGCAGAAATTGTTTTGTAAGTACTGTAAAGGCAATGATCATATCATAAAGAACTGTCCAAAACTGGCTGCTAAAGAGGCAAAGAAGAAAGAGGCTGGAATGGTTGTTGTAGAGGCCTCTACACCAAAAACAGAGTCTGCAAATCTTGTGCAGGAAGAAGAATGGGCGTTTACTACTGTCTGTAGTTTTGACCCATCTTCTCCTGATCAGTGCATGTCTGCAGTAGACTCAGATGTTTGGTACTTTGACAGTGGGGCGACCAAACATATTACCTTGCAACGCAGTTTCTTCTCTTCACTCGAGCCTGCCCCTACAGGGAATACTGTCACATGCGCCAATAACTCCTCTTATCCTATTATGGGAGTTGGTGAGATCATTCTGACTACTGCTGATGGTAGTTCTTTCACTTTGTCAGATGCTTTATTTGTGCCAGGGATCAAAAAGAATCTGTTATCAGTTTCTGCATTAGCCAAGATTGGCTTGGTTGTGAAATTTGTTGATGACAGGTGTACAGTCCATGATCTCTCAAATGGCGATGTGATTATTGCTTCTGGCATTTTATGTCGTGGGGTGTATAAGCTCATAGACTATGAAAGATCTGTGAATGATTCGGCATGTGCAGTTCATGATTCTCAGGCTATGTCAGATGCAAAGCTTTGGCATGCACGCTTTGGTCATCTGAATTTTGCTAGTTTGTTACGCCTGCAGAAATCTGAAATGGTGTCCTCTTTGCCCAAACTTGAGGCACCTGGAAAACATGTTTGTGAAGGCTGTATTTTGGGAAAAATGCAGCCTTCTTCCTTTCCAAAAGATGGTTCAGTTCGGGCTACGCAGAAATTGCAGCTTGTACATAGTGATGTTTGTGGTCCTATGCAGACACCCTCTTTTGGAAATTACCTTTACTTCGTGACTTTCATTGATGATTTTTCCAGGCATGCATGGGTATATCCACTCAAAGCAAAGTCCGAAGTGTTCATGTGCTTCAAACAGTTTTTGGTTTTGGCTGAAAATCTGTCAGCATGTAAAATGGGCACCCTCCGTTCTGATCGAGGGGGGGAATATATGTCTTCAGATTTTAATGCATTTCTGGCTGAACGTGGGATAAAACACCTGTGTATAGTGCTGTATACACCTCAACAGAATGGAGTTGCTGAACGGAAGAACAGGTCTCTCATGGAGATGGCGAGGTGTATGGTCAAGAGTCAGGCTTTACCTCATAGTTTCTGGCTTGAGGCTGTCATGTGTGCAGCATATGTACTGAACAGGTGTCCCACTAAAGCGTTGCAGTCTATCACTCCATGTGAGGCTTGGCATGACCGCAAGCCATCTGTTGCTCATCTGTGTGTTTTTGGTTGTTTGGCATATGCATTAGTGCCTGAGCAACATCGCAGAAAATTGGATGATAAGGCAGTAAAATGTATTTTTGTTGGGTACAGTTCTGAAAGTAAAGGCTATCGTCTGTATCATCCACAGACTAAATGCATTCTGGTTAGCCGTGATGTTGTCTTTGTGGAAGATGCTATTCAGCCATTGCTTTCATGTACTAATAAAGACATCTGTTAGCTCCAAAGACATGTATGATACTTTGATGCCTCTTTTTACAGGTGGACAATCTAGTGCTGGTCCTAATGAGGCAACTTCTCAACCTTTGCAGGTTTCATATGATGATGCAGATCATTCCATTTCTGATGCAGATTTACACGATGCACTTGCTGATGAGAGAGCTGATATTGAGCAGGCAAAAACTATGCCAAAATGGCTGGTGCAGACTTTGCGTGACAGCAAATTAGATGCACCTTTGTCATATCGTACTCGTTCAGGCTCTCATAGTGCCTCCTTTGCATCAGATTGCTATGCTATGGCTGCATCTAGTCTCTGTGATGAGAATGAGCCTGTTTCTTTTGATGAAGCACAAAATTCAGAAAATTGGATGGCTGCTATGCAATCTGAATATGATGCTATAATGAAGAATGGTACATGGTCTTTATGTGACTTGCCTCCTGGCAAGAAGGCCATTGGCACTAAGTGGGTATACAAGCTGAAGCGTAAACCTGATGGTACAGTTGACAGGTATAAGGCTAGGCTTGTTGCAAAGGGTTATGCGCAGGAAAGAGGCATTGATTTTGATGAGACCTTTGCACCTACATGCCGTATGACTACTGTTCGGAGCATTTGTGCACTTGCAGCCCATCATGGTTGGAATGTACATCAGTTGGACATTAAAACAGCATTTCTGAATGGTGACTTGCATGAAGAAGTATATGTTTTTCAGCCCCGTGGCTTTGTGCAGAAAGGGCATGAAAACCAGGTGTGCAGGTTAAAGAAGGCGTTATATGGTTTAAAGCAAGCACCACGTGCTTGGTATGAGAAGATACATGCCTATCTGATTGCACATGGTTTTGAGAACAGTCCAACTGAAAGCACCTTATATGTTAAGCGTGCTAATGATGTGCTTCTGATCATTGTTGTCTATGTTGATGACATGCTGCTCACTGGTCCTATTGAGACACATATTGCTGATTTTAAGGCTGATTTGCATGCCTCATTTGAGATGTCTGATTTGGGGCATTTGCATCACTATTTGGGCATTCAGTTTATGCACGTTGATGGTGGAATGGCTTTGTGTCAAACGAAATATATTGACACATTATTACAGCGTTTTGGCCTTGAAGACTGTAAGCCTATTGCCACTCCTATGGAGACAGGTTTACGATTGAGTCTTCATGATGCTGGAGATGCATTTGATGCTGTTCTCTATCAGCAGGCTGTTGGATGCTTGATTTACTTATGCATTACTCGGCCAGATATTCAGTTTGCTGTCTCACAGATGAGCAGATTTATGCATTGCCCAGGAGTCACGCATTGGAAAGCGGTTAAGCGCATCTTTCGCTACTTGAGTGGTACTCGGCTACTTGGGTTGTTTTATCCCAAGGGGGGATCAGTACCGCCAGATTTGCATGCTTTTTCTGACTCAGATTGGGCTGGTTGCTATGACACTCGTGTGTCCACCAGTGGTTTTTGCTTCATGCTTGGTAGCTCATGTATATCTTGGTTGAGCAAGAAGCAGCCTACTGTGGCCACTTCCAGTTGTGAGGCTGAGTATAGGGCAGCTTTCACAGCGACTGTTGAGTGTGTGTGGCTCAGACGCCTTATGGTTGATTTGGGTGTTGGCCAGTCTTCTGCCACCACCATCTTCACTGACAGTCAGAGCACATTGGCAATTGCGAGGAACCCTGTGTTCCATGCTCGCACTAAGCACATTGAGGTGCATTATCACTATGTCAGGGAGAGGTTCTCTGCTGGGGAGATCAGCTTGGCATATGTTCCCACGCAGGAGAACATTGCAGACCTTTTCACGAAGGCTCTGCCTAGGGAGAAGTTTGAAGCTTTCCGCAAAGCTTTGGGCTTACTTCCTTTTGTGGAGTGATTTCCACATAGCTTGGCACTTCCTTATACATGAGTGCCAGCTCCTTGTTCACCGCATCACTCCCAGGGGGGATTTGTTGATATATTTAGGTAGTGATGTGTGTGAACACTCTAGGACTGCCGGGGCACTTTTTTCCCTCTTTAGGAGGTTTTTTTCCCCCGGCTTGTATATACGCCTATTGCCCTAATGGGCTACTTATCTTTGTACATTCTCTAGTAATACATTCAGTCTTGTGTGTTGTGCTCCAAGCTTCTTCTTCTTCCTTGTGCTGTTCGCGTGCTTCCGCAGACGTCTAACTCCAACAATTTTTGCCTTTCCAAATCCTCCCTTCGTGCATGCTAATTCGCTCCCCAAAAGAGGCCTAAATCAAGATTTTTACTTTCATGTAAAAACTTAAATGGGAGCTCTTAGCAAGCTTCTAATCCACTCTAAATGTGTGTTTCTCTTGGATTTTATACAATAATCCATGGGAAGCCTCTTAAATGATTTCTTATCTTACTTCCAAAAGTGGAGTTTGGCAAAAAAATTAACTTCTGAAATTTTTCCAAAAGTGCGGGAAGGGGGTCTTTGAGGAACTAAAATTCCTCCTTAACTTCTCATTTTGATAAATCTAATGATTCGCCTAAGAAGTCCATACACCATACTCTCAGTATATATACTTTGTCCCGTCCATCCGTAGCTATTGCACCTCCTTTTCCCTCTTCCAAAATGGGAATTTCTTAGATTTAGGTGCTGAATTTTTTTGTCAAACTGTGATGGAAGGGGGTTTTGTGGAGCTTCAAACTCCCATAAAACTGAGATATCTTTTGGTTTTCTTAATTGTATATGGAATTCTATACAGTAAACTATAGGTATGCATGATTTTTCCTACTAAACCAAGAAAAATCCCGCTTCATATTCCCTTCCCAAAGTGGCTATTTATCCAAAATAGCCCCTGAAATTTATATTAAAATTATGAAAATAAACTATTCTGGAGGTGCCCAAAGCTTCCACTTTCTTGAAGTTTGAGGGAATCCTCGATTCAAGATGAGAGTATATATCTCATTCTCTTCATATGCAAGATTTCCCTCCTTCTTTTGCCTTCCGAGAGAGACACCCTTGTCTCTTAATTTCTAAAAATAACAAGAAAGCTCATACCTGTGGTTAAGATAGACTTCCATCCTTTTAGTCTTTGTATGATGGTGTCAAAAAGTCCATGGAAGGAACGCTCCTTGATATAGGCTCTTCATAAGGAATAGGTACATCGAATTTGCATCTTTCCTGTGTGTTATTGATCCTCATTCGAAGTTGCATGTTTACTCCTTTCCTTTCAACTATGAAAGGGAAGAAAAGTTGAAGCTTTTTGATGCCAAGGTTGCATTCTTTTTTAGTTATCCATGTCTAGAACTTGAAGAAAAAACCCATTCTTGATTATGCATCTTCCCCTTCGACAGTGATCAAATCTCCGTGCCCGTGGTCTATGAATTAGATAATACAGCGCAGTCTTTAGTTCACAAAGGAAGCATGGCACCTTGGGTAGATCATTCGCCTCCCATGTTGGGGGTGTGAGTTCAAATCCCATGGCCAGCACTTGCGGATACGAAGCCAGAATGTTGCTTTGATACCAATATTATAGCCTTTACAATCCTCTTCGTCGCCATAGCCCGAAATCAGCCACGCGCAATCACACACAGAGAAAGCGTTCAATCTTCCACCCGCTGCATCCGAAGTTGCTATCTTGAAAAACTCTTACAAGAGAGCTCTTACTCTCTCTTCTACCAACATATGTAGTGATACTCATAATATGCTATGTGGTATGAACCACCCTAATGAGTATCATATGACACTAAGGCTCTGTCTATCTGTCCCTAGGTTCGTCGTGATCTAAGGTTCATATGCCTAATCGAGTCACCTCAATTTTTACCCCAAAGTACAACCTCGTTGCAGCTCAATTTGTATCAATTACTTGGTTCTTTTTTAGTTGATTATCGTGTTTATGATCTTGTCAGATATCACGTTGTCAGGAATACTTGAGTTAATTTCCGCACTTTAATTTGATCATACCACGTTAACTCCTTTTCTTTTTAAGTTATCGATCACAAAGAGACTATCTTTATGCTTGAACTTGAGTATTTAATTCTCTTCAACTTGACAGATGCCTATCATCGTCCTGACTTACTTCTAACACTACTCGCACTTAGCCTGAGCTAGGAATTGACAAAGGGAGTTGAGAATAATCCAACCTCACTTGCTGATCCCTTGCTCTTTGGTGCTCAAGAACCCCATTCTGAAGCTTGCGGAATGCCCTTGCTTTGGATGCCCTCTAGTGCTCTCAATGGACTTGTAACAATCCCAAAGTTAGCTCAAGACTTAAATTCAAATGACAAAACCAATCACTTCCATTAATGTAATTCAAACATCAATTTTCACTATGCCTTTATGGAAAACAGTTCTAGGGATCCCTTAGTTTTGTTCCCCTTGGGTATGGTCCACTTAAAACTACTATATCTAAGATCACCCCGAACGGATTTCGAATGAGGAAGTTATGACAGTTCACGGTTCTAGGGTTAAAACACCGCTCAAACAGGCTAACAGTTCAAAGGATGTTTCTCAAAACACAAGTATGGGGACCTCACCAAATGCTAATTAATAGACAATTATGCTCAAAATTATCCCCAAAACTTGGAACAATAAAACCCTAAAATTTTAGCTGAAAAGCCTCTTAATCGCGATCGACAAATCTGTCAATCATGATTGACAGAGGTGTCTGTCGGGCCTGTCGGTCACGATCGACACGTCAGTCGCAATCAACGGTGTCAATCACGATCGACAGAGTCGGTCGTGGGTCCTGTCAATCGCAATCGACGGTATCAATCACGATCGACAATTTTTCCGCAATTTTCACCGTAATTTCAGTCAATTGGGGATGTGTCCATCGCGATGGACACGTGGCAACACGAGTCTTTGAGTCAATCGTGAATTTTTAGTCGATCGCGATCGACGGTGTCGATTGCGATTGACTGAGTCCTACGTGGCAGTCTGTCGGGGTCTGTCAGTCGTGATTGACAAAGTCTGTCGGTCACTATTGACAGAGTCTCTCGATCATGGCTATCGATCGCGATCTACAGTGTTGGTCGCGATTGACAGAGGATTAAGGAATTTTTAATTTTGATTAGTGTTTTGCAAAGTGCTCATCATGAGTGTTCTAGTGGTGCACTTTGTTTTACCAAAAGCTCAATTTTTGATCAACAGAGGTCTGCGGCACAGAGACAGGGCTGAGCTTTTCCGTACCTGCGTAGCCTGCTAGAGAGGATGATACAGCAAAAACCTACAAGGAAGCTGAAAAAACATGCAAAAGTAGCGCACACAACTCGCTCTCTCGCTCTCTCTCACAAGTGAAATGAGGGAAATGGAAGGGGAAAGGAGATATGATCAAAAAACTGAAATTTTGGCGATGATGGAGATGGAGGTGGGATATGGTGAGGATGATGATGGTGATGATGATGGTGAAGTAAGAAAGAGAAAAGAAAGTAAAGAAATTACCTACTACGCCAACGTCACAACTCTACGTCTTACCATCACACGCTCGTCCTCAAAGCTCGATCCCCTGCAACGGTGCCAAAATTTGGTGTAGCTCAGTGATGAGTAGCACCTCCTTTAATGTCAATCCGGGAAGACGTGAGGATGGTATGAAGACCTCGAACAAGTGATGGCACAAGTGCGTGAGTGAGAAGCACACTAACATGCACACACATACACACACACACGCACACACAAGGTAAGACAAAGAGAGAGAAGCAATGGAGTTCTTTAGATTACTCAAAAGTTCTCTTACAAGTTCAATTCTACAACAAGCTAACCTCAAAAATGAGCTCTCTAGCTCTTTTTATAGTTTTTGACTAGCTTTGGCCCTGTCCAGACCTAGTGTCTGGCCTAGTAGAAAATTAGGTTCTTGGGTCTATTTGGGGGCTCAAACAGAGTCTAAAAAATGTGAAAATTGATAGGTAGGTACTTCTTAAGCTCCTCAAGCTTAAAGACTCCTTGTCTTGCACAAAATGAAGCTACAAAAATATGAAATGGTATTTCCGCTTTTAGTGATGAAAATCACTATTTTGTAGGGATTTCTTCTAACAATTTGACATACACTTCCTGGAGCTCCCTACTTGCTCCTTCTTCTTGTGTGTCCACCTCTTTGATGTGCTCCTGTGATTTGTCCTTGACCTTCAGCTTCATGAAAAATGATGGCCTACTTGCGAGATCTTCTTTGACTACTTTGCCTGCTTGGCCCTTCACGTTGGCTCCCTTGTCTTGTAAGTCCTTGACCGCCCTGACCACTCCCAACACCTGTAGCAAAAAAATATAACTGCTACACTATCGACATAAGTCCATGAAGCTAGGGATTGACAATTCCCAGATTGTCTTTCTATCACATAAGACAAACACTTTTCCATTGAGCTACTGTGTTCTCCTATAGTGTAATCACTCTGTCGTCATATTAAGTTGAAGCTTTATCTAAGAATTCAACTATGCAATGACTTATTGTCTACTAGAATTTTCAGTAGTACATTGTGTGAAGATTCGGGAGTTTACTATGTTAAGTAGCACCGAACTCGGCATCAAGAATTTTGTGTGATAGATTACATATTATTTTTATTAGAAGAAGTGGGAAAAATATAGGGATCCTAATCACACGATTCTGCCACCCTAAGAACCCTCATAACCTATTCTATCCACTTTAGCCTTACCGAACAAAGCCAAATTAGGAGCAGAGGATAACAAAATGGAGCTTTGGCATGCTTGTTTTGTCCACTTGAACTTCAATAGTTTTCTTTACTTGAAAAAGAAGGACATGGGTTATTGTTTTCCAACACTTTAGTCCATTGAAAAGCATGCATGTGAAGGTTTCATTATTCCAAAAATACATCATGCTTCTTTTCCAAAAGATAGTCATACACACAGTACAAGAAAATTGTAGCTTGTTCATAGTGATGGATGTAATCCTTTCAAGAATCCATCTTTTGAGAAGCATGTATATTTTGATACCTTCATTGATGATGCTAATTTCCATACATGGGTGTATCCTATGAAAGCAAAGAATGAGGTATTTTCTTGCTTAAAAGCATTTTGAGCTATGGCTGAAAATTTTTCTTCAAACAAACTTTTGACTCTACACAAAGATCATGTTGGTGAATACATGTCACATGAGTTTAATGTTTTTCTTTGTGAAAGAGATATTTCACACCAATCTACAGTGCCATGTACATCTCAACAAAAATAGTATTGTCGAGTGTAAAAATAGAACACTTCTTGAAATGGCATGATGTATCATTAAAGGAAAGCACCTTCCTGATAAGTTTTAGATGGAAGCGGTTATGTGTGTAGACTATGTGTTGAATAGTTTCCCTACAAAAGCATTGAGAGTTATCACTCCTTATGAGGCTTGGAATGGAAATGTACATAAACCTATGGTTTGTCATATATGTGTTTTTGGTTGTTTTGCATATGCTCTTGTGCCATAACAACAATGTCATAAACTTGATGAAAAGGCAAAGAAATGTATATTTGTTGGTTATAGTGCTAAAAGTAAGGGATATTGTTCATACCATCCATTGACGAACACAATTATTGTGAGTGGAAATGTGGAATTTACTAAAAATTCAGTTTTCCATCTACTTGAATGAAAAAAAAAGCAAACTCTTAGCTCACAAGATGTGTTTGATACACTCATGCCTTTGTTCCAATGTAGTGTGCTTGATAATGGACATCTAGACCAGCGAACTTGGGCTCAAAGGGCTGAAAAAATCCAATGAAATGGAGCTGTAAATTCTGAGAATTTCTAGCCAAACATGGTTAAAAGTTTTTAGCCAAAAATTATTGGAATTGCTAGAAATTTCTAGACACATGACTAAAGATTTGCATCAAAATATGGGTAAAAATGAGCATGCAATTCAAACCATGCATGATATACATGGTGATGACGTATTACATAATGAAAACATGTCTATCAAGAGTGCAAAAAGTATGCTAAAGTGGCTGAAATAAACTTTGCAAGATAGCAAATTGACTGTACCGTAAGTAAATCAAGCATCCAAGAGGCTGCTAATAAAGAACAACATCAAATGCATCTCCAACATTATGAAGACTCAACCGTAAACCTATTTCCATAGGAGTGGTCATGGGTTTGTAGCCTCCATGGCCAAAATGCTACAATAATATTTTGTTTGACACAAAGCTTTTCCCCCATCAACTTGCATAAATGGAATGCCCAAATAATGATGCAACTACCCCAAATCTAACATCTCAAAAGAGGCATGCAAATCAGCCTTAAAAGTAGCAATATGCTTCTCATTAGGACTAGGAGCAGCATGTCATCAACATAGACAATTATGACCAGAAGCACATCATTTGCACACTTAACATGTAAGGTGCTCTTACTTGGACTGTTCTCAAAACCATGTGCAATCAAATAGGCATATATCTTTTCATACCAAGCACATGGTTCTTGCTTCAAACTATATAATGCTTTTTTCAATGTGCACACTTTGTTTTCTTGCCCTTTCTACAAAAAGCCATGGGACTATAAAACATTAACTTCTTCATGTAAGTCACCAATCAAAAAGGTAGTTTTAATTTCCAACTAATGTACATGACAACCATGATTAATAGCAAGTGCATAGATGCTATGAACAGTGGTCATACGACATGTGGGTACAAAGGACTCATCAAAATCAATGACTCTCTCTTGAGCATAACCTTTTGCAACAAGCTTAGCCGTATACCTGTAAACTGTTCCATCAGGCTTATGCTTCAGCTTGTATACTCATTTAGTCCCAATGGCCTTTTTGCTTCATCAAAAGAAACACACTCATTCTCATCATAAAGACTTGAGGCAGCCATTGCATAGCAATCTGATGCAAAAGAAGTAGTATAAGAGTCTGAGCAATTATGATATGACAGAGGTGCATGTAATCTGCTATCTCACAAAGTTTACACCAGCCATTTGTGCATAGCTTTTGCCTCCTCTATATCAGCCCTCTCATCAACAAGTGCATCATGTAAATATGCGTCAGAAATGAAATGATGTAAATCATCATGTGAAACTTGTGAAGGCTGAGAAATTGCCTTATTTGGACTAGCATTTGAGTGTCCACCTGTAAAAAGATGCATCATAGTATCATACACATCTTTGGAGCTAATTGATGTCTCCTTAGTACATGAAAGTAATGGTTGAATTGCATCTTCCACAAAAACAACATCACAAATAACCAAAATGCATTTAATTTGTGGATGATACATACGATAGCCTTTGCTATCAAAAGTAATATCCAACAAAAATAATTTTACTACTTTATCATCCAATTTTTTGTGTGTGTTGTTCATGCACTAATGCATATGCCAGACTACCAAAGACACACAAATGCGAAATAGATGTCTTGCAACCATGCAAAGCCTAAGATGGAGTGATGGACTATAGTGCTTTAGTGGGACACCTGTTGATTACATATGTTGCACACATAACAACCTCGAACGAGAAGTTATGTGGTAAAACCTGACTTTTGATCACCATCTCCATGAGAGACCTATTCTTTCTTTTAGCACCTCCATTTTGTTGAGGTGTATATGGAACTATGTACTCATGTTTTATCCCATGTTCAGCCAAAAATGCATTAAAGTCAGAAGACATGTATCCCCCTTGATTAGAACAAAAGATGCCCATTTTACATGTTGATAGATTTTTAGCCAAAACCAAAAACTCTTTTAAGCACATAAACACTTCAAAATTTTCTTTCAATGAATACGCCCATATATGCTAGGAAAAATCATCAATAAAATTCAGGAAGTAAAGGTAGTTCCCAAAATAAGGTGTTTGCATATGGCCAAAAACATCACTTTGAACAACCTTCAATTTTTTAGTAGCTCATATTGAACCATGTTTTGAGAAGGAGGAACGTTGTAGTCTTCCAAAACTACAACCTTCACATATATATTTATGAGGTACCTCAAGTTTGTGCAAAGAGGACATCATTTCATATTTCTGCAGGCATAGCAAACTAGCAAAATTTAGATGACCAAAGTATGCATGCCAAAAATTTGCATCTGAGATAGCTTGGGAATCTTGAAGTGCACATGTTGAATCATTCACAGATTTTGCATATTCTATGAGCTTCTAGAGCCCATGACATAAAATGCCAAAAGCAATAATAACATCACCATTTGATAGACCATGAATTGTACATCTATCATCAAGAAATTTGACAACCAAGCGCATCTTGGCTAATGCTGAAATTGACAATAGATTTCTCTGTATTCCTTGTAGGGGTAGGCTCAAGTGAAGTGAAGAAACTACACTGTGAGGTATCAAAGTAACAAACATATGAATCTACTATGGACATAAATTATTCATAAGAAGATTTTCCATAGTTTTTGATAGTAATAAATTCCCATTATTCATTCTACACAAGAATAACATACTCTATTTTAGGTCTAGAGGCCTCTACAACAACCATTCAAGCCTTTATTCTTTGCCTCTTTTGCATGCAGCTTTGGATGAATCTTTATGACATGATAATCTCCTTCAGCCTGTATTTGCATAACTTTTTCTACTTTCATGTTTTCTTATCTTCTTTTTATTCCCTTTTTTACTATGTAGAATTGGTAGATTTATGCTTGCTAGTATATGAGCTCCATTTCGCTTTGCCCTTCTGACTAGCTAAGAAAGCTTGATCTGCAATATGCATTATGGACCTATTTTGCATAGACTGATCTTCTTGCAATAAATTAGAGACTAGCTCCTCCAATGTTAAGGCATTTGAATTGCTTTCCATCATCAACCAAAGAGTAGAAGCAAGACTCTGATATGAATTAGGAAGAGTATTAAGAAACGTCTCCACAAGTGAACTATCTGGCAAGACTTCCTTTGTAGAAATCCAGTACCCTTTCAAATGTTTGATCTTTGTCAAAAGATTGTCCATAGAATTTCCTTCATTCATATGCTCACTCTCTAACTATTTTCAGTGGTAAGCAACATGAGCCACATTTTTTGCCTGGTATAAAGTGATAAATGTATCCCAAGCATCCTTTGTTATTTTTCATGAGCGAATATGAGGGATAATGGCACGTTTGATAGAAAAATCTATCAATGCATGTACCTGAGCATCTTTGCCATTCCATCAAAGTTTCTCTACAGTAGATATGACAAGAACTACAACACGAACATGAATTTGATTATCATCGTCAACGTGATCTGCATCATCTTCAATAATTGTATTTGCAAGTGTAGTAGATCGTTTTTCAACACCTTACAAAATATTCCACAGTCCTTTTGCCATCAATACATCATGCATCATCTATGCCCATAATGGGTAATTGGTACCATTCAACTTGTCCTCAACAACCAACATAAAAAATACATCATTGCTTTTAGCCATGGCAACTGACTAAAATACCTTGATGTAGAAAAATGAATGTGTCTCAAAAAGTTGAAAAAAACTACCATATTGAGCTCTTCTAAACATGTAGCAGACTTCAAGGCACTTGTAGTGGCGAACCGAAACCTATATATATGTTTGGCACAAAATGAAAAAATTGTTTACATAGGCACTACGATAGTGCATTCGAATTTTGAAATGAGCTTAGATCAACATTTTGACACCACAATTGAAAGTTGTTTTGAACTCCTACTCGCCCAAAGTGTGCTCACCAATTTTCATGCAATTTTGAGACTATGATCGGAGGAGTGTCGAAAATGCCCTAGATGAAGCAATGACCTACACCAATTGTTGAAGTTTGAGGATATGGAAGCCCATGAAGAGCACAAGGAAGAAGAAGAATCTTGGGGCATATGTAGCTCAGTGATGAGTAGCACCTCCTTTAATGTCAATCCAGGAAGACGTGAGGATGGTATGAAGACCTCGAGCAAGTGGCGGCACAAGTGCGTGAGTGAGAAGCACACGAACATGCACACACATACACACACACGCGCACACACGGCAAGACAAAGAGTGAGAAGCAATGGAGTTCTTAGATTACTTTCAAAAAGCTCTTACAAGTCCGTTTCAATTACAATCCAGCCCCAAAAATGAGCTCTCTAGCTCCTTTTATAGTTTTTGACTAGCTTTGGCCCTGTTCAGACCTAGTGTCCGGCCTAGTTAAAAATTAGGTTCCAGGGCTTATTTGAGGGCTCAAACGAGATCTAAAAAATACGAAAATTGGTAAGCAACTACTTCTAAGGCTCCTCAAGCTCGAGGACTCCTCCGCTTGCACAAAATGGAGCTACAAAAAGGTGAACATGGTATTTACAGGGGTTGTTAGTGATGAGAATCACTTTTAATTTGTGTAAGGATTTTGAAAAATTAAAGGGTTGCCTTAGTGCTAGATCTGCGTGAATGCTCGTACTTGCTTCTTCATGAAGTAAATTATTGGCCTACTTGCCAGATCGTCATTGACTCCCTTGTCTGCTTGTGCCTTCTCTCCCTTCTGACTCTCTCCTCTGACTGCCATGCCTTGTCAGTCCTTCAGTTCCTTGTCTGCTGCTAACACCCCCCCCTCTCTCGCGTCTGTTGTCCCTGACAGACCCTTGTTGTGTGGGTTTTTGGATGTAGTACTCAACAACATCTTGTGCTAAGTGATGTTCTGCAATCCGCAACCCCTTTGCCAAGTCCGTGAGTAAAGCATCCCAATCTATCGGCCCGGGAACCTCTGGATGTGGCATTCGTAACTTTTCTGAATGGAGAGCTTGTTCTACTGCAAACAATTGTAATAAATGTGAGGGCCTGGGAATGAAGATCTCTGAGTGATATTCCCAGAACCCGGTGACAAACATCTCTTCAAATGTCTGTTTGAAGCAGGCCGGTAGGTACTTTATGTGGGCATGCCATGCATAAACAACATTAATAGAGGGCGTTGTGCTCATGTCATAAACAAGATCCTGATTGCCTTCATTAAATCCGAGCGCAGAGAGGTGAGGTTCCTTAACATTCTTGAAGGTCCGGAAGGTGACTATCATGAGTTCAAAAATTTTAAGGCACATCTGTGTCATGACATCTGGTACGTTTTTGAACCTGACACCCCAATGCCGAATTGTCGATATCATATACCCTACGGTAGGTTGACCTTTAGGTGGTGCTAAGTAGACATAGTTGAGCCATTTCTCACATCCTTTGGTTGTCAGCACCATCTTTGTGTATTCCGGCCACGACCTTCTTCGGAAAACAGGACAGTAGCAGGGATTGTACTTGATATACAGGGGCATGTTATTCCATGTGCAATTCATTTCCGGGTAGGTTTCAAGCAGCCGAATTCTCCAAGTCGGTTGGCGAATATTTCCCTGCTTGGCACTTTCTGGGATGTCGTCTGGTGCAAACTGTGTGGCAGAGGTTGGTTCCCGTGAGGTGTGGTGCTTGATTTCAGCATTATAATCCGCCATTAAGACACAAAAAGGAACATACAAGTCGTCGGAGGTGCCGATCCACCTGTGATGAGAGAGGTTCCTAAAATAGTCCGATTTTATGACCACCTCTTCCAAGCGTGACATGGATGCTATCTGGACTGCCACCCTATCATCATGTGTTGTGGCCACTTTTTCCAATTTCTGCATCCATTCAAGAGCCTCTATTTCAAGGGTGTCCATGCCCTCATCTGTTTGCTTGCCTCCAGGTGCTGGCATCGGAACGTACGGGTCCTCAAAGGTTTCCTCTACTTCGATTGGTACTAGGTCTTCAGGTTCTGGTTCTACCAAGGGGGAGGGTTGGCGTTCATACACAAGCACTTTCTTTTGTAATTCTTCGAGTTGTGCTTTGAGCGCTGCTACTTCGTCAGTTGTGTCAGCTGTGGTTGGGACTTCTTTGGGTGGTGCTGGTTGAGCTGCCAATTGCCTTAGTAGTTCGTCTCTTTCCTTTTCTAAGGCTGCATGGGCTTCGAGGAGATCAGCATGGGTTTCCAATATGATTTGCATATTGTCCAAGGGAATGGCCTTAAACTTCTCCGGGTCAATTTCTTGTGGGGAACCGTCCATGGCTACTTCCAAGTTCTCTTCGTTTTGTGTCTGAAGCCGTCTATTTTCTTCCAGGGCTGCAGACATATGCTTCCGTAATAGAGCCATGTTGCGGCGGAGCTTGAGGTTCTCTGTGATTTGGGAGTGTAGCAGATCATCCATTTGTTGTCTTTCTTCGGTATCTGGCTGCGGTGGATTTGCGACTAATTGCTCATGTTGTTCTTGCAATGCACTAAACTGCTATTGTAATTGTTTATTCTCTTGCTCTAAGTCAATGAATCTTCCTTGTAATGCTTCATGACTCCTGAACAAACTTGTATGCTGAGCATCGAGGTGCTGATAGTGTTGTTGTAACTGAGACATGCACTGATACATGTTATTAAATACATTATTAATGGGGGTGGATGCAAGAAGGGTGTTAAATGCAGAAGGAAAGGGAAAGGGGAAGGGAAGTGTGAATGCGGTGCTGGAAAATGGTGAAGTGGGTGGTGGGGGAATGGGAGGTTGTGGCCGTATGGGGGGAGGGAGAGGTGCAGTGGAGGGTGATATGTCCATAAAATCCATGGTGGAAGCAGTAGTGGGAGTGATTGTGAATAGTGGAATTGTGGGTGCAGTGATTGTGGTGAATGTGTACAATGGTGCGTGCAGTTGTGAATGTGAACTGCCCGAAAGTGTGAGTGAGGGAATGGGGATGTCAGTAGCTGCCGTTAGGATTACAGTGTTAGTGGAGGTGTATACACGGGAGGTGTTGAGAGGGTGTGTGGGTTGATTGGCGGTTTGTGCTTCAGTCATGGCGGTGGACTCGGAGGCGGTAACGGTGGTTGTTACATTGGTAAGGGGAGGTGAATGTGGTGGAGTGGGAGGCGGGGGTGGCAAGGGGGGTGATGGGGGTGCACTGGACACATGGGTCTCTTCAATATCGTGCACCGTGTGTGCTGTGCCCGTGGTCGTGGCTGTCCCTTGTGTTTCGGATACTAAGACATTCATCTGTTTCCCTGCTCGTGGGGGATGTCTTCCGTATCTTCTTTCCGTTCTGCGTGATTGTGCCAGGGCAGTATGCACTGTCTCAAGTACTCCTAAAGCATCAGAGATCATATCCAGTGTGGCACGATATTGTTCGTCGACCCCTTCCTCCTCAAGGATTTGGTGCATGATAGCCTTTCTTGCTGCAAGGGATAACTTATGTTGTTTTTGGACGCTGTTGATGGTATCGTAGAGCTTTTTCAACTCCTTTGTATATGCTGGGGCACCCTCTAACTCCTGTATGACTCCTTGCTCATAGTCATGCGCTTCCTCACCAGAAAATCCTCCCTGTTCATCCTCTTGTTCTTCTTCTTCTTCATCCTCCACTTCCACCACTTCTGGTTGTCTTGGCTGGGGTTGTTCTGTAGCAGTTTGTTGTCCACTACCCTGCTCTGCTTCGACTTCCGCATTAACAGCTTCAATGATTCTGTCAACTTCTTCATCCGTTAGATCTTCCAAAGTGAATCCGTGAGGAAATTCCAGATCAGTAGGTACTGGTGGAAACACAAGGTTAGGGCCATCTGTGCTGTGCCTGGGTAACCTGATACTAAATGGTTGCACTCGTCTGGGAAGCCTTGGAGTTGTTTCCGGTGTTAGGGTTGCACCGCGGGCTTGTGCACAAGGCATCTGGATGGCGCCTCTCATCTTCTTTGAGGGAGGCCCTGCTGCTGACAGTCTGCGTTGAAACTCCTCTGCTCTGGTCCAAATGAGAGCCCTTTGCACCGGTACATCATATGCGAGACATCTATACACAATTCTTGTAAGCGCACAGCATCCATACAGTACAGATTTTTGTTTCTTATACCACCTTTGATGAGCCAAATGGATTTGGTCGATAATCCAGTGGGGCATATTGATTGTCAAATCAAAAGCATCTGCTAAGTAGAGGCTAAACCAGATCTTTTTGGGAGGCATTGTGAACCTTTCCTGCGCGGGGAATGCGAAATGTTGCATGACCATGCGTAAGTGAATGGCAATCGTAGGTGTCATCGCGACCATGTCCTTTAATTTCGTCAAATTTCTGTTCTTCATATTGTCTGGAACCGTAGTCTCTTTCTCCGTAGGAATGTGCATACCTTTCATGTCCAAAGCTTCCCTTACCAAGTTGATAGTCAATCTGAAACGCTTGAGCTCATTGCCCCTTGTGAGAGATGGGAGGACAAAGGAGCTGTATCCCTTTTTGTCTTTGCTCGGAGTAAGGGTGCTAATCAGATACGAGCATCTTAGAAAATCCGGCTTTGGCAATTGGAATTTGAAATACTCGTAGAGTCCTGCCTTCTTCCATATGGGTTTCAATCCTTCATTATTCTGCAATCTCTCAAATTCCCTGGTAAAAAAGTGATACCTGCCCCAGTGCCCATTGAATTCTATCTCTGCCTCCCACATATAATTGCCTTCACCTAGGGGTCCTGCCACATCACTGAACCAATGAGAGTTTTTGCTGACTTCGCATTGTGTGCCCCTGTGGAGGGTTTTGAACCGGTATGGCATGTAATGCCCTCAATGCCGCTGGTCGTTCCTTTAATTCCTCCTGGACCGGAAGGCTTTCAATGTCCACAACTTGGGGGCTGGTGCCTGCCTGGGAGCTAGTTCCTACCGTATCTGCCATGTTACTTCTTGCTGCCTGTCTCTGTGAGAATATACAAACATGTGTTAACATTGTACAGGACAAGAGAGAACCGTTGTTGTTCCCATTACAACATTAACATGAGGGTCGGGAGCGAATAATGGGTTAGTAAGTGCTCGGTGTGAGTGTGTGTGTGGTTAGGAGTTCGATAGACCTAAGAGCTAAGTGGAATGATGTAGTGTGATAGTGATGTGGTTAGTAGGTTGTCATGGATTTACAAATGGGGTCCGGGGGTTTGTTACAAGTCTTAGGCTGCCAAATGCAATGGATGGGTTTTGCTCTTGGTTTCGTAGAGACTCTCGAGAGCTTTATAGGTGTGTCGGCTTGAAAATGAGGCCTTTTAGAGACCCATTTACAAGTGATTCTGTTCGTGCTCATGGGCCTTAGTGTGTTCCTGAGTGTTGAAAACAAGTGGATGCTGGCTGTGCGAGTGAATGGATCATGCTGTCTAGGGTGTGGTCTTGGTGTAGCTATTTGAGCCCGCCAACAAGCCTTAGGCACCCAAATTTGTCTTGATTGTGGGCTAGCCTTCATCGACTTCTTGGGCACCCCAATAGACTTCACGTTAGTAGAAGAACTTCGAAAAGACTTCTTATTAGTGTCGTGCTGTTGGTTACTAATAAGAGGCTTTGCCCGTGTGGTTGGCTTGAGTGCAACCGGGTGTTCGCCTTTCCGCACCCACACTTGTTTCACTAGCTGAGACATTTTGCTGCGCAGGTACTTTTGATCTCCGACATAGGTAGTACTCTGCTTCTTCTGCCTTTGATCCACCTTTGGTTGCTGCCTCCCTCTGGCCTTTGGAAAAGAAGGGAGTTCCGTTGTGGTTCTGACTCCTTTTTTGAGATCTTCATTCTTCTGCATCACATAGCCTTGGACAAGAACAGCATGGTCAACTTCATGTGCACCCCTGGAGGGACCAGGAGTCTGTGCCTTTCCTAGTTCCTTGAGTGCTCCATTATTTAACTCCATTGTAATTCTAGTCTGATTCACCCATACCTGAAGAAGTCCACTTCTTAGGTTTAAGTTGACTGCTTGGTCATAGATCCAGTCTTGACCCAAGACAAGGGGTTCCGTGAGGTCCTCATCTTGACATACTAGTACTTTAACTGTCATTGCCTCATCATGAATATAGAGGGGAAGTTCCACCTCGCCCATTGTGTTGACCTAAGTATCGACTTAGGGACTTGCGGAGAAAGAGACTATACCTCAATCCCCTCACAAGTGCATATAGTGGGGATACACACCTTTAATTATCAATCCAAAGAGTATACAAACCTAGCCGAGTGTATGAGGACATGCAATCATGTAATGATCAATGCAAATGAACTACTCAAAGAATGTAAATGAGGCAAAGACTTATCCAAACAAGCTCCAACTGTTGGTCAAGGCGAAACGATACTTGGTGCAGCAGCCGTCAGTATTTTGGACTTTTCTCCCAGCTCCGAACTCCAAATATAGCAAATAGCATATGTGTTTCGAAGCTCTCGAGAAGACGCATCCAATGGCAGTGGTTTCACTCAATTCCGACACTTCCACTTCAAGTTATGAGCGAAATACTGAGTCACAGGAATACTTTCCTACACTTCAGCACTTCCTACACTTCGCACACACCTTTCCTACAGCAAAGAAACACTTTCATGGATAGACAACACTCACAAGCACTCTTTCCAAGCAATACACATGCATACAAGCTCACGAAGAAGAAGATAAGGAGGGAAGAAGACACAAATTCGAATTTCTGTGCTCTCTATTCTCACAATGGCAAAAAGTTCTTTACAAAGAGTCACATTTGACTTATATACTAGTGCCCTAAAAATGGTCCTTTCACACAAGAGACCGGCACTTTATTCACTAAAAGACTAAATTTCTACTATTTTACATGGGTAAGCTTCTGATCTTCTGTGGGGATGCATCTAGAGGACTCCTCTAGTGCCTTTACAACGGAAAATATATTACAAGAATGATTATGATACAAAAAATGTGATGTCCAAATCGGAAAAATTTTGGGGTCTGTCTTTTTCTCTGCTTTGTGCGCTCTTTGGCTCTGCAACACTTTCCCCCTCTTCGTCTCTGTCGTCCCTTGACAGACTTTGCTTCTCGCACGCGTCCAGTGGTCAGTGTTGCCTGATTCTTGATCTTGCATTACGTTTTAGAGGCGCTCTGCTTTTCTTCGCACGCTCCCCTTGGTCAGTATTGTCTGCAGTTAAACAGACATGCAGATTCGATGGCCTTCTTGATTCAAGCTCTACTACTCGAGAGCCTGTTGCACTTGTCTTGCCTGTTGACTTGGGTTGCCACGCACGCCACCAGTGATTAGGAATGTGCTGTTCTTAGTCACCCTCTTAAACTTTTCAGCCTCTACCCCTTTATAACTTTTGGTCCTCTGATTTGTCCTGGTTGCACACATCGGACCCTGTTGTATTGCTTTGAGGCTGTTTACTTCTTTCCACCGTGCATGACCTGGCTGTTTTCTCTTTTTGCCTGATGCGTGCCCCTGTGGGGCTCTGCGCAGAGATGGGTAATGTGCCCCTGCGGGGCTTCCTGCAGAGATATATCTTCGGATATTGCTTTCTAATGAAGCTGCTTCTTTCGTTCTCTTCTTCTTTTCTTCTTCTTACTCGATTCTCCCTCAACACTGGCCCCCTCCTGGACTCTGTCGTCCCCGATAGGCTTTGATAAGCGACGGGCATATGTTTGATAAACTCTTTGCTCTGTATCATTCAGCTGATTGGCTTCACGTATCATGAGTTGCTTCCATTGTTTTGCCTTCACACCGTCGTTGGGTGGCTGTCTATGATCGGTGAAGAAGCTTAGTTCGTATGCCACTAATCTGGCATTTAAATTGGCTGACATCTTCAAAAAAATCTCCGAATCTATCTCAAAAAATCCTGTAAAGAAAGCCTCTTCGAAGGTTTGCATATATACACTTGGCAAGAACATAATTCTAGAATAATAAGCCATTATTGTTGGGCGGCTAGGCATAACTGACAGGTCAAAAATGAGGATCTCCGTGCCCTGATTAATGCCTATGAAGTTCAAAAATGTGTATGCCGCGTGCTTGAATACCTTCAAAACTGTGAGGATCATGCTAAGTATTTTGTTGGTCATTTTTACAGCTAAATCAGGTACTGTCGCGGAATTTTGTAGCCAAAATTCTATGGTTTTTATCATGTAATCCTCCGTTGGCAAATAATTATGTGGCGGGCTCGGAAGCAGAGGAAAATTGAGCCACTGCTTATTGATAGTACCGTTTCTTTGTAGATCCAAAAATTCCCTGGTATCCCTTCTGCGTGGTAGTGGACAAAATGAAGGGTTTACCTGGAATGCATATGGCGCGGCTTGCCAATGCACTCGTAGTGTGGGATGTTTCTCCAAAAATTTTCTCCGCCACACTGGTTGCGCAGCTTCAAACTCTTCTTGAGTGTATGCAAATGTATCATGTTTGAAATTCAGCTGCTCATCTGGACTCTTCCCCGTAATCTTTATTATATAGCGTCTGGTCTTTTCTTTCAAGAGTCCATATGGAGTATTGAAAGGCCTCATGATTTTATCCAGGTCTTTACCTTTGATCTTGGCCTCTTTCATGACTTTGACCACTTCATTTTCAAAATTTTCGGTTAATCGGGACACCACTAGTGCCCGTTCCTTCTGACTTATTTCTGCAGTATATGGCATAGGATGGTCATCATGTATATCCGCCACCTGCTCACGTATTGGAGAATCATAGATCGGGTGAGATAGAGGACTTACCTCTACCTCGTCAGTAGGATTTTCTTTTTCTGGCACTACTGATGTCCCGATTGGTTCTTTGTCTTTCTTCTGATTCTTCAGCTGTTCTATGCATTCATCTTTTTCTTTTATTGTTTGCATGGCTTCTCCGAGTGCTTCTTTAGTTGCCAATAGTTCTTTACCTATGTCAGCTACATGATCCATGTTTTCACTGTAGCTTTGGACCAGTTTGGCATTCGCCTTTTGTAATTGACGCTTCAGCTCACTGGTTTCATTGGCATATCTGCTCTTCCATTCTTCTATCTGGGCTTGTTCTTGCTTTAGCAGCTCTTCATATTTCGAGATCTGATCCCGTAATTCTTGATCTTTGGTTTCTGTGGATTCCTGTTCTATGAGTGGTTGATCATATAATAAAGACTTCATTAATTCTTTATTTCTGTTGCGTAGGCTGTCGTTCTCTTCCATATATAGCTTGAGTTGTTGCTCTAATAGCATGCTTCGCATCTTCATTTTCTCTTTCTCAGCCTCGCTTGCTTCGTGTAATCTTTGCAACTCGGTTAGTTGTGTATGCAGCTGTTGATTTTGAGCGATGGATGCTTCATGTTGTGTCTGGATTGCCAACACTTCCGTATTTTTGTTTGCTAATTCTTTTTGTGCTGCAATAAATTGTGCCGATAGCTGTTCACTCATGAGTTGAAACTGATTCTTTTCTCTTCTTGCTTGATCATACTCGGCATCTATATCCATCATCTGTTGTTGAGTGTCCATGGCTGTTTGAATCATCTTCTTTACTACAGGTTTCAACTGCATAACATCCACGTTAAGCCATGTTTTTGGTATTGCCGGCTCTTCTCCGGTATTGACGTCTTTTCCTTGTGCAATGTGTAATGTAGTGTCATGGGGCTGCCTAATCTGAAGCTGGATCCTTGGCTCAGCCCCCATGTCTTCTTTATTTCCCTGAGGTGTGTCATCAGGCACCTCGATCACAGTCTGTTCTTGGTGTTTGAGCTCCTTCGTTTCCTTACTCACTGGAGTTTGATCTTCCTCTTTAATAGGTTGTTTTACATGTGTAATACCAGTGGTTGTATCTTCCTTGATGCTTATTTTTGTAGTGTCATTCAATTGAATGACGTGCTCCGGTTCCATAGATTCTTCGACTTTCTTTTCCTTGTCTTCCTGATTTTGTGGCGTCACTTCCATATGATCCACTTCATTCCATTCATCTTCTTGTGTTTCTGTCCGAATGTCAGTATCTAATGTATCTTTTTCAGGGCTGGATTCTGTGTTGGTACTAGAATCATCAATACCCAGCTCTTTGTATCATCTAGCTTGTTTTGGTGTTTGCTCTGGATTCCGTTGTGTCTTCTCTTGACTAGCTTGTCTATAATGATGACCCTGAATATTTAAGTTCACCTGCCCTTGCATATACTGATGTGTTTCCTCAAGAGCAGCGGACAGATCTCTCTTTGTAATCGGCATTTGAGCCGTCGTGATCTTCGGTAAGAGATGCGTTCTCTTTGATTGTGGTGTTGCTTGGGCTTCCTCTTCCCGTAAACGCTTCGTACCCCTCATGGGTTTCTGTGTGCTGGTTCCAGCTTCTTCAACCATAGCTACCGTTTCTTCTTCTTAGGGACCGTTGCTGATTTTACGTATCTTGCTAGTCCTTCCGAGATTGGCATCTCTCTCAAACAGTTCTTCATTTCTAAAGCTTCATAAATCAACAATGTAAGAGCTGAACTGCCATTCAAAAAATTCTTTTGGCCCCACTTCTTTTGTGCTTCAAACAATCTTTCTTGGACATACCCTGTTAGATTGATTTTGTTGCCAATTTGCCTCATGGCATGTGATAATAGTTGGACTACTATCTTCTGTGGAGCTGTATACCTGTGCATGCTGGGAAAGCAAAAATGTTGATGTACCAATCGCACAGCATCTTCTATGTCAATTCTATTTATCTCCAAGAATGATCTCTTCTTGGGATCATGGCATTCTTCTTTCACACTAGTAATGCCTGCTTGATTCCATCCAAAAGCTCTGTTAATCAACTCATGTGTGAATTGGATGGTCTTCCATGTCCCGACTTTATCCAATACTCGGGCTTCTGGAACTCATATTTTTGTTGCAGCAGGCTGCATGGTATTCATCACCTGTGCACACCTCTGAAAGTCTGGTACATGTTGGAGACCTCTTAATCTCCAAAGGTTTGATCTATACTGACTTAAGAACACTTCTATGTCAGTTATAAACCAAACTTTACACAAACAATGTTCTTCTTTACCAAAACTTCAAGCAACACTTCTCTGAGTGAAGAAGTGTCTACTTCAGAAAGTCTGCTTCAGAAATCCACTTCATTACCTACATAAAGTTTCAAATTTCTTCAAGCAAATGATGCACAAGTATTCGCAATACCTTTGCGCAAACATGTCAATCATTAATTCTCAAAACTAATCACCAAAAGTTTAATTTGATCATTAAGATCAAAGACATGTCAGAAAATGTCTCTCAGAAGTTGCGCCTTCTACATAGTCAACTTCTTAAGTTGATTTCTCCCAATCTGAAACCCGTTTTGCTAAATGCTTTTAGCCATAGCTTCCTTATCTTCTAACTTAAATTTAAGTGCTCACTCATCAAAAACTTTACAGTATACACTCAGATCTGATCAAAATACTGAGACGGAAAAGTGCGCTACTCTCAGACTTCAGTTCCCAAAGTTCACATATGAATGTTCCTATTGATCATTCTCACAGTAGGAGAGGAATTAGATTCTGAAACTCTAGACATAGCTTCATTAGCTTCTCAATTAGATGTGTACAAAAGGATTTCTGATCCACGTGATCAGACAGAGAGCACTCAGAGAAAAACCCGTCGCTACTTTCTTGGAAAAAAATTCTCTACACATCTTTCTGAAGTTTGTCATCTACAAATGACTCTCTTACATATTTCTTGTCCTCATTAACTTATATATACATGACTTTTGACTCATCCCGCGTCTATGACATTGCTACTAATCATCCTAAAGACTTAGCTATACTCAGCTTACAAGATTCTTCACTTATATGTACATATGTGTACAAGACATCATCCTAAAATCTTCTTCACTTTCATAAGTATCTTCCTTCACTTCATTCTGACCATAAGTCTTCTTCAAGATCTCTATAATCACCAATTTGTGATTGGCTTGTTCCAACAGCTCCCCCTCAATCACTAATTGTGATTATTCCATTCTTCTTCACTCCTGCCATCTCCTTGAATCTCTGTAGCTTAGGTCCATCCAAGCTCTTTGTCATCATATCTGCCACTTGTTCTTTTGTTGGAGTGTACATCACTTCAATCTCTTTATCTAGTACCTTTTCCCTTGTAGATCTTCTGATTTCTGCACTTCTCGAAGTTTCAGCCTCATTTGATTCTGGATCAAATCTTGGCCCTTCTTCTACATGATCCTGCAATCTACTTCTAGAGTCAACTTCATCAACAATTTCTTCACACACTTTTACTTTTGCCTTTCCTTTCCTTTGTATTTCTTCAACACCTGTAAAATCATTTGGTGATCCTACATACCATGTATTTTTCTCATCAAATGTCACATCTTTGGTAACAAGAAATTGCTTTGTAGATGGATTCCACAACCTGTAACCCATCTGTCTATCATCATATCCAATAAACACATACTTCTCTGCTTTTGGTTCTAGCTTATGTCTTAATTGTGAAGGAACATAAGCATATGCAATACATCCAAATACCTTACAATGATCAAGGGTAGGTTTCTTACCCCACCATGCTTCATAAGGGGTTCCTCCATCCAAAGCTTTGCAAGGCAACCTATTCACAAGGTATGTTGTAGTGTTAATGGCTTCTGCCCATAAGTAATTTGGACAATTCTTTTCCTTCATCATGGCTCTTGCAAACTCTACAAGAGTCCTATTCCTCCTTTCTGCTACTCCATTCTGTTGAGGGGAGTACCTGCAAGTTACTTCTCTTTTGATACCTGCATTCCACAAATAATCATCAAACTCTTTAGAGAAATACTCTCCCCCTCCATCTGATCTTAACCTCTTAAGCTTTTGCCCTGTGATCCTTTCTGCATAGGCATGAAAATGTTTGAATGTCTTGAAAACTTCTGATTTATCCTTGATTACATACAAAGTAATCCACCTGGTTGCATCATCAACAAACAACACATAATATCTGGATCCATTTATGCTATAGTCCCTTGAGGGACCCCATACATCTGTATGAACCAATTCAAGCATATTTGAATGCTTGTACCCTGATTTGTTATAAGAACTCTTATGTGCTTTACCTAATTGACAAGCTTCACACTTGTACACCATATGTTGCCCTTCAATATTTGGCAATCCAAGCACCACCTGATTCTTCGACATTTCCTTTATAGCTCTCTCATTGAAATGACCTAGCCTTTTATGCCATAGGTCTAATTCAGATACCTTTTGACTTCCATAGGTAAATAATGCATGTCCCACATTACCTTGGACTTTGAGACTAAACAATCTTCCTTCCTTTTTACCTGCAATTATGTTTCTATATCGCTGATTTGGATCTTGTACATAAACACCATCATTTGTGAATCTTACCTCATATCCTTTCTCCACAATTTGCCCTACACTTATCAAATTTTTAGGAATAGTAGGAACATAAAGTACCTTGCTCAGAAGTGTTCTTCCACTCTTTGTCTTCACTGATCCAATGCTCTCCACTTTATGTTTGGTATTGTCACCTGTTTGAACTGTATGTCCATTCACCCTTGCTTCCATATCAGTCATCAAGGATAGATTCCCACTCAGATGGTTGCTACACCCTGAGTCAATATAAAACACTCTTTGATCTTCTCCCATTGATTCATGAGTTGCATTCAAGATAAGAGTCATGTCATCCTTCTGATCTGATGCATAATTATAATAATTATTGTTGTAGGACTGAGATTGGAAGTTTCTTCCACCTCCTCTACCATATGATGTCCTACCACCTCTTCCTCTGAAGTTGCCTCTTTGGTTTCTGCCTCCTCTACCTCTTTGATTATAATTCTGATTATTGCTTCCACCATTTTGATTGTTATACCAACAATCATTTGCCAAATGATTTGTTCTGCCACAAATCCAACAAGCTTTAGCATTATCTTTGTTCTTACCTCCTCTTCCTTTACCTCTGAAATTCATCTTTCCCTTTGTGAAGTTAGCTTGATTTGAATTCCCTTCATCATCATTCGATTGCTTTCCCTTGCCATTCTTTTTCTTGTCCTTGGAGTACATAGCTTGACTTGTACTTCTATCATTGTCTCCTTTAAGATCCTGCTCAAAGGTTAGCATGTGACCTAGCAATTGATTAAGATCAGGAGTAAAGTGATCAAGTGACAACTCTATGGACAATATGAAGGGTTTCCACTTCTCATCTCCTCTCAAACCTGTAAGTATTTGTCTTACCAACTTTTCCTCTTCAATGTCTTCATCCACTGCTCCCAAGCTATCTGCAATATCCTTCATCCTTGCCACATAATCTGAAATTGATTGTGAGCTCTTCTTCTTGAAGGTTGTGAACTCAGCCCATAGTGAGGACTTCCTTGACTTATTTGTATTTTGGAAATGCTCTTCCAAGGCATTCCAAACATCTGTAGCACTTTCCAAACCTCTAATGTGAGGTAGAAGGTAATCATTTACAGCCATGTAGATGATACTCCTTGCTTGAGCATCCTTTCTCATCCAAGTCTTCAACATTGCAAGCTCTTCCCTAGTAGGAATACTAGGATCTGCAAATTCAGGTTTTTCTTCATCTCCTGTAATAAATGCTATAAGGTCTTTGCTCATGAGGTGTGCTTCCATCCTCATGGACCATGCTGGATAGTTCTCCCTATCTAGCTTATCAATCTGCAAGCTTTCTCCCATCCTTGACCTTCTGTATCTGCAATTACTATGGTTTATGAGGAGAAAGTATACCTTTGATATAGTCTTTGTCCTTCTTGATTCTTTCGAACTCGTGCTCTGAACTTCTGCAAGTTATCTTCAATAATTTGTCCTTGTCCTCCTTTGATTTGGAATATCTTCAATATCTGCACCAGTCGGAACTTCAATTGTCTTTTCTTCTCTTGTATTTCACCTTCAGCTCTGATACAACTGTTGGAGACCTCTTAATCTCCAAAGGTTTGATCTATACTGACTTAAGAACACTTCTATGTCAGTTATAAACCAAACTTTACACAAACAATGTTCTTCTTTACCAAAACTTCAAGCAACACTTCTCTGAGTGAAGAAGTGTGTACTTCAGAAAGTCTGCTTCAGAAATCCACTTCATTACCTGCATAAAGTTTCAAATTTCTTCAAGCAAATGATGCACAAGTATTCGCAATACCTTTGCGCAAACATGTCAATCATTAATTCTCAAAACTAATCACCAAAAGTTTAATTTGATCATTAAGATCAAAGACATGTCAGAAAATGTCTCTCAGAAGTTGCGCCTTCTACATAGTCAACTTCTTAAGTTGATTTCTCCCAATCTGAAACCCGTTTTGCTAAATGCTTTTAGCCATAGCTTCCTTAGCTTCTAACTTAAATTTTAAGTGCTCACTCATCAAAAACTTTACAGTATACACTCAGATCTGATCAAAATACTGAGACGGAAAAGTGCGCTACTCTCAGACTTCAGTTCCCAAAGTTCACATATGAATGTTCCTATTGATCATTCTCACAGTAGGAGAGGAATTAGATTTTGAAACTCTAGACATAGCTTCATTAGCTTCTCAATTAGATGTGTACAAAAGGATTTCTGATCCACGTGATCAGACAGAGAGCACTCAGAGAAAAACCCGTCGCTACTTTCTGGGAAAAAAATTCTCTACACATCTTTCTGAAGTTTGTCATCTACAAATGACTCTCTTACATATTTCTTGTCCTCATTAACTTATATATACATGACTTTTGACTCATCCCGCGTCTATGACATTGCTACTAATCATCCTAAAGACTTAGCTATACTCAGCTTACAAGATTCTTCACTTATATGTACATATGTGTACAAGACATCATCCTGAAATCTTCTTCACTTTCATAAGTATCTTCCTTCACTTCATTCTGACCATAAGTCTTCTTCAAGATCTCTATAATCACCAATTTGTGATTGGCTTGTTCCAACAGTACATATATAGTCAATTTAAGAAATGCCTCTATTCCCGCTTGTGTCCATACATCCTCAATATGAGGTAGTCCTTGTATGATCGTTTTGAAATCCTGAGACATGATTGGAAAGTAATGATCTGTGTCCATAATTTTGATTGTAGCCATGAAGATTAGCTCTGCCACTGGTTGATCATCTCTGAACCAGTGACCTCTTGCTTTTGTTACTGATTCTAATGGAAGAAGTTGCACCTCTTCTTGCTGTGTAGATTCGGAATCAGTTGATGCCATCTGCACTCAATATAGAGTATGAATTAGTATCCATATGTTCTCAGAAATCCTCCTCTATATGTTGGTTATAAGTTCGATGTTGCTCCGAGTGAATGGTGTCGTCCCTTTCCCGTGTGTGTGAGAAAGGTAATACCTGGATTTTTCTCACTTTTATGTATTTTTATATTTTCTGCTGAAAAGAAAAACAGAAAAGTTAGTTTGTAGCCGAAGCGGTTATTAAATTTTTTGGAGTATTTTCTTAATATATGTACAAGTGCTCTCCCATTTCCCCATTAGGAAAATGTGCTTGACTATCCTGAAATAGAAGAAGGATGTGCCGAATGTGTGGCCTTGTAATGTGGCCCTATCATGCATACTTGGGATCTCAACAACTCCATATGTGTGCAATTGGAAGTAGTTGGCGTATGCATGTTGTTCATTTTTTCTTTCGGTATCCAAATTTGCTTCATTGTGCTGGGCCTTGTTGTATGTTGCCCTCTTCCACTGAAAGTGGCTCTTTTCTTCTTGTTGTGGGTCTGCTTCATCTGATTTGTAAATCTCCGAATGGCTCCGGTTGTCATTACAGACTCCTTCTTTCTCCAGTAACTCTTTATTGGTGGTTGTTTTGCCTGTGCGTTACATTGGTTCTTCTTGTTTTGGGGATCATCCTTTCGGTTTATTTTCCTTGGAATGCAAGACTTAGGGACCCATATCTGCGATCGATCCTGTTGAGCGGCTATGACTTTCTTTGGAATCCATATTGTAGCAATTTGTCGATGACTTCGTTGTTCAGACTGAGTTGATTTCTCTTTTGATTGTTCGTTTTGATGTCGGTTGTGCTTCTGTCGACGAAGATATTCCTCCACTTGATCTTTCTTTATCCACACTTGGTTAGAATATGGAATAGGGTATATTTCAATGGGTACAGATTTTGAATCACTCAGAGAACTAGTCTCTCTAATGCATGGTGCTTCTGTGAGGTGAGTTTTAGATAGATTAAAACTCTCATGATTTGCTAGATCAGAACAAGGTGTGCAAGCAGAATTCAATGTGTCCGCACATATAGTACTCGATGAAGGTGTCTCTATAGTGCTAGTCATCATACATTCAGGACTTTGTTCATTAGAATGCATAGTTTGCTCCATGCTTACAGATGTGAGTGGTCGTTCATCTAGCAGGCTGAATACTTCACGATGTCCTATCCTGGCTGAAATGTATCCCAACGCCAATTGAATGGTCACCTCGTATTCGTAAATCCAGTCTTGACCTAACACTACCTCTTCAAGTAAATCTTGGTCATGACACACTAACAGCTTTTGTTCCATGGTGTTGTTGCCAAGATGCAATGGTAAGGTGATCTCACCTATGCATTGAGTAATTGTTCCTCCTATTCCTATCAACTGGGCCATTGAGGGGCGTATTGTCTCCTTGAGTTTTTGGGTCAAAGAAAACTTAATGCAGCTTACAGCGGCTCCTATGTCAATAAGAGCATTCACCAAGTGATACTCCGTTTTTCCGGCTCCCAAATTTAGATATGGTTGTGTTCTTTGCGATCCTAGGTTTTGAGTGGCTCTAAAATTAGCCATCGGGATGAGTTCTTCTCCTTGACGATATCTTTCATCTCGCTCTCTCATCCACTCTTTTCGTTTCTTTATCCTTTCCAATGCTTCTTGTCTCGCTTCTTCTCGTATTCTTTCCTCTTCTAAGCGTCTATTCTTACCTTTGATTAATCGAGACATAGTTTCTTCTGTTAATGGTTCTAGGTATTTTTTCACTCTACACCCACTGATGTAGTTTGGTAACACGTCTTCATCTAAGGTTGCTAAGCTGATGGCTCCACTTGTAGATATACGATTAATGATTAATGGACCATATCCTCTCTTTTGCAATTTCTTAGCATGTTGTTTCAAAGTGTATACCAAAACTAAATCTCCTTCCTTCAATTTTTTGTCCTTGATATGCGCATCAAAGTAGGCTTTTTGTCGTCTTTTAGCAGCATAAATACCTGCTACTGCTTGTAACCTAGTTTCATGAAGCTTTTCTATTTGGTCCAATTGGGCTGATAATTAATGTCCTGTCCACTCGTAAGTAGTTGCTACTCTAAGAGTGGGAATCAAGAAATCAATTGGCAAAATAGCATTTTGTCCGTACACTAAGTTAAAAGGAGTAGTGCCTATTGCAGTTTTATAGGCTACTCGGAATGCCCATAAAGCATGGTGTAACTGCTTATCCCAATCTGATCTACCGTTGTTAACGATTTTGGTGAGAACAGTACACAAGATTTTATTTGAACTTTCTGCTTGTCCATTTGCTTGTGGGTGATAAGGGGCAGATTTCTTATGAATTACTAAGAATTCATTCAATAAGGCTTCTATCACTTCATTAACAAAGTGCGTACCTCTATCACTCACAATCTCTATAGGTAGTCCAAATCTAGTGAAGACGTTCTCGAAGAGAAACTTGGCTGTAGTTCTCGTGTCATTTTTCTTTGTTGCTTTTGCTTCAACCCATTTGGTCAGGTAATCTGTGGCTACAATTATGTATTCGGCATGTGACCCTTTTGCTGGTGGGCTAATAGGTCCTATAAAGTCTATTCCCCACTTCGTGAAAGCTCTAGCACTCATCATGGGTCTAAGTGGCATCTCATCTCTTCTAATAGGATATTTCGTTCGTTGACAAGTATCACACCGTTGCACATATGTTATGGCGTCTTGATGTAGAGTTGGCCACCACATTCCAGCAAAGAGGATCATTTTTGCTGTTTTGTCTGCAGAGAAGTGTCCTCCTGCGGCTCCTGTATGGGCCATCTCTAAGACAGAGAGATATTCATTTTCATGAATGCACATTCTTAATTGGTTATCTTTTCCACGTTTAAAGAGTTGTTTTCCTATGATGGCATAATCTTTACTCTGTTCTTCGAGAGCACGCTTCCTTGCTAAAGTAGCTCCGTTAGGGTATTCTTGAGTTTTCAAGAACTTTACCAGGGGTATGCTCCATCTTGGTGCTATCGTAGAATAGCATAAGGTAGAGTTCTCATCTGGGGTTTGTTCTTGACAGGTTTGACAAGTTGACACATAGTTATGTGCATCTCTTTGCATGGTTGGCCAATATATGCCAAATCTCTTGAGTGTCTGCCACGTTCCATTTGCATTCAAATGAGTGTTCCATTGGTTGATGTGTGCTTTCTGAAGCCACATTTCTTGTTCCTCTTCTTCCACGCATCTCATCAGTAATCCGCTTGAATCTTGGTGGTACAAACTTCCTGCAATGATGTGAAGGTTTTTAGTCCTCCAGAGATCTTGCGTTTGGTTTGGCGTGATCCCATCTTTAGGTCCATGTGTAAGTATCGGGATCAATTTTTCTGCCCACTGAGGACATACTTCCAGGTTAAAAAGATAAGTATCTGGCAGGTCATCAGGTACTCCTATGGGTGGTTCTCCATGGGTCATACGAGATAAGTGGTCTGCTCTTATGTGGGTGTTTCCTTTCTTGACTATTACCTCAAAATCAAATTCCATTAGCAATAAAAACCATCGTACTAGTCGTCCCGTATTACAAGGCTTGTTGACTAAGTACAATAGGGCTTGATGATCAATGAAGAATTTGAATTTGTTTGCCAGTAAGTAATGTCTGAATTTCTTGACTGCGTATACCATCCCTAGGCCTTCTCTCTCCGTAGTAGTATAATTGCGTTCCGCTTGATTTAACTGTCTACTGGCATAGGCTATCGGGTGGTCTAATTTTCCTGTGTCAGCTGGTTGAGCTAAGATGCAACCAATGGCAAACTTGGAAGCATCAACATGGATGTGAAACGGTTTATTCCAGTTGGGGACTCGAAGGATGGGTGCTGAACTCAATCGATTCTTTAACTCATTAAAAGCTTTTTCGCATTCTTCGGTCCAATTAAATAGAGTCAATAATGCATAAAGAGGTCTAGCAATTATGGCGTACATATGTATGAATCTTCGATAGTAACCACAATGTCCCATAAATGCTTGAACTTCTTTAGCAGTCTTTGGTCTTGGTAAATCCAAAATTACTTTAATTTTGTCTTCATCTGTTGAAATTCCATTCTTAGAGACAATATGTCCTAAGATTTTTCCTTGTCGCACCATGAAGACACATTTTTCAGGATTTAGGCATACTCGATATTGTCGACATTTAGCAAAAATCTTTTCTAGTTCAGGGATGTGCTCTGATCGTATAGCTGAATATGTACAAAGATCATCCACGTATACCTCCATGCTTTTTCTCAGAAATTCTTTGAACACATGACACATCAATCTTTGGAAAGTAGCTGGGGCATTCGTTAAACCAAAAGGCATGACTCTAAAGGCGTATACTCCCCATTCAGTTGCAAATGCTGTCTTATGTTGGTCCTCAAGAGCAATGGCCACCTGATTATACCCTGAAAAGCCATCCAGAAAACTATAAACTTCCTTCCCTGCTACCCTTTCCAAGAGATGATCAGTGATTGGTAAGGGATAGCTATCCCTTATGGTTGCGGCGTTCACTTTTTTCAAATTGATGCACACTCTTAACTTTCCATTCTTTTTTGGTACAACCACCAAGGGTGATACCCATTCCGTGTGCTCAATTTCATAGATGAATCCAGCATCTAGTAACTTGTCTATCTCCTCTTTTATCTTGGCTGAATACACATGATTATAAGTATATGGTCTCTGTTTTGAAGGTTTGGCTTCGGATGTCATGGGGATTCTATGCGCACATATAGATGGATCTACTCCCTTTAAGTCCTTATAAGTCCAAGCAAAGACATCCCGGTATTCTCTTATGAGTCGAATTAACTCTTGTTCTTCTTCCAATGAGACATCCTGTCCTATGAAGGTACATCGTTCTTCTCCTCCTTCCATAGTTACCACTATCTTTTTGGTCTGTTCCTTATTATCATATGCTATTCCAGGTTGTGCTTCTCTTTTAGGCATTTGAATAGCAATTTTCCTCTCCTCCACTTCATATTTTTTAAAATGGGCTGGTACCTCAAATTGGTCTTGGAGTTTGTTTTGTTCATCTTCTAATTCCCTCTCAACTTCCAATTCCCCTTTCTGTGTAAGTTCTTGGTGTTTCTCATTGGCGGTGATATTTATGTTGGTGGTACCATTTCCTAGATCCATGGGTTCATGTTCCATTTCAATGCTCTCGTAGTCCTCCTTCCAGTCTTTCTCGATCACTTCTCCTTCTTCTGCCTCCTGGAGGACTACCATATACAGGCTAACATCATAACCCTCCTCATCGATACATTCGTTCATGGTCACTACTTCTTCGTTTACACAGACATCGAGGGTAGCTAAGATTTCCATCCAACCGTGAGGTTCAAATTCTTCATCCGGAAAAACTTGTGGCATATAGGCTGGATCTTGTACAGATCTCACTATTCCTTGTTTCTGCTGCCATCCTTTTCTTCTCTCCTCTTCCTTCTTTGCAGCTTGACATATCCACAGATGAGTGTCCTCGTTCATCCAGGATTGATCACTAGAACCTGCACTATGAACAGATTGATCGTCTTCCTCTTTATGGATTTGATTCCATTGTAGAGGTGGAACATCTTGATACGTGTATGTATGTAGGTTTATCCTAGTGGTGGTTCCTGCGTGTTGTAGGTATACTGCATCTTTTCCCCAATCTTGTACGACCTTTAGCTGTCTCATGAAGGGCCTTCCCAGGATCATTTCATAATTGCTTGGCCTTTCGAAGTGACATATTGCTAAAGTGTGTTCAAATTCCACTCCACACGTAGTGAAGACTACTCGTTCCAACACTCCTAAGGGTCTTTCCGTATGTCCATCTGCCATTTGTATTTTCATGCGTGTTGGTCTTAATGCTGGTTGTCCCCGTTTCTCCCAAATTTCTTTGGTAGCAATGCCAACACCAGCTCCTGAATCTAGTATGGCTTTGGTAGTGTAACCCCTATAGGTGATTGGAAGACAGGTATTTCCTTCATCTCCTTCACTAAAGTCTCCTACCTTATCCACTGGAATTCTCACTGTTTTTACTTCGTCAGCTATCTCTTTCTTTTCCTCCTTGACTTCCCATTGATTGATCAATTTCTCTTTTAAGTGTGGTTTTACCTTTAACAGCTCTTCAAACGTTAGGGTACATGGGATTTTTACCTCTCTAAGGTGTTGTATGATCTCAGATGTTTGGACTGATGGGTTCGTTTCCCGTCTCCTTATTGATGGAATGCGATACAATTCTGAATTGTGCTCGTACTCCCCTGTGTAGTTGGGCAGTTCCTTTACATCTTCCTCTTCTTTGTCACTTGCATCCATTGGAAAAATTTCTTCTGAATTTAGTTCAAGTATTGAACCCTCTATTTCATTTTCTGCTTCTAATTCTTCAAAGGGCGGTTCCATTCCTTCTACCTTTTTCCATTTGTCCTCTTGAACTCGTGCCCATAGATCCTTAGTCTAGTCTCCTTCTACTTCGGGAACTATGGATCCTTCCTTTCTCTCAACACCAAATTCATCATTCTGAGGTCTATTTACTTCGGTTTTTTCACGAGAGTTCACACACTCTTGGAATTCTCCTTCATAAATTCGGGTATTTGGTAAAGGTGTTGCAGGTTTTTCTAAGGTTTGTTGTGCAATTTCTATCAATTTTTTGCAGATTTCCAGTCTTTCTTTCTCTAAGTCGCCTCTTGGATATTCTCTCTCGTGTTGTTCCATGGTAGGTCCTGCTCTTATTCGTGCCTTATATGCCTGAATCCACATGGCTAATTCTTCAGGCACAGGATCTGCTAGGACTGATTCTACCTCCTCTTTCTTACACTTCTCATTTTTGTTTCCTTCGTCCTTCTTCGGTTCTTCTTTTGGTTGTTGTTCGTTTCCCTCTTTTTCCTTCCTCTGTAATAGTTTCTTTTCTTTTAATCTCTCTCTTTGGTGCTTCCATTTTTGTGACCTTTTACTGGCAATACTTTTCTCTGGTTCTTCGGAGTCTTCAACTCTTTGAGGGATGGGTGTATTCCCCTCTTTGTCACTTTGATTATTCTCATCCATTTTATCAGGGTTCTCTCTGGCTTTGGCTCTTGTTATGGCCTTCAAGGGTACAGTGTACTCTTTATCGCTCCCTGATGATTCAATCACTTCTATCACATTAATCTGCACGTTAGATGTGACTTTGTTGGGGTTCTTAGGACAATCTCTGAAAAGATGTTCCTTACCACAATCGCTACAGTAGCCTTCCCAAATTCGTTGTGGTGGTGGTGGGTTTGGTAATGTACATTCTCTAATATAGTGGTCACCTCCACATCTGTAGCATGGTCCTCTGGGTACAGGCGGTCTATTCATTGGTCGAGGTGGCATGGTTGCTCTAGGAGCTGTGTACATTAAGGACACATAATCCTGCTCATAATTGTATGAACCATCTGGTATTTCCATGCCATAAGCATATGGTTCATATAGTTGCCCATATTCCATTATCGAGCTTTCATAACTAGGGTATGTTCCTTGACTAGGGTCATAAAATGAGTCATATGGTTCACTACTAGTCAAAGGTGTGGCTGACACTATAGCCCTCTCTAGATTTTCTTCTGGTTGTGCAATCTTGACTGGGACAACGTTCTGAGGGTGGGGTGGTTGTTGTCCTAGTACTGGCTGTGGTTGTGTGTGTCCTTGATATGCGTATGGTCGTGGTACTGGTGCCTGCGGCTGATAAGAGGGATATCTAAAAGCTTCACCTCCTTGATCTCTTTGGGGATATCCATACGGTCTCACATAAGGCTGGGTGGGTCTGGTTTGCCTATTGTAAGGGCAATTCTCCGTGCTATGGTTTGTATATCTTTGCTCTATACTACAACATTGTAGAGGTCCGGGGACAGAGGGTCTATGATGAGCATAGGCAGGTAGTGGGACTACTCCCCTAGTACACAAATGAGAAGGATGATCACCTCCGCACTGCATGCATCTTCTAAGCATAGGCAGTCTCATAGGATTAGTGGGATAATTCGTCTGTCCTTGAACGTTCAGTTTTTTTGCTACTAAATCTGCTATTTCCTCCACATTGTTTTTAGAGTTTGATGTGCTACTGGCTGACTCTTCGCTTTTCAAACTACCTTGAGGTATTTTCAAGTCTTCTGCAAGGTTGTCTTCTAGGTCTATACATTCCTTCATACACTCTTGCAAAGTTTGAACCCTCTTTACATACACTAATGACCTCAAAGTTCCGTTCAACAATCCTTCCAAGAATAATGATACCATTTTATTTTGGGTAGGCCTCTCCTCTACAGGGCATCTATCCACATACTGCTTGAATCTTCTTGCAGCCAATCTCACTGACTCGGTAGGGACTTGCTTGAAGCTGTGGATTAATGATGAAGAATTGTTTTTAATTCCTGATTTGGTAAATTCTTCAATCATTTCTTGATATACCTGCTCCATGTTCTGAAAGGTATTTGGGTCCAATGGCTGAAACCAAGCCAAAGCTGTGTCTAACAAGGTAAGGCCAAAAGACTCATACTGAATCAAAAAGTCTTCTACCTGCTCGGCTCTAACTACTTGTTTAAATTCAGCTATATGATTGTAAGGTTCACTAGAGCCATCATAGTGATTTCTCATGCACTTGGCAACTTGGATCGGCCTTAGTCGTCTTCCTGCTTCAGGTTGCCTAGGCATCACTGGGAAAATTGGTCTTCCTATTGGTATGCCTGGTCCTCTTACTACCTGTGGTCTGACTGGAGCATGAACTCCATGTCTTGGGTCAATAGCTGGTTGAGGCCGGTAGTTAGGGTTAATTGCAGGCATTGCAAATTGCACATGTGGTCTGACTGGGATCTGGGTTCGTTGTGTTTGTTGTGTTTGTCCCGACTGTTGATATGATTCGTTCTGGGATGTTCCAAGTGGGTTTCGTGAAGTAGTGGCTTGGTCCCTAGGGGGAAACACTGGGATATTCTGATATTTCAACTCAGCTCTCTCTAATTCTGTCAATGGCCAATATCTTCTCTGATTTTTATCCAAATATGTGATGATGGTGGGGAACTCAGGATCTTGTAACTCATAGATGGTAACTGGATTAGGAGCAGCTTCCCATATAGAGGAATGGGCTCTAAGCAGATGCTCCATCCCATTGATCAGATACACATCTATTAGAGTATCATCCTGGGGAATCAGGTCTCCTCTCCAAATTTTAGTAATCGTAGATCTCCCTCTAGGAGTAGTTACTTGCTCTTCGATTCCACCTCCATTTAAGCTTGAAGCATTATTTTCTTCACCATGCTCATTAATGTTTTCCGGGTGTTCTGTGACCACGTATTGGATATCTCGTTTGTCCATGTACAGTCCTCCTACGTACTTGACTGCTGGTCTAGGCACTATGTAAGCCTCTGAAGCCTTCTTCAGTCTGGCCACTGATCTGTTTAGACCATCCAAATAAATAGGGATCTCATTGTGGTTGGTGTTCACATAATCCAAGGAGGTTCTGTATTCTCCCTCGATGATTGACATCATGCCAATCATGGGTACTGTGTTTTGCATATCCTCTGAAGCCATGGGAATTTCTCCTTCTGACTCACTGGAGGTCTCCGAGTAATGTGAACGGTTACTTGGCTCTGCTACACTACCTACAGAAGAAATTACGCTTCTTCGGCTTCCTAGGGTTCTTCCGGATCTCAGGTTCATCCACTTAAGAGCTCTGATTAGACTTTGATACCCTTGGGCCTTTGGCACTCTTCTCTATAGGTCAAAAATGTCTAGAAGACTTGGGTTGGAAAGAAATAACTGAAGAAGAATTTTCTACAATCACGATACTTGTTTCCAAAAATCCACGATACACGATCTGTGTTCAGACAATACACAATCTCTGATAAATATCACGATACCTGCCAAACGATACCGATCGCTAAGTGAAACGATACCGATACCTGAAGGCAAACGATACACGATATTTGGTCACAGGCGATACACGATACTTGGCATAGACGATACTCGATATCTGGTAAATATCGCGATCTTTGATCTAAGCGATCTCTGGGCCAAACGATACTTGGCTGGACACGATATATGATACTTAATATCCCCGATACACGATCTCTAAACTGAAACGCGACGATACACGATATCTGGTAAATATCGCGATCACTGAAAATCAGACGATACACGATATTTGAACCAAACGATACTTCAGACAAACGATACACGATCGGCAGCAAGTATCGCGATCTCTGAGAAGCGATACACGATACTTGAGCACAACGATACTTGATCTCCCGTAAACGATCGCTGGCAAAATGATACACGATACTTATCAGGTATCGCGATCTTTGACCAAACGATACTTCTCAAGTATCGCGACCGGCACGAAACGATACACGATCCACGATACTCAATAGACGATCGCTGTCAAACGATCTCTGACCAAGTATCGCGATCGGTATGAAACGATACACGATCGATGGGAAATATCGCGATACTCAACCACAGGAGGTCACGATACTTGTGAAGTATCGCGATACTCGACTGCGGGAGTAAGACGATACTTGACCCTTAGACAATTTTTAAGAAAGATTTTTTAAGATTTGGTTTGAACCCCTTGATCTCCTAGCTCCTCTCTCCTCTCCTCACTCTCTGTATCCAACAAAACACACCTTTTTACCCCCTGTAGCCCTCAGACGATACCTGGCGCAGATCGTTTTTCTTTCCTAACTTGATTTGCTTGAGAAATTTTGATTAAAATGGTTGGCTAGCTCACCTTGGTAACTCCTGTGAGCTCTTTGTCACTTCCCCTAGCTCTGTGCAACCCCAGCTTGCCCTTTTGCTCTCTCACGATCTCTAGCGCAGCTCACAATACTCGACAGTCTCTCTCACGATACTTGCTCAAAAACAATTGATTTTCAAAATGACTCTTTTTGACTTTTATACTTGGGATTTTCTTGCTTACAAAAAGGAAACTTTTCTGAACAAAACTAATCTCTACCCTAATGACTTGGTCCACTCTCTAATCACTCCTACTCTACTCCTTCTACTCACTTCCCTAAACTAACAACTCACTACACACACTCCAAGAATGAGAAGTAGCAAGTGCGGCTGAAAATGACTTACCAAAGAAGAGAAGGTTTCCACTCCTCCACTTACTTCAATGCAAAAAGCTACTTACCATCACACGAATGCCTCGGTTTGATTCGTCACTCCCCGGCAACGGTGCCAAAAAGTGTGTTGACCTAAGTATCGACTTAGGGACTTGCGGAGAAAGAGACTATACCTCAATCCCCTCACAAGTGCATATAGTGGGGATACACACCTTTAATTATCAATCCAAAGAGTATACAAACCTAGCCGAGTGTATGAGGACATGCAATCATGTAATGATCAATGCAAATGAACTACTCAAAGAATGTAAATGAGGCAAAGACTTATCCAAACAAGCTCCAACTGTTGGTCAAGGCGAAACGATACTTGGTGCAGCAGCCGTCAGTATTTTGGACTTTTCTCCCAGCTCCGAACTCCAAATATAGCGAATAGCATATGCGTTTCGAAGCTCTCAAGAAGACGCATCCAATGGCAGTCGTTTCACTCAATTCCGACACTTCCACTTGAAGTTATGAGCGAAATACTGAGTCACGAGAATACTTTCCTACACTTCAGCACTTCCTACACTTCGCACACACCTTTCCTACAGCAAAGAAACACTTTCATGGATAGACAACACTCACAAGCACTCTTTCCAAGCAATACACATGCATACAAGCTCACGAAGAAGAAGATAAGGAGGGAAGAAGACACAAATTCGAATTTCTGTGCTCTCTATTCTCACAATGGCAAAAAGTTCTTTACAAAGAGTCACATTTGACTTATATACTAGTGCCCTAAAAATGGTCCTTTCACACAAGAGACCGGCACTTTATTCACTAAAAGACTAAATTTCTACTATTTTACATGGGTAAGCTTCTGATCTTCTGTGGGGATGCATCTAGAGGACTCCTCTAGTGCCTTTACAACGGAATATATATTACAAGAATGATTATGATACAAAAAATGTGATGTCCAAATCGGAAAAATTTTGGGGCCCGTCTTTTTCTCTGCTTTGTGCGCTCTTTGGCTCTGCAACACCCATGCAAGGGTTTCCACGCCTCCCAATCCTATGAGATATGCTTCCACAGGATTGACAGTTAATTGCAACTCTTGACAGTAGGACAATTTAACAGCACTAGTGGCTGCACCTGAGTCAATCAAGGCTCTTACAGTCCTTGCACTCTTTCTTTGTCCTATATCTAAGGTTATGAAAGGGCGTCGATCAGTTATCCTATGTGAGTTAACACCTGAAACTTCACACATAGCCACGTCATATCCTTGATCTGCATATGCGTCTTGCCTAGGGTGCTCTCTACCTTGTCTTCTTAATTTCATTCTCCGGATGCGCTCTAGGGCTTCTGCTTGAGCTTCTTCTCGAATTCGGTTTTCTTCCTCTTTGCGTTTCTTAGCAGTATTGAGTCGACTTAGCATTTCCTCTGTGAGAGGTTCCTGATACAACTTGACTCTGCACCCACTAATGTAGCTTGGGAGAACATCACCCTCTAAAGTGGCTAGTTGTACTGCTCCACTCGTGGAGATCCTATTGATGATCATAGGTCCGTAGCCTCTCTTTTCTAGCTTCCTTGCATGTTGTTTCAATGTGTAGACTAAAACTAGATCTCCTGCTTTCAAGCCCTTATCCTTCACATGGGCATCAAAGTATGCCTTCTGTCTCTTCTTAGCTGCATATATCCCTGCAGCTGCTCTCAGTCTTGTTTCTCCTAATCGTTCAAGGTCAAAAAGTCTAGAGGAGAGTTCATGACCCGTCCATTCATGCTCTTGTGCCACTTTCAATGTAGGTATCAAAAAGTCTAAAGGTAGCACAGCATTTTGACCAAACACCATTTGAAAGGGAGTGGCTTGGAGTACCGTTTTGTAGGCAACTCGGTATGCCCAAACAGCATGGTGTAGCTGTTTATCCCAATCAGAGCGTTTATTGTTCACTAATTTCGTCAGTACATTGCATAAGATCTTGTTGGTGCTCTCAGCGTGGCCATTTGCTTGAGGGTGATAGGGAGCAGATTTCTTATGAACCACCAAGAATTCTTGGAGCAGATTTTCAATAACTTCATTCAAGAAGTGAGTGCCTCTATCACTAACTAGCTCTATGGGTAGCCCGTATCTAGTGAACACATTCTCAAATAAAAACTTAGCTGTTGTTTGAGCATCGTTCTTCGTTGTGGCTTTTACCTCTACCCACTTAGTTAGATAGTCTGTTGCAACAATGATGTATTCTGCATGAGAACCCTTAGCTGGAGGATTAATAGGACCTACGAAGTCTATTCCCCACTTAGAGAATGCACGTCCACCCATCATGGGTTTCAGTGGCATCTCGTCTTTACGTATAGGATACTGAGTTCTCTGGCAAACGTCACACCGTTTCACATAGGTATGTGCGTCCATGTGAAGGGTCGGCCACCAGAAGCCCGCAAATAGTATTGCCTTGATCACCCGATCTGGTCCAAAGTGTCCTCCTACGACACCTTGGTGAGAAGTGTCCAAGATCTTGAGATACTCACTCTCATGGACACATAGTCTCAGGTAACCGTCTTTACCACGTTTGTATAGATTATCACCAATAAGTGAGTAATCCTGGGCTTCTTGTTCTAAACTCCTTTTCCTTGCCAGAGTCATGTCTGGAGGGCATGTTTTCGTCCTCAGGAAGGATACTAGTGGTTCACTCCAATCTGGCACTATGGACACTTGATAAAGAGTGGCATGTTCCACCGGTGGTTTAGTGCGATAGATTGGGCATTCTTTGCACAACCTTTGGACATCAGCTTCCATAGTTGGCCAATGTACTCCGAGTCTCCTTAGCGTCTGTAAGGTTCGTTGCTTTGAATAGTGTTGCTCTAATGCACCTACATGTGCTAAATGCAACCATTTATTGTACTCGTCCTCTTCCACACAACAAGCAAAGATTCCTTGATCCGTGTGCTTGTACATGCTTCCTGCCATGATGTGGTACTTTTGGGCTTTCACAACCTCTCTATTCCGTGTGTTTACTACTAGATGGTTAGGCCCGTATGTCAATACTGGTACCAATGGCTTAGCCCAGTGCGGTACAACTTCCAAATTAAACAAGTAAGCATCAGGAAGGTCATCTGACACTCCTTGTGGGGCTTCGATGTGAGCCTAGAGAGATGATCTGCTCTCAAATGAGTCTTCCCTTTCCTTACCACAACCTCGAAATCATATTCCATTAGTAAGAGAAACCATCTTACTAATCTCCCTGTATTGCATGGCTTGTTCACGAGATATAACAGTGCTTGATGATCAATAAAAAATTTAATCTTATTTGCAAGCAAATAGTGTCTAAATTTCTTAACTGCATATATCATGCCTAAGCCTTCTCACTCAGTAGTGGTATAATTTCGTTCAGCTGCATTCAATTGTCTACTAGCGTAGGCAATTGGAAGATCCATATTACCTTCACCAGTAGGTTGTGCAAGCACACATCCAATGGCATAATTGGATGCATCCACATGAACATGGAATGGCTTATTCCAATCTGGTGTGGTCAAGATTGGTGCTGAACATAATCTTCGTTTAAGCTCCTGGAAGGAATTCTCACATTCATCCGTCCACTCAAAGTTAGTCAGAAGTCCGTACATGGGCTTTGCAATGACAGCATACATGTGAATGAACCGGCGGTAGTAACCACAATGTCCCATGAAAGCTTGTACTTCCTTGACATTCCTTGGCCTAGGTAGCTCTGATATGGCTCTCACTTTCTCTTCATCAGTGGATATGCCATTCTTTGACACTATGTGTCCTAGAATCTTGCCTTGCCTGACCATAAAAACACACTTTTCTGGGTTCAGGCAGACTTGGTATTCTCTACATTTGTCAAAGATTTGTCTGAGTTCAGGAATATGGGTTTGTCTAATGTTGGAATGAGCACAAAGATCATCAACATAGACTTCTAAATTCTTTCTCAGGAACTCCTTAAATACATGGCACATTAGTCTCTGGAAGGTGGCTGGTGCATTGGTAAGCCCAAATGGCATCACACGAAAGGCAAATATACCCCACTCTGTGGCAAAAGCCGTCTTATGCTGATCTTCTGGAGCTATGGCTACTTGATTGTAGCCCAAAAATCCATCAAGGAAGCTATACACTTCCTTGCCTGCCACTCTTTCTAAGAGATGTTCTGTGATGGGAAGTGGATAGTTATCTCGGATTGTGGCTCCATTGACCTTCTTTAAGTTAATGCATACACGCAGCTTGCCATTCTTCTTGGGCACCACTACGATGGGGGATACCCACTCAGTGTGCTCAATTTCATAGATAAATCCAGCTTTGACCAGTCTATCTATCTCCTCTTTGATCTTAGCAGCGTAATTATCGTTATATGTATAGGGCTTTTGCTTAGAGGGTTTGGCATCTGAAGTCATGGGGATAGTGTGTGAGCATATGTCAGGGTCAACACCTTTCAAATCCTTGTAACTCCAAGCGAATACATCTTTGTATTCTCTTAGCAAGGCAATTAACGCATGCTCTTCTTCCTCTGTTAGGTCATGGCCTATGTACGTGCATCTCTCCTCTCCTTCTTCTAGGGCCACTACTATTTTCTTGGTGGTTTCTTTGTTATCATAGGCCTCTCCTACTTGTGCCTCTCGTTTAGGCATTCTTATCATGACTCTCCTGTCGTCTATCTCATACTTCTTAAAATTTTCCGGGACCTCAAACAAAGATTCTTCCTCTTCTGGTGAGACTTCTCTCTTCTTTCGTTTCTTTCCTTCTTCCTTCGGGGTCACATGTGTTGCTAATCTTACCTCATTTGTAAGCTCTCCATGCCTCTGGGGTTGAAATTCTACTTCATGGAAGTATTCTTCATCTGATGCAAATGGTGGGTCCATAATGATTGACTCTAGATCCGAGTCACTTGCATCCTCAAATGCATCAGGGCTAGGTTCGCATTCTTCTAGAACTGCCTCTCCCATGATTGGCTCTATGGAGAAGACTGAAATGTCATAGCCATCCTCATCACAGTGAGGTGTCCATTGTTCCTCATTGATGGCTACATCCATGGTTGCTAAAATTTCTGCCCAGCCGTGAGGTTCAAATTCTTCGTCTGGAAAAACTACAGGTGCATAGGCTGGGTCTTGGATTGATCTATGGGTTTCTTTTGCACCTACCTCTCTGGCTTTTTCTCTCTTCTCTTCGTCCACTGCTACTTTGCACATCCATAAGTGGGTGTCTTCATGCATCCAAGAGGATCCTGACTCTATGGAATGCACAGACTCAGTCTCATCTTTGGCTCTATGGATGGGATTCCATTGAATAGGTGGTACATCTCTATGAGAGTAATCCTTAAGATTGACTTTGGTCGTAACACCTAAGTGTTGCAGGTACAAAGAATTGGTTCCCCAATCCTGTACCACTTGCAACTGTCGCATAAATGGTCTTCCCAAAATCATTTCATAGGCATGATTTTTGCTGAAGTCACATATAGCAAATGTATGCTCAAACTCGACACCACAGGTGGTGAGAGTTATTCCTTCTAGCAATCCTAAAGGTCTCTCAATATGACCATCGGCCATCTGCAATTTCATTCTCGTTGGCCTAAGTGCTGGCTTGCCCCAACGCTTCCATAGGGAAGTAGTGGCAATTGCAACTCCTGCACCTGAGTCCAAAATTGCCTTGGTGGTGTACTCCTGGTAGGTAATGGGAAGATAGGTGTTCCCTTCTTCACCTTCACACATATCTCCTATCTTATCCAAGGGTATCTCTGGCACCGTCCTATGTGATCCTACCTGGGAATGAGGTTTCACTATCGCTGGTACTTGTTTGGCGACATGTTTCCATAATTCAGGTCTAACCTTGAGTAGCTCTTCTAACTTGAGATTGCACTGTACTTTAGTGTTTTTCACTACCTCTGTGTTCCTAGGTAAGACTGAGTCCTCATTTCGTACCATGACCGTGGGTGCTCTCATACAAGTAGACTTAGCTTCCCATGGGCCTGTGAAGTGGGGTAATTCTTGTAGAGAGTTAGACTCAAAGTCTAGTCTATCCTGAGAGTGGGTGCTCTCCTGCTCCTCATAAATGGATGGGATGTCTTGTGGGAATTGGTCGCGTGCATCATCCACAAGTTCAATAGGAGGAGGGACTTCACTCTCTTTAGCCCATTTGTCTTCTTGAATCTCGCGTAGGAATTCTGGTGTGAACCGATTCATAGAAGATGATGTGTCTGGCTCCGTAGAGTTAGGCACATAGGCTTCAGGCACATAGGCTTCCTGAGCAGGAATGCTTAATCTTTCACTTGCCTTGTCCTTGTGTTGAGAGGCGGGTTCCTTTTCCGATTGTGCAATCAGCTTCTCTATTCTTTCTAACAGTCCATCAAAGTGCAACTGTGTCTTCGCTGGACTAGAGATGTTAAATAGGCGACTGGCCTCAAACATGGTCTGAGCCAATTCCACCATCTTGGCATAAATTTTGGTTCGTTCTAACTCTAGTTCTGCTCTTGGGTAACACTTTTCATGATCAGTTACGTTTGGCCCTTATTGGATTCTGGCCTGATATGCTTTAAGCATCATATTAAGGTCCTCGGGAGTGGGATCAGCTAATACTGATCCTGCTTGGGGTGGTGGGTGGGTTACGTGGGGTTTATTAGAGGGTGGAGGGATGGAGGGTGATGGGGATGGTAGCGGTGGGAATGTGTGAGAGTGCGGTTGAGATGTGATCTCTATGATTTTGGCCTTGGTTTCTCGTAGACTTTCCTCAAGTTCACTCATCTTCTTTGCCCATTGCCTTTTCATATGTTCACGGCTATCTCTCCAAGCTCTAGTCCTTTTCTTTGTCATGCTCTCGGTTTCACTAGCCTCTGGGTTCTTATCCTGGTTTACCCCTTGGTTCTGTTGCAATGCCTGAGCTCTAGTCACTACCTGTACTGGTGCGGTGGATGTCACACTTCCTGTGGAGTCTACCACCAACCCAATAACGTTAATAAGAGTGATTTTTGGCATATTATTAGGGTTCTTAGGGCAATCCTGTAAAAGATGCTCCTTTCCACACTCTTGGAAAAAGCCTTGAATTGTTACTGACTGGGGTTGTGTAAGTGGAGGTAAGGGACAATCACGAATGAGGTGATCTCCCTGACATATGTAGCATGGTCCTCTTGGGAATGGAGGTCTTACTTGCTTAGGTTGAGGCCTAGGGTTGGGGTTTGCATACATGACGTTTGTGTAATCTGACTCCCAACTAGGTTCATTTGGCTCTTCACTATAGTAAGACTCACCGTGTTCAGGAGATTGCATGTAGTAAGCATGGGGACTATCGACATGTGTAGAATCAAAGCTATGGTCACTGGGGTCACTTTCAGAAAGCACTGGTGTTACAGGGACTATAGCTCTATTCAGGTTTTCTTCTGCTGCTGCATATTTTACTGGGATCACATTAGCTGGGGCAGGGGGTTGTTGTGCTAACACAGGCTGAGGTCTTTGTTGGTTTTGGTATGGTTGGTAGGTTTGTTGAGGCCTAGCATACTGCTGAGGTGGGTACTGGTTCTGGTATCTTCCTTGTTGAGGGTATGGATGTGGGTACGTCTGCCTAACGGTTTGCTTATTGTAGGGACAATCTTGCGCGGTGTGATTGGTGTACCTTCGTTCTATAGTGCAGTACTGGCTACTAGGATTAACTTGGGGTTGAGCCATAATGGGATAGACATTCGCCATGTGGTCGCCACCACAAGTATAGCATCTTTTCACAGGGGCAAACCTTGGGATTTGTTTGTTAGTGACACCTAACTTCTGAGCTACTTTCTCTGCCAGTTCCTCAATTGATGTGGATTGCGTGGAAGAGAGGTTAGAGGCACTATCCGCATCTTTGTATATCTTGGAAAGCTCTAACTCCTCCCCTAGGTTATCCTCGATGTCAATGCACATGCGCACACACTCTTCTATGGTCCTAGGATCCTTCAAGTACACATAAGATCTCAATTTAGTACTTAGCAATCCATCCAGGAATAAAGCCACTTGCTTAGCTGGTGTGGGTAGCTCCGGGACAGGGCATCTCTCCAAGTATTGCCTAAATCTTCTTCCTGCAAGTCTCACGGTTTCTTGAGGGGTTTGCTTGAAGCTGTGAATCAATGAAGAGGTATTATGTCTTATGCCACTCTTAGAAAATTCAATGATGAAAGCCTCTAAGAGTTGGTCTATGCTCCTGAACTGCCTCTCATTTAGTGGCTGAAACCATGTCAGGGCAGTGTTCCTAAGGGTCAGACCAAAGGCATTATATTGTGTGAATAAATCCTCCACTTGTTCAGCTCTCAGGACTTGTCTAAACTCAGCCACATGATCGTATGGATCTCCAGTGCCATCGAAGTAGTTCTTCATGGACTTAACTAGCTGAGTTGGTCTCAAGGTCCTTGTGTGCTCTCTAGGTCGTGGTAGAGGGAACTCATCCGCATTTCTTTGATTCCTGTGAGCTCTAAGTACCTCAGGCTCTACTCTATTTGTTTCCGTCCTCGTTCTTTCTCTGCCCCCTGAGTTGGCAAAGCTCACCTCCGGCCTTTCTCTATGTCTGTCTCTTTGAGTTCCGTGAGCGTGGGAGGTTCCAGCTCCTGGGTGGCCAAAGGACACGTTCGATCTTGGTTGGGGGAAAACGAATTCACCCTTCCAAGTGTAAGGATGCCTATCATTTTCTGTCACCACAAAGATCCTCTCTGAAGCATGATCTAAGTAGGTCACTCTGCCTGGGCTATCAGGATCCTTAAACTCATAAATCATGATTGTTCCTATATCAATTGGCCGATCAGGTTTGTACCTCCAAAAGGCTTCGTCAGTCTCTCGATTGAGGAGCAAATCTATGCTCTTATTATCCTGGGGAATCCACTCCGGTGTGATAATCCTAGTGAGAACCGATTTACCTCGAGGGGTTCTAGGTTCTGCACCCATGTTTCCTTGCTCCAGGTCACCTAAGTCTGCTTTGGGGATCACATTTCCAAATTCGTCTGTACTATTTGGGTGACTGGTGACTACGTATATGGTTCCTTCTTTGTCCAAGTATGCTCCATTTTCAAAATTGACAGCTGGGTGCTCTAATCCAATGGATTGATCAGGATTCTTAATCTGTACCACAGATCTTCCTAGGCCGTCCTCATAGATGTTGGCACCTAATCGGTTGGTCCTAAGGTATTCCAATTGCGTTTTGTAAGGGCCTTCTACCCTGTACAAGTATGGCACTCCTGAACTTCCCGTAGGTCTGTCCATGCCTTGAGACATCTCTGATTCACTGGTATCAGAGCTAGGGTAATGGGAGTGGTGACTCAACTGCTGGGCCCAAGACCTCGCAGTATGATTGACACTAGCCTCTGAAGACCTAAGGCTTTGTCTATCTCTTACTAGGTGTCGTCCTGATCTAAGGTTCATATGCCTAACTGATTAACCCAATTTGTCCCAGGTACAACCACGTTTCTGAGTCCTTTGTATCAATTACTTAATTCCCTTTTTATGTTGATTATCGTGTTTATACTCTTGTCTGATATCACGTCGTTAGGAATACTTGAGTTTAATTTCGCACTTTAGTTTGGTCGTTTCATGTTAGGTTCTTTTCCTTTAAGGTTGTCGTTCACACACACAGGTTATCTCTTGACTTGAACTTGATTTCTTAGATAGTCTTTGATTTATCTCGTGCCTATCGTTGCCTGGAATTACTTCTAACACTACCCGCACTTAGCCTAAACTAAGAATTGACAAAGGGTGTTGCTGGTTATCCAACCTTGAGTTCCTTTCCTTGTGTTGTTGCCCTGGTGTGCCCAGGACGCGCGTTCCCAAGCCTGCACTTACTCTTGCTTTGCGTACCCTTCGATGCTCTCAAAGGACCTGTAAAAGGCCCACCGTTAGCTCAAGACTTAAATTCAAAAGACAGAACCAATCACTTTCATTCATGTAACACCACCAATTTGCACTATGATTTTTTGGACACAACTCTAGAGATCCTTGAATTTTGTTCCCCCTGGATACGGTCACTTCTTGTTTTGGTTGTGCTCCCCATGAGCTTTCCAACAAAACAAGAATCACAGCAAACGGATTTCGTATGAGAGAGTTATGTCAGTTCAGGGTTCTGGTGCTAAAACAGGGTTCAAACAGGCTAACAGATCACAGGATTTTTCTCAAAGGCACATGTGTAGGGACCTCACAACTCACTAATTGCTAGACCAATGTGCCCAAAAACTATCCCCAAAGCTTAGAATAAAAAACCCTAATTTTTTTGGCCGAAAAGCCTGTCAATCGCGATCGACAGGTCTGTCAATCACGATTGACAAAGGTGTCCGTCGGGGCCTGTCGGTCGCGATCAACACGTCAGTCGCGATTGACAGTGTCAATCGCGATCGACAGAGTCAGTCGTGAGTCCTGTCAATCGCGATTGATGGTGTCAATCGCGATCGAAACTTTTTCCGGGTTTTTCGCCGTGATTTCAATCAATCGGGGATGTGCCCGTCGCGATGGACACGTGGCTACGCGTAAAAGTCAATCAATCGTTGAATTTCAGTCGGTCGCGACGGTGTCAATCGCGACTGACAGAGGTGTCGGTCGTGGCTGTCGATCGCGATCGACGGTGTCAATCACGATTGACAGGGTCCTACGTGGCAGTCTGTCGGTCGTGAAGTCTGTCGATCGCGATCGACAGGGTCTGTCGGCCGCGATTGACAGGGTCTGTCGGTCGCGATTGACAGAGGCTGTCGGTCGCGATTGACAAAAAAACACGGAATTTTTCTACTGTTTAAGGTGATTTGGGATGTGCTCATCATGCTTGTGCTAGTGGTGAACTTTTTTTTACCAAATGATCGAATTTTCTGTCGATCGCGATCGACAGAGGCTGGCGACTGCGAGACAGATTCGACGAGTTTCGTACCTGCGCAGAGTGCTGGGGATGATGATTCAGCAAGAACCTGCAGAATGCTCAAAAAACATGCAAAAGACAACGCACGCAATATCGCTCTCTCGCTCTCTCTCACAAGTGAAATGAGGGAAATGAGGTGGAGAAGGTGATATAATCAAAAAACTGAAATTTTCACGATGATGGAAGTGGAGTTGGAAGATGGTGATGATGATGATGGTGATGATGGTGGTAAGGTAAGAAAGAAAAAAAATAGGAAAATTAGAGAAATTACCTACAACGCCAACGTCTCCAATCTACGTCTTACCATCACACGCTCATCCTCAAAGCTCGATCCCCGGCAACGGCGCCAAAATTTGGTGTAGCTCAGTGATGAGTAGCACCTCCTTTAATGTCAATCCGAGAAGACGTGAGGATGGTATGAAGACCTCGAGCAAGTGGCGGCACAAGTGCGTGAGTGAGAAGCACACGAACATGCACACACATACACACACACGTGCACACACGGCAAGACAAAGAGTGAGAAGCAATGGAGTTCTTAGATTACTTTCAAAAAGCTCTTACAAGTCCGTTTCAATTACAATCCAGCCCCAAAAATGAGCTCTCTAGCTCCTTTTATAGTTTTTGACTAGCTTTGGCCCTGTTCAGACCTAGTGTCCGGCCTAGTTAAAAATTAGGTTCCAGGGCTTATTTGAGGGCTCAAACGAGATCTAAAAAATACGAAAATTGGTAAGCAACTACTTCTAAGGCTCCTCAAGCTCGAGGACTCCTCGGCTTGCACAAAATGGAGCTACAAAAAGGTGAACATGGTATTTACAGGGGTTGTTAGTGATGAGAATCACTTTTAATTTGTGTAAGGATTTTGAAAATTAAAGGGTTGCCTTAGTGCTAGATCTGTGTGAATGCTCGTACTTGCTTCTTCATGAAGAAAATTATTGGCCTACTTGCCAGATCGTCGTTGACTCCCTTGTCTGCTTGTGCCTTCTCTCCCTTCTGACTCTCTTCTCTGACTGCCATGCCTTGTCAGTCCTTCAGTTCCTTGTCTGCTGCTAACAGCATAACACACAATACTGAATGTATTACCAAGTGAAGGTACAAAGATAAGTGGCCTATTAGGGTTTTATGCATTTATACAAGATGGGAAAAAAACCTCCTAAAGAGGGAAAAAAGTGCCTCCATAGTCTTGGTGTGTGTGAGACACATATCACTATCAAATTATATCAACAAAAAAATCCCAAAAAATAGAGCTAAAAATGTTGAGAATTTCCAACCAAACATGGCTATAATCTTTCAACAAAACCATTGATATATTTAGGTAGTGAGGTGTATGAACACACTAGGACCGTCAAGGTAGTTTTTTCCCTCTTTAGGAGGTTTTTCCACCTCGGCTTGTATATATGCCTATAACCCTAACATGTCACTTATCTTTGTACATTCTAGTGGTAATGCATTCAGTATTATGTGTTCTGCTCCAAGCTTCTTCTACTTCCTTGTGTTATTCATGTGCTTCTGTAGACCTCGATCTCCGACAATTGTTATCAGAGCAGGTCACCGCTTCATCTAGGGCATTGTCAAAACCTCTCCGGTCATAGTCTTAGAATCGTACAAAAATTGGTGAGCATACTCAGGATGATTAGGAGTGGTTTTGGCCATAAAACGCACTATCACAACGCTTGTGTATGAAATTTTATCTTTTTGTGGCAAACATATATATAGGTTTTGGTTCGCTAGTATAAGCATCTCAAAGTCTACTAGAGGTCTAGAAAAACTTGGTAGGGTAGTTCTGTTGAAATTTTTGCGATACAATCATTTTTTTGCATCAAGGTATTTTAGTCAGTGGCCATGGCGGAAAGTAGTGATTTATTCCATATGTTGGCTATTGAGGATAAGTTGGATGGTACGAATTACCCATTATGGGCTTATATGATGTGTCATGTATTGGTTGCAAAAGGACTATGAAATATTGTGTAGGGTGTTGAAAAAGATCCTATTACACCTACAGACATAGTTACTTAAGGTGATGCACATGGTGTTGAAGATGATGATATTCTTCATATTCCTATTCGCGCTACAATTCCTATTGCACCTACTATAGAGAAAATTCATTGGGATGGCAGAGATGCTCAAGCACATTCATTGATCGCCTTACCTGTCAAATGTTCCAATATTCCTCACATTTTCTCTTGCAAAATAGCTAAGGATGCTTTGGATACACTCACCACATTATACCATGCAAGGAATGAAGCTCGTGTTGCTTACTTCTAAAATTAGTTGGAGAGTGAGCACATGAGTGAAGGAGATTCCATGGAAAATTTTTTGACAAAGATCAGAGATTTGAAGGAACAGTTGATTTCTGTTGATGAAGTCTTGCCTAACGGTTCACTTGTGCACACTATTTTTATTGGTCTTCTTGATTCATATTAGAGTTTCGCTTCTACTCTTTGTTTCATGATGAGAGCCAATCGAAATGCCTTGAAATTTGAGGAGTTCGTCTATGTTTTATTGCAAGAAGATCAATGTAGGTACAACATGTCCATTATGTGTGTTGCAAATCAAGATTTCTTGGTTAGTGAGAAGGGCAAAAGTAAATGGAGCTCTTTCACTAGTAAGCAAAAATCTGATAATTCTGCACAATCAAAGAAGGATGACATAGACGAGAAGAAAAAAAAAGCATAAATTGTTTTGAAAATACTGTAAAGGAGATGATCATGTCATAAAGAGTTATCCAAAATTGGCTATAAAAGAGGGAAAGAATAAAGAGGGTGGAATGGTTGTTGTAGAGGCCTCTAGATTGAAAACAGAGTCTACTAATCTTGTGCAGTATAAAGAATGGACATTTACTATTGTTTGCAATTATGACCCATCTTCTTGTTAACAATGTATGTCTGTAGTAGACCCAAATGTTTTGTACTTTCATAGTGGGGCAACCAAATATTTTACCTCATAGCACGGTTTCTTCACTTCACATGAGCCTGCCCTTACAAGGAATACTATTATATTTGCCAATAACTCCTCTTATCCTATCATGGGAGTTGGTAAGATCATTCTGACTACTGCTGATGGTAGCTCTTTTACATTCTCGGATGATTTATGTGTGTTAGGGATCAAGAAGAATCTGTTATCAGTTTCAGCTTTAGACAAGATTGGCTTGGTTATGAAATTTATTGATGATAGATGTACAATTCATGATCTCTCAAATGGCGACATCATTATTGCTTATGGCATTTTATGTTGTGGGCTGTATAAGCTCATAGACTATGAAAGATCTATGAATGATTTAGCATGTGCAGTACATGATTCTCAAGCTATGTGAGATGCAAAAATTTGGAATGCATGCTTTGCTCATATAATTTTTGCTAGTTTTCTACACCTATAGAAATATGAAATGGTGTCCTCTTAGCCGAAACTTGATGCACCCGTAAACATGTCTTGGAAGCCTATATTTTGGGAAAAATGCACCGTTTATCATTCCCAAAAGTAGTTTTAGTTTGAGCTACTAAAAAATTGCAGCTTGTTCATAGTGATGTCTATGGTCCTATGTAGACACCCTCTTTTGGAAACTATCTTTACTTCGTGACTTTCATTGATGATTTTTCTAGGCATGCATGGGTTTATCCATTGAAAGCAAAGACCAAAGTGTTTATTTGCTTCAAATAGTTTTTGGTTTTGGCTAAAAATCTAACAGCACATGAAATGGGCACCCTCCATTCTAATCGAGGGGGGAATATATGTCTTTTGATTTTAATGCATTTTTGGCTGAACGTGGGATAAAACATCAGTGTAGAGTGTCATATACACCGCAACATAATGGATTTGCTAAACAAAAGAATAGCTCACTCTTGGACATGGCGAGGTGTATGGTCCAGAGTAAGGCTTTATGACATAGTTTCTAGCTTAAGGCTGTTATGTGTTTAGCATATGAACTTAACAGGTGTCCCACTAAAGCATTGCTATCTATCACTCCATATGAGGCTTGTCATGATCGGAAGCCATGTGTTGCTTATCTATGTGTTTTTGGTTGTCTGGCATATGCATTAGTGCTTGAACAACAATGCAAGAAATTGGATTATAAAAGCAATGAAATGTATTTTCTTTTGGGTAGAGTTCTGAAAGCAAAGGCTATCTCGTGTATAATGTTACCGTTAGTGTCCATGTGAAAGGCTAAATGGCCACCGACACTTCTTTGTATATGTTCTTTAATAAAACATATAGTGGCCTAGTCAGTCACAGACTATAAGTTCCACTGCATTTGTAAGACCTAAGAAGTCTGTCTTCGTGCTTCCTGTGTACTGTGTTTTCTGTGTATTCTACAGCCTCTTGTGCGGAGTACTGTGTGCGGCCTCAGGAGCTCGGTTTTCTACTCCGAGCATATCGTCAAGGAGCTCTCGAAAAGGAGAGCGCACTGTGGTGCATCGCCGTTGAAACACTTCACTCGTATCAGAGCAGTTCGAGGCAAAAGCTTTGTTCCTTTTGTGCGAGCGAAGTGACCGCCCCCAGGTTTTCTCCAAGGCTTATGACTAAGGTGGCGACCAAGGCATAGACCTTGGCATACCTTGTCATCCGAGTCACCGAAGTCACCGTTGGCGCCGTTGGCTGCACGCGAGGGAGGACCTCAACGATCAAGGAATATAGAGGTTCCCGGTACTCCCTGGGAGGTCACCCATCCCAGTACTATTCCCCCCAGAGCTCGCTTAACCGTGGCAATCTCTTGCCACTAAGCTACACTCTTGTGGTGTTTGAAGAAGGGGAAAGACTAAGGTTGACATTACCTTGAACAAGTTTTGGTCCCTCAAAGCTTCATTCTTTGCTTTCAAAGCCTATTTTTGAAGCAATTTTGGGGTGTTTTTTGGAGCCATTTCGGAGTACTTTCGCACATAGTTCTCTTTGCACACGTCCAAGAACATCAAGAAGAGTGTTCCTTGTACTTCTCAGACAATAAATATCAACCTTTGGGGCTGTATTTTCAGCCACACTCGTAAAACTACAGGTTTCTCGAGGGGTTTTCAGTTTTGGTTGGAGCAGTCGCTGCAAATTTATGTAGGTTTTTAAAGCCTAAAACATCAGAGTTGACAGACACTTGCAGGTGTTGTTGGCTAGTTTTTGGGCTGTGTATTCAGCCTTTTAGTGTCATTTTACTGCATATATTGAGCACATACACACCATGTATGCTTCTGTGGATACCGCTTATGTACGTCCATGTGGTCATTGATATAGCAGTTACGTTCTTTGCATAAAGCCTTTTACGTTTGATAAAGAGGGTCGTGGTGAGGTTTTCTTAACTGGGAGACACCCAGATGTCGGGGTCTCTTCGGTGATGCAGGTGGAAGACTTACCCAGCCTCGTCATAGGAGATGTATGATAGTTGTTCATAGGTTCTCAATAAGCCTAGTTGGCTTCTATTGGGTAACTAATTATATGCAGTGGAGTCAGTGATTCACTATGCAGGTAGACATGTCAGTACTTGCAGTTTTATGATACTTTGACACTGGTCATATGCTAATTTTGCACAGGATACTCTAGCAAAATTTTTCCAGATTTTTGGTTTAGTCAACTATATAGTGGTCGATTTACTCCTTGATACACTTATTTGTTGGTGTTTGGACTCTTCTAGCTCCATTATCATTCTATTCAGTGCTCTACAATCATGGCATCAGAGGTCTCAGGCACATCTGGTGGATCAGGGTCTAGTGCTAGTGTTCCGAGGAGGAGCTATAACTTGCAGGGCAAAGACCATTTTGAGATCCGAAAATTTGATGGCACAAACTTTGCTCTATGGAAGAATCAGATTAAAGATGTGTTGATTCAAAGGAGGCAATGGAAGCCAGTAAATGGGATTTCAAAGAAGCCTGCTGACATGGATGAAGATGATTGGGATGAGTTAGATGAAATGGCCAGGTCTACCATTCGCTTGCACTTGGCAGATAATGTTTACTTTACAGTATTAGACTCTGAAAGTGTAGAGGAGCTTTGGAAGAAGTTATGCAATACATATGAAAAAGAGACGGCATCAAATAAAGTGTATCTGATGAGAAAATTATATGACCTTCGTATGAAGGACACAGATAGTGTTGTTGCTCATCTAAATGAGTTTGATGCTATATTCTCCCAGTTACAGGCTCAGAGAATGGATATGGATAATGAAATGAAAGCAGTATTGCTGTTATGCACCCTGCCATCATCATGGCATACGTTTTGCACAGCTATTAGAAACAGTGCACATAGTGGTAAACTTGTCTATGATGACATATGTGGAGCACTCTTGAGTGAGGAGATTCGTAGAAAATCTATGGTTGGCACTCAGAGTGGAGATGCATATAATGTTCGTGATTCTTACCAAGGAAAGAATCAACAACGTGGCAGGAGCAAGAACAAGGAAAAGAATGGTCAACGGAATAAGAGCAGAAGTAAATCAAGGAAGAGGGATATCGAAGGCCATTATTGTCATAAGAAAGGACACATGAAGAAAGACTGTTATGCATTAAAGAATTTTAAAGGTAAAGGACAGAATGTTATGGGCATGTTAAACAGTTACCTACACCATCTACTTTGACTGTGAAGATTGAAGAAATTAATGCTATTTCTGATGATGCAGATGTGTTGACACTTGATAGTACTTTGCCATCTGAGGCACTTATGGCTGATTCTCTTTCCCACACCTGGTTGCTAGAATCTGGTGCTTCTTTCCATGTGACACCACATAGAGAATGGTTCTCTAATTATGCAGCAAAGTCTCTTGGTACCGTGAGACTTGGTGACTCTTACCAGTGTGATATTGTGGGGATTGGAGATGTGGTTGTGCAGTTCATTGATGGTTCAAAATTTACTATGCATAATGTACGCCGTGTACCTCAGTTATCACGTAGTTTTGATATCAGTTGGTCAACTTGATGACCTTGGTTACAAGGTGGTCTTCTATGCTCAGTCCTTTCGTATATCAAAGGGCAATATGGTTATTGCAATAGGAAGCAAAGTTGGCTCACTTTATCCTTTATTTGTATCACATAAAGAACACTTGTTAGCTGTTACTAAACAGCCTATGGCTTGTATTTGGCATGGTCGTTTGGGCCATATATCTCGTAGTCGAATGGAAAATCTTTCTCGTTCTGGCTACTTACCTGTGTTATCTTCCTCTGATTTTTCATTTTGTGAGCATTGTCAATATGGAAAGCAAACGAGAATTGTGCATAGAACGCACATTGACTCTTCAATTCAGCCTTTAGATCTCGTTCATATAGATGTGTGTGGTCCTATGCCCACTAGGTCCTTAGGTGGTTCTCTTTACTTTGTCACTTTCATAGATGATGCTACTAGAAAAGTCTGGGTATATCCTATCAAATCAAAGGATGATGTATTCCCTACTTTCAGAAAATGGCTTGCTTCAGTTGAGACTGAAAAAGGAACTAAGCTTAAGGCTTTACGTTCAGATAATGGGGGTGAGTATACCTCACATGAATTCAGCCTTTTCTGTCAGTCTAGAGGGATTCGTAGAGAGTTTACAGCTGCTTATATCCTAGTACAGAATGGTGTAGCTGAGAGGATGAATAGAACTATTCAAGATAGAGTAGTCTCTATGTTGCATCATGCAAACCTCTCACAAGGTTTTTTGGGCAGAAGCAGTATTGACTGCAGTTCATGTGATTAACCTTTCACCTAGTACTGCAAAAGGTCTGAAAGTGGCACAAGAGTTATGGACAGGGAAACCACCATATTATGATCATCTTCGAGTTTTTGGGTGTGAATCATATGTTCATATACCCAAGAATCTTAGACAAAAGTTGGACCATAAGTCAAAGAAATGCATTTTTCTTGGATATGGTCGAGAAGGACAATTTGGATATCGCTTATGGGATCCTAAAACACGGTCAGTGATCAGAAGTAGTGATGTCATTTTTAATGAGTCTAAGATGCATAAACAACCCATTAAGGAGGTTGAAGTGAGAAGAGTGGTGTTTGAGGATACTAGTCCTCCGGTTAGCATGCATAAAAATGCTGCACATACGGATGTTCAAGAGAATGTCCATTCAGATCAGTCTACACATGTTCCTGTTCAGCAACCATTGAGACGTTCTGCACGTGTCTCATATCCACCTGATAGATATGTTCCAGGTTTAGATTTTGTTATGCTAACAGATTCCCGTGAGCCTTCTTACTACAAAGAGGCTATGCAGACAGAGGATCATGCCAAGTGGGAGCGTGCCATGAAGAGTGAGTTGGATTCTATTCACAAGAATGGTACTTGGGACTTAGTACCTTTGCCAAAGGGCAGAAAAGCTTTACCATGTAAATGGGTATATAAGCTGAAATTCACATCAGATAGTGCTTCTCCAAAATATAAAGCACGACTTGTTGCAAAGGGTTTTAAGCAACAACATGGTGTTGATTTTGAGGAAATCTTCTCTCCAGTGGTCAAGATGACTACTTTGCACATGTTGCTTGGATTCGTTGCAATGGAGGACTTAGATCTAGTCCAAATGGATGTGAAAACATCTTTCTTGCATGGAGATCTTACAGATGAGATCTATATGGAACAACCAGAGGGTTATGTAGTTCCTCGCAAGGAAAGTCTAGTTTGTAAGCTCAAGAAGAGCTTGTATGGACTTAAATAGTCTCCTAGACAATGGTACCAAAAGTTTGATGCTTTTATGAAGTCCCAAGGCTATTCTCGGAGCAATGAGGATCATTGTCTCTACACAAAGAGATGTTCTAATGGCAGCTTGATATGCTTGATACTTTACGTCGATGATATGTTGATTGCTGGGAAGTCCTCTTATGATTTGTCACTTCTCAAAAAGAAGTTGAGTTAGGAAGTCCCAAGGCTATTCTCGGAGCAATGAGGATTATTGTCTCTACACAAAGAGATGTTCTGATGGCAGCTTGATATGCTTGATACTTTACGTTGATCATATGTTGATTGCTGGGAAGTCCTCTTATGATTTGTCACTTCTCAAAAAGAAGTTGAGTTAGACATTTGATATGAAGGATTTGGGGGATGCCAAACATATTCTTGGCATGCACATTACTCGTGATAGGAGTAAAAGATGCATATACTTGTCTCAAAGTGAGTACATATCCAAAGTACATCACCGATTCAATATGCAGGGTGGAAAGGCATTGAGTACACCTTTACCCACATATGTGAAATTGAGCAAGGATGACTCCCCCAAATCAGATGAGGAAAAGGAATTCATGACCAAAATTCCCTATCAGTCTGCTGTTGGTAGTCTCATGTATGCTATGGTAGCTACGAGACTAGACATTGCATTTGTAGTGGGAGTTGTGAGCAGATATATGTCTAATCCTGGCAAGAAACATTGGGAAGCGGTCAAAATGATTTTGAGATATCTGAGTGGCACTAAGGAAAAGTGTCTATGCTTAGGTAGAGGGAAAGCATCCATTATTGGTTACACAGATTCTGACTATGCTGGTTGTGTAGACAATCGTAAGTCTACATCAGGGTACATTTTTCATTTTGGTGGAGGTGCTATCTCTTGGAGATCTCGTCTTCAAGAATGTACAGCTGTTTCCACCACAAAAGCAGAGTATGTTGCAGCAAATGAGGCATGTAAGGAAGCATTGTGGCTTTCTCGTCTTGCTTGTGATATGGGTTTACCTCAGCATGTACCTCACTTGCTCAGTGATAGTCAGAGTGCCATTGCTTTGGCTAAGAATCCGGTCTATCATGCAAAGACCAAGCACATTGAGGTGAGGTATCACTTCATTAGAGATTGCTTAGCCACTGAGAGCATTATTCTTGAGAAGGTTCACACTCAAGATAATGTTGCAGATGCTTTGACTAAAGCCCTACCACATGATAGCTTTCGACACTGTTGTCACTTGATGGGGGTTACTTGATTCTTGATCTTACATAGTCACTTGTATGCTGTGTAACATGCCCATCAGGTGGGAGGTATAGTTTGTATACTTACACTCAGGTATTCTTTATCATTCTCTATTTTTTCTCCCATAGTTACTCTGGCCATATTTGCCTTTAGTGGGAGATTGTTACCGTTAGTGTCCATGTGAAAGGCCAAATGGCCACCGGACACTTCTTTGTATATGTTCTTTAATAAAACATACAGTGGCCTGGTCGGTCACAGACTGTAAGTTGGATCACATTTGTAAGACCTAAGAAGTCTGTCTTCGTGCTTCCTGTGTACTATGTTTCCTGTGTATTCTACAGCCTCTGTGCGGAGTACTGTGTGCGGCCTCAAGAGCTCGGTTTTCTACTCCGAGCATATCATCGTGGAGCTCTCGAAAAGGAGAGCGCACTGTGGTGCATCACCATTGAAACACTTCATATAATCCATAGAGTAAATGCATTTTGGTTATCCGTGATGTTATTTTTGTGGAAGATGCTATTTAGCCATTACTTTCATGTACTAAGGAGACATCTGTTAGCTCAAACAATATGTATGATACTTTGCTACCTCTTTTTACAGATGGACAATCTAGTGTGGGTCCTAATGAGGAAACTTCTCATCCTATATAGGTTTCATTTGATAATGCATATCATTCCATTTTTTATGCAAATTTACATGATGCACTTCTTGCTGAGAGACTTGATATTGAGTAGGCAAAAACTATGCCAAAATAGTTGGTGTAGACTTTGCATGACAGCAAATTGGATGCATCTTTGTCATATCGTACACATTTAGGCTCTCATAGTGCTTGTTTTTCATCAAATTGCTATGCTATGGTTGCTTCTAGTCTCTGTGATGAGAATGAGCCTATTTTGTTTGATGAAGCATAAAATTCAAAAAATTGGATGGCTTCTATGTAATCTGAATATGATGTTATAATGAAGAATGGTACTTGGTCTTTGTGTGAATTGCCTCCTCGCAAGAAGGCCATTGGCACTAAGTGGGTATATAAGCTGAAGCATAAGCCTGATGGAATAGTTGTCATGTATAAGGCTGGCCTTGTTACAAAGGGTTATGCTCAGGACAGAGGCATTGATTTTGATGAGACCATTGTTCCTACATGCGGAATGACTACTATTCATAGCATCCATGCACTTGCAGCTCATCATGGTTGGAATGTATATTAGTTTGACATTAAAAATACATTTCTGAATGGTGAGTTGCATGAAGAAGTGTATGTTTTTCAGCCCCATGGATTTGTGTAGAAAGGGCATGAAAACTAATTGTGCAGGAGGTTCATATGGAAATCTTGTATAGAGGAGCCAAAGAGAATATCTTTAATATCTTTGCTGATGCATTATCACGGATAATGTATCAAATGAGCTTTTCAGTTCTAGAAAGCTCATTGCTTCAAGAGATAAAGGAAGCACAGGTGTAAGATCCACATTTTTTTGAGCCATCAGTGATGACTCTATTATAGGAGACGAGACAGTTCTAGCTATTTCTTCCCCTAGCAAAGCGAACAAGTCCATTCTGCCAATTCCGATTTCTCACAAGAGAATGTAATAGTTAGACGAAAAGGAAAGGTTTGTGTACCATATTCCTTGGATTTAGAAGAAAAGTCGTCCATGATAACCATGATGTGCCTTGCACAGGACATCCAGGTGTTGACAAGACAATACAACTTGTTAGATGAAAATTTCGGTGGCCTCGATAAGCCAGAGATGTCCACACTTATGTTCAACAATGATTTATATGTCAAGTCAACAAAGAAAGAAACTAGGTCTTTTGCATCCTTTATAGATTCTTGATCATAACTAGGATAGTGTATTCATGGACTTCATAGTCAAGTTACCATGGACCCAAAGGAAGCAAGATACTATCCTAGTTGTGATAGACAGATTGAGCAAGTTGGCTCATTTCATACCCATGCAGAAGATGATAGGAACTCCACAGGTAGTCGATTTGTTTATCCAGCATGTCTTCAGATTGCATGGGTTACCGACATCCATAGTTTCAGATAGGGATGTTAGATTCATAGGGCACTACTCGAAGTTTGTATTGGAGAACTTGAAGGTGTCATTAAAGATGAGAAGTAGGGATCATCCTTAGATAGATGCTCAGTCCAAGAGGGTCAACCAGATTCTAGAGGACATGTTGAGGGAATATGTGTCTGAGAGAGAGAAAGATTGGGATAGTTATTAACCACTAGTTGAGTTTGCTAATAACCATAAGCCTCACAAGGTGAGAGGTATGTCTAATTTTGAGATGAACTATGGGATGAATCCCAATGCTCCTAGTACAATAGGCATGCCATAGAAATTTCCTAGTGCTTTGGAGTTCTTAGCGAACATCCAAGCAAATTTAGAAATAGCTAAAGCCAAGATGCAGCAAGCAGCTAATAGGGCTAAAGAGTATGCTAATAGGAAGGGATCTTCTGGATCCTTTGAGGAGGGCAATAGAGTCTTTCTTCGGCTACTAGCTAGATCTACTTCACTCTCCATAGGGAAGTGTAGTAAGATCTCGCCAATGATCTATGGACCTTGGAAGATAGTTAAAAAGCTAATTGAAGTTGCAAACCGATTAGACCTTCCTTCAGACTGTAGAGTGCATCTAGTTTTTCATGTTAGTAACCTTCAAAAGTATATTTGAGGACAATGATCTTTAGAAGGGGAGAGAGTGTCAGACATTGATCCATAGGGATCAATCCACATTGATCCATAGGGATCAGTCCATTTGATCCAAAGGGATCATTGATCCATAGGGATCAGTCCATTTGATCCACAAGGATCATGTCCAAGGATATAGTATCTATGAGCGGGGTTCAAATGGATCCCAAGAAGGTTTTAGTTATATTATTTTGGCCTACTCATCAAGATGAGGGTCACTTATGGTCATTTCTAGGACTTTTTAATTTTTTATTGGAAATTCATCTCTTCTTATTTGTGGATAGCAGTGACTATGATGAACATGCTTCACGACAAAGTTCCTTTGCATGCAAGCAAGAGCAGCAAGATAGTTTTGATACTCTAAAACAAGCTATTTCAAAGGATCCTATACTCAAAGTGGTTGATCCATAGGAACCCTTTGAGTATCCATAAGGACACTTTGAGTTGAAAATAGATGCTAGTGGCATAGCCATAGGGATACTTTTGAGCCAAGATGGCAAGCCCATATCTTTTGAGAGCAAGAAATTCACTAGTGCACAACACAAGTGGCCAGTGCATGAACATGAGTTGTATGCAGTGGTGTATTCATTTAAATTCTCGGGACACTATCTTTATGATAGAGACTTTGTGGTATACTCAAAGATCACCATACATTTAAGTATTTTTGTAGTCAACTAGATCTTCTAGGCAGACAAGCTCATTGGGTTGAGCTCATACAAGAGTTTCATATGGAAATCCTTTATAGAAGAGCCACAAAGAATATATTCGCTGATGCATTATCACGGATAATGTATCAAATGAGCTTTATAGTTCTAGAAAACTCATTGCTTCAAGAGATAAAGGAAGCATAGGTGTAAGATCCACATTTGTTCGAGCCATCAATGATGACTCTATTATAGGAGATGGAACAATTCTAGCTATTTCTTCCCCTAGCAAGGCGAACAAGTCCATTCCGTATTCCGATTTCTGAGAATGGAATAGTTAGACAGAAAGGAAAGGTTTGCGTACCAGATTCATGGGATTTGAGAAGAAAAATCATGCATGATAACCATGATGTGCCTTGCACAAGACATCCAGGTGTTGAGAAGACAATAGAGCTTGTTAGATGAACATTTTGGTGGCCCTGATAAGCCAGAAATATCCTCACTTATGTTCAACAATGCTTTATATGTCAAGTCAACAAAGAAGAAAAGGTAAAGACACTAGGTCTTTTGCATCCTTTATAGATTCCAGATCATAACTAGGATAGTGTATTCATGGACTTCATAGTCACGATATCATGGACCCAAAGGAAGCAGGATACTATCCTAGTTGTGGTAGATAGACTGACCAAGCTGGCTCATTTCATACCCATGGAAGAGATGATAGAAACTCCACAGGTAGCAGAGTTTTTTATCTAGCATGTCTTCAAATTGCATGGGTTACTCACATCCATAGTTTCAGATAGGGATGTTAGAATCACAGGACACTACTAGAAGTTTGTATTTGACAAACTCAAGGTGTCATTAAAGATGAGAAGTAGGGATCATCCTCAGATAAATGGTGAGACTAAGAGGGTCAACCAAATTTTAGAGGACATTTTGAGGATATATGTGTTTGAGAGAGAGAGAGAGAGATTGGGATTGTTATTTGCCACTAGTTGAATTTGCTAATAACAATAAGCCTCACAAGGTGACAGGTATGTATGATTTTGAGATGAAATATGGAATGAAAGAAATTTCCTAGTGCTTTGGAGTTCTTAGCAAACATACAAGCAAACTTAGAAATTGCTAAAGCCAAGATGCAGCAAGCAGCTAATAGGACTAAAGAGTATGTTGATAGGAAGAGATCTCCTAGATCCTTTGAGGACAGAGAGAGAGAGTCTTTCTTTGGATACTAGCTAGATCTACTTTACTCTCCACAAGGAAGTGTACTAAGTGCTCACTAAGGTTTTGTGGACCTTGGAAAGATAGTTAAAAAGCAAACTGAACTTGCAAACCGATTAGAACTTCCCCTAGATTGTAGAGTGCATCTAGTGTTTCATGTTAGTAAACTTTGGAAGTATATTTCTAGGGAGGATAAGCTAATAGAAGGTATTGTTTCTTTGCAGGAAAGTAATAGCATGGATCATTCTCCAGACAAGATACTAGATCAGAGACAAAAGTGATTGCAGAATCATGTCATCCAAGATTATCTAGTAGCCTAGAGAGAATTACCACTTACCCACTCTACTTGGGAATTAGAAGTCTTGGTTCACAAGCTTTCCCTTATCAATCATTGAGGATAATGATCTTTAGAAGGGGAAGAGAGTGTCAGACATTGATCCACAAGGATCAGTCCACATTTATCCATAGGGATCATTCCGTTTGATCCACAAGGATCATTGATCCATAGGGAGTCCATTTGATCCATAGGGATCATGTATGAGGATAGTGTATCTACCAATGGGGTTCAAATGGATCCCAAGAAGGCTTTAGTTATATTATTTTGGCCTACTCCTCAAGATGAGGGGCAATTATGGTCATTTTTAGGACTCTTCAATTTTTATTGGAAATTCATCTCTTCTTATTCATTGATAGCAATGACTATTATGAATATGCTTCACGGAAGAGTTCCTTTGCATGGAAGAAAGAGCAGCAAGATAGTTTTGATACTTTGAAACAAGATGTTTCAGAGGCTCCTATACTCAAAGTGGTTGATGCATAGGAACCCTCTGAGCATCCACAGGGACCCTTTGAGTTAAAAATAGATGCTAGTGGCATAGCCATAGGGACAACTTTGAGCCAAGATGGAAGGCCCATATCTTTTGAGAGCAAGAATTGACCAGTGCATAGTGCAACTAGTTGGTGCATGAACAGGAGTTGTATACAGTGGTGTATTCATTTAAAGTCTAGAGACACTATCGTTATGGTGCAAACCTTGTGGTATACACAGATCACCATTCACTTAAGTATTTTTGTAGTCAGCCAAATCATCGAGGCAGACAGGCTCGTTGGGCTGAGCTAATGCAGGAGTTTCATATGGAAATACTCTATGGAAGATCCAAAGAGAATATATTTGCTGATGCATTATCATGGATAATGTATCAAATGAGCTTTATAGTTCTAGAAAGCTCACTGCTTCAAGAGATAAAGGAATCACATGTGTAATATCCACATTTGTTTGAGCCATCAGTGATGACTCTATGATAGGAGACGGGACAATTCTAGCTATTTCTTCCCCTGGCAAAGTGAACAAGTCCATTCTGTATTCCAATTTCTCACAGGAGAATGGAATAATTAGACTGAAAGGAAAGGTTTGCGTACCAGATTCCCACGATTTGAGAAGAAAAGTCATGCATGATAACCATGATGTGCCTTGCACAAGACATTCATGTGTTGACAAGCCAATATAGCGTAAGATGAACATTTGGGTGGCCTGGATAAGCTAGAGGTGTCCACACTTATGTTCAATCATGCTTTATATGTCAAGTCAACAAAGTAGAAAGACACCAAGTCTTTTGCATCCTTTATAGATTCTATATCATAACTAGGAAAGTGTATTCATGGATTTCATAGTCAGGTTACCATGGACCCAAAGGAAGCGGGATACTATCCTAGTTGTGGTAGAAAGATTGAGCAAGCTGGCTCCATTCATACCCATGCAGGAGACAATAGAAACTCCACAAGTAGCAGATTTGTTTATCCAGCATGTCTTGAGATTGCATGGGTTATCGATATGCATAGTTTCAAATAGGGATGTTAGATTCATAGGACACTACTGGAAGTTTGTATTTGACAACTTGAAGGTGTCATTAAAGATGAGCAGTAAGGATCATCCTCAGATGGATGGTTAGACTGAGAGGGTCAACTAGATTCTAGAGTACATGTTGAGGGCACATGTGTGTGTGAGAGAGAGAAATTGGGATAGTTATTTGCCACTAGTTGAGTTTGCTGATAACAATAAGCCTCACAAGGTGACAGGTATGTCTCATTTTGAGATGAACTATGGCATGAATCCCAATGCTCTTAGTACCATAGACATGCCAAAGAAATTTCCTAGTGCTTTGGAGTTCTTAGTGAACATCCAAGCAAATTTAGAAATAGCTAAAGCCAAGATGCAGCAAGAGATCTCCTAGATCCTTTGAGGAGGGAGACAAAGTCTTTCTTCGAATACTAGCTAGATCTACTTCACTCTCCATAGGGCTAAAGAGTATGCAGATAGGAAGAGATCTCCCAGATCCTTTGAGGAGGGAGATAGAGTCTTTCTTCGGATACTAGCTAGATCTACTTCACTCTCCATAGGGAAGTGTAGTAAGCTCTCACCAAGGTTATGTGGACCTTGGAAGATAGTTAAAAAGCTAATTGAAGTTGCAAACCGATTAGAGCTTCCTCCAGATTGTAGAGTGCTTCTAGTGTTTAATGTCAGCAAACTTGAGAAGTATATTTCTAGGGAGGATAAGCTAATAAAAAGTATTGTTTCTTTGCAGGAAAATAATAGCATGGATCATTCTCTAGACAGGATACTAGATTGGAGACAAAAGTGATTGCGGAATCATGTCATCCAGGAGTATCTAGTAGCCTTGAGAGGATTACCACTTACTCACATTACTTGGGAATCAGAAGCTCTAGTCTGCAAGCACTTTCCCTCATTGATCATTGAGGACAGTGATCTTAAGAAGGGAGAGAGAGTTTCAGACATTGATCCACAGGGATCAGTCAACATTGATCCATAGGGATTAAGCCATTTGATCCACAGGGACCATTGATCCACGTGGATCAGTCCATTTGACCCATACGGATCAGTCCATGTGTGAGAGTGACAAGGGCCACCTCGCCAAGGTCCCAAGCTTGGGAGATACCCTAAGGTACATTGGTAGTAATGGCAAGTACTTGCGTAGTAATGGGAATAAGTGTTGCATGATGACCACATCTTCACAATAGACTATTCCAGATCATTTCTATTTTTATAGTACATCATTGCTATTTTTAGAGTACAAGAGGGTATCTATGGATGGGAGGAGATTCACACACACACCATTCAAGTCTTTGTCTCACAACGATGGGCTGGGAAAATGTTGATATATTTAGGTAGTGATGTGTGTGAACACTCTAGGACTCCCGGGGCACTTTTTTTCCTCTTTAGGAGGTTTTTTTCCCCTGGCTTGTATATATGCCTATTGCCCTAATGGGCTACTTATCTTTGTACATTCTAGTGGTAATACATTTAGTATTGTGTGTTGTGCTCCAAGCTTCTTCTTCTTCCTTGTGATATTCGTGTGCTTTCGTAGACCTCTAAATCCAACAATTGGTATCAGAGCAGGTCGCCACTTCATCTAGGGCATCATCGACACCTCTCCGGTTGTAGTCTCAGAATTGCACGAATTTTGGTGAGCATATGCAACATGTTTCCAAGATCAAAACAGCTTCGTTGTGTGGTGCTAAAATTGCGATCTGATCTCGTTTCAGCCTCTGAATGCACTATCTTAGTGATTGTGTAGGCTATTTCATCTTTTTGTGCCAAAGATGTATACCAGTTTTGGTTCACCAGTATAAGCGTCTCAAAGACTGCTACAGGTTTAGTAGAATTCATCTGGGTAGTTTTGTTCAACTTTTTGAGATACAGTGAGTTTTCTACATCAAGGTATTTTAGTCACGGCCATGGTTGAAAGCAGTGATGTATTTCGTATGTTGGCTATTGAGGATAAGTTGGATGGTACCAACTACCCGTTGTGGGCTTATATGATGCAACATGTATTGGTTGCAAAAGGACTCTAGAACATTGTGCAGGGTGTTGAAAAACGTCCTATCACACCTACAAGTATTACAACTATAGGTACTAAAGCTGATGCAGAAGGTGTCGAAGATGATGCTATTCTAAATATTCCTGTTTGTGCTGCGGTTTCTGTTGCACCTAGTGCAAAGAAAATTCCTTGGAATGGCAGGGATGCCTAGACACATGCATTGATAGTGTTGTCTGTCAAACGTGCCATTATTCCTCACATTTACTCTTGTAGAATAGCTAAGGATGCTTGGGATACACTTACCACATTGTACCAAGATAGGAATGAGGCTTGTGTTGCTTAACTCTGAAAACAGTCAGAGAGTGAGCACATGAATGAAGGTGATTCTATGGATAGTTTTCTAACAAAGATCAGAGACTTGAAGCAACAGTTGATTTGTGTTGATGAGGTTATACTAGATAGTTCACTTTTGCAGACCGTTCTGAATGGTCTTCTTGATTCATATTAGAGTTTTGCTTCTACTCTTTGGTTGATGATGAAAGGCAATCCAAATGCCTTGTCATTTGAGGAGTTGGTCTTTGTTTTGTTGCAGGAAGATCATTCTAGGCAGAACATGTCCATTATGCGTGTTGCAGATCAAGCTTTCTTGGCTAGTCAGAAGGGCAAAGGAAAATGGAGCTCTTCAACTAGTAAGCAGAAATTTGCTAATTCTGCACAATCGAAGATGGAAGACAAAGATGAAACGAAATCAAAAAAGCAAAAACTGTTTTGCAAGTGCTGTAAAGGAAATGATCATATCATAAAGAACTATCCAAAACTAGCTGCTAAAGAGACAAAGAAGAAAGAGGCTGGAATGGTTGTTGCATAGGCCTCTACACCAAAAATAGAGTCTGCTAATCTTGTGTAGGAAGAAGAATGGGTGTTTACTACTCTTTGTAGTTTTGACCCATCTTCTCATGAGCAGTGCATGTGTGCAGTAGACTGAGATGCTTGGTACTTTGATAGTGGGGCGACCAAACATATTACCCCACAACATAGTTTCTTCTCTTCACTCGAGCCTACCCCTACAGGGAATACTGCTACATGCACAGACAACTCCTCCTATCATGTTATGGGAGTTGGTAAGATCATTTTGACTACTACTGATGGTAGTTCTTTCACTTTTTTAGATGCTTTGTTTGTGCCAGGGATCAAGAAAAATCCGTTATCAGTTTTTGCATTAGCCAAGATTCGCTTGGTTGTGAAATTTGTTGATGACAGATGTACAGTTCATGATCTGTCAAATGGCGACGTGATTATTGATTCTGGCATTTTATTTCGTGGGCTATATAAGCTCATAGACTATCAAAGATCTATAAATGATTTGGCATGTGCACTACATGATTCTGAGGCTACGTCAGATGCAATGCTATGGCATGCACACTTTGGTCATCTGAATTTTGCTAGTTTGCTATGCGTGCAGAAATCTGAAATGGTGTCCTCTTTGCCCAAACTTGAGGAACCCAGAAAACATATTTGTGAAGGCTCTATTTTGGGCAAAATGCAGTATTCTTCCTTTCCAAAAGATGGTTTAGTTCGGGCTACTCAAAAATTGAAGCTTGTACATAGTGATGTCTATGGTCCTATGTAGACACCTTCTTTTGGAAACTATCTTTACTTCGTGACTTTCATCGATGATTTTTCTAGGCATGCATGCGTATATCCATTGAAGGCAAAGTACGAAGTTTTCATGTGCTTCAAACAGTTTTTGGTTTTCGCTGAAAATCTGTCATCATGTAAAATGGGCACCCTCCTTTCTGATTGAGGTGGGAATATATATCTTCTGATTTTAATGCATTTCTGGATGAATGTGGGATAAAACACTAGTGTACAGTGCTGTATACACCTCAACAGAATGGAGTTGCTGAACGAAAGAATAGGTCATTCATGGAGATGGTGAGGTGTATGGTCAAGAGTCAAGCTTTACCACATAGTTTCTGGCTTGAGGCTATCATGTGTGCGGCATATGTACTTAACAGGTGTCCCACTAAAGCACTACAGTCTATCACTCCATATGAGGCTTGGCATGATTGCAAGCCATCTGTTGGTCATCTGCATGTTTTTGGTTGTTTAACATATGCATTAGCGCTTGAACAACATCGTAGAAAGTTGGATGATAAATCACTAAAATGTATTTTTGTTGGGTACGATTCTGAAAGCAAATGCTATTGTCTATATCATCCACAGACTAAACGCATTCTGGTTAGCCGTGATGTTGTTTTTGTGGAAGATGCTATTCAACCATTGCTTTCATGTACTAAGGAGACATATGTTAGCTCCAAAGACATGTATGATACTTTGCTGTGTCTTTTTACAGGTAGACAATCTAGTGCTGGTCCTAATGAGGCAACTTCTCAACCTTTGAAAGTTTCATGTGAAATGTACATTAGTTGGACATTAAAATTGCATTTCTGAATGGTGACTTGCATGAAGAAGTGTATGTTTTTGAGTCCCATGGATTTGTGCAGAAAGGGCATGAAAACTAGGTGTGTAGGTTAAAGAAGGCATTATATGGTTTAAAGCAAGCACCACATGCTTGGTATGAGAAGATACATGCCTATCTGATTGCACATGGTTTTGAGAATAGTCCAACTGAGAGCACCTTCTATGTTAAGTGTGCTAATTATGTGCTTTTGATCAGTGTTGTCTATGTTGATGACATGCTTCTCACTGGTCATATTGAGAAGCATATTGCTGATTTTAAGGCTGATGGTGGAATGGCTTTGTGTCAAACAAAATATATTGACACATTATTGCAGCGTTTTGGCCTTGAAGACTGTAAGCCTATTGCCACTCCTATGGAGACAGGTTTACGACTGAGTCTTCATGATGTTGGAGATGCATTTGATGTTGTTCTTTATCAGCAAGCTGTTGGATGTCTGATTTACTTATGCATTACTCAGCTAGATATTCAGTTTGTTGTCTCACAGATGAGCAAGTTTATGCATTGCCCAAGTGTCAAGCATTGGTAGAAGGTTAAGCGCATCTTTCGCTACTTGAGTGGTACTCCGCTACTTGGGTTGTTTTATCCTAAGGGGGGATCACTACCGCCAGATTTGCATGCTTTTTCTGACTCAGACTAGGTTGGTTGCTATGACACTCTTGCGTCCACTAGTGGCTTTTGCTTCATGCTTGGTAGCTCATGTATATCTTGGTTGAGCAAGAAGCAGCCTATTGTGGCCAGTTCTAGTTGTGAGGCTGAGTATAGGGCAACTTGCACAGTGACCATTGAGTGTGTGTGGCTCAGATGCTTTATGGTTGATTTGGGTGTTGGTTAGTCTTCTGCCACCACCATCTTCAATGACAGTGAGAGCGCATCGGCAGTTGCGAGGAACCCTTTGTTCCATGCTCGCACTAAGCACATTGAGGTGCATTATCATTATGTCACGGAGAGGTTCTCTGCAAGGGAGATCAACTTGACATATGTGCCCACACAGGAGAACATTGCAGACCTTTTCACGAAGGCTCTGCCTAGGGAGAAGTTTGAAGCTTTCCGCAAAGCTTTGGGCTTACTTCCTTTTGTGGAGTGATATCCACATAGCTTGGCACTTCCTTATACATGAGTGCCAACTACTTGTTCACTGCATCACTCCCAAGGGGGATTTGTTGATATATTTAGGTAGTGATGTGCGTGAACACTCTAGGACTGTGGGGGCACTTTTGTCCCTCTTTAGGAGGTTTTTTTACCCCGGCTTGTATATACGCCTATTTCCCTAATGGGGTACTTATCTTTGTACATTCTAGTGGTAATACATTCAGTATTGTGTGTTGTGTGCCAAGCTTCTTCTTCTTCTTCCTTGTGTTGTTCACGTGCTTCCACACACCTCTAACTCCAACAGCAAATAGCCGGGTGTCAGTCTACAAGCTGGGCAAATGGCAAGATGGATCTTGAATCTATAAGAAATGGTGTTCAAACATGCTAGAAAGAAGCAAAGTCTTTATTGACTTTATTGCTGTTCAAAATATTATTATAAAGTACAACAAAATTTGCAAGGAAAATCCTAAGGTTGGAAGAAGCTCTCCTTTCTTTGTTGGTGTGCAAACACTAGTTAGTATTAAGGGTAGTAAAGTGGGCCTTTACATAAGCACAAGCATGGGAAGGGTAGAGAAAGAAGATTTTGGATGTATAAAATGGGAGACGGTTATCTGCGGCCATTGTTGTAGACTAAAGTATTTCTTTGAGAGAAATATCTTTTTCCCTTACACGAAGGCTTTGGGATGTGCTAAGTCCTAAAAAATGGTTTCATGGCATTTTTTAGGTCGTAGTTGATCTAAGGCACAACTATTCTTCAATCCCTATATTAAAACTTTAAAGCATTAATTTTCTTACTTTAAGGATTTTTCGGTGTAGGGCTTTACCCCTTTAAACATTAAAGAGAAAATAATGAGGCTATAAGGAAAAAACGATAGATAATTATAAAAAAGCGGATTTCATTTTTCCTAATTGAAAAGTGTGTACTAAAGAAATTGTAGTGCCATTTTGACCTTCAAATATTCGAGAAAAACTAATCTTCAAATTTGAGCTCCCCAGCAAATTATACTAACTATGGACACGATTGTATATTCTATTGGTGACCTTATAATGCATTAGCGTGTTGATTATGGTTCCCAATTGTACTCAAAAGGACCATTATTGTGAAGGAATGTCTTTTTTTCAAAAGGAAGTTTGAAAATAGCCTACTCTCCCAAACTTTAACTAATAGAAAGAACAACTATATATGTGAACGGCCCTAGCACCCATGGGACCCCCCTGAATCCCATCAAGTAGGGGTTGCTAAAACTTTGCTAGAAAACATTACAAAGAAGGTTGATATCCCTCTCCTCCCCCTCATGGGGCCCCACTTGCTTTTAATCTTCTTGCCCTCAAGGAAAAACACTTATGATGTCTAAAAGGCTCGAACTTCTTACAATTGGAAATTCTTTTATATAACAAGAAAAGAGTTTTTTCAATTGACCATTCTTTAGGAGGGCTTCCAAAGTTGGTAGCACACTGCTTTTTCTACATCTTCTAGAGGGCCGCACCTCTTGTAGCATTCCATAATGCTGAGGAACAACCAATTGCTCCACTTAATAATGCTTGCTTCCATTTGATTTGTCCCTATAGCAACAAGATTCTCCCAATGGTCCGCCAAACTGACACCCAAGTCCTCATTGCCATGAAGGGACCACTTACACAATAGAGGAGCTCTGCAAATTTTTTTAGCTTTTACATTGGTCCAAATTCCTTGGTGGAGGATTTTCCATGTAAGGATAGCTTTTTTTATTTGCATGAGGGGATACCAAAGGGACTTGAACTTAAAATTTCACCTAAAACTTGACCAATTTAGACACCATCTCCTATTAAGAGTGACATAAAAGTCCACATTCTTCTTTAATCTCAGAATTTTATCAAGATTGTTTTTGTTGTGCCACCTTAGACCCTCAAGGTGAGACTAGTCATGCCCACTAAGGAGGCGAGTCCTCAAGCACTCCCAAGCATTGAATCTGCTCCACAACAGGCACCATTCTTCATAGTTCACTCTCCTAGCCAAGTCCATATCCGCAAATTTAATCCATTGATATGTGTCTTGATTCCATATGTGCTTCCATATGTGCTTCGTAGCTTTTGGAGGCTCCAATACTACACCTCTCATGCCCTTGATAGGGAACCAGATCAAATTATTTTGTCTAATATCAGCTACCCATTTCCAATCTTCATTGATCTTCACATGTTGTTTCACCTTTTTCCAACTCTTCCATAGAGAGCATACTAAGCTCGAGCCTAGTCACTAGATAGGGGGAGACCATAAGAGTGAGAAGGTCAAGACCCTTTCGCCTGGGAAGGAATGTAGTTGTTTAGGCATGTCAAAGGATCCATTAAGGAACCATTAATGTAAAGAACTTTTTTCCTTTGCATGCATTCCTATAAAGTTTTTCATCATTTTGAAGTGCCTTAATCTCCCTTGTAGTCAAAGGAACCTTAGGATTCAACCAAAGAATAAAAAAACTATGATGATGCATGGTGAAGAAAGTAACTTTCCATCTGCTATCTTCCTTATCTCACATAAAATCATTTAAAAACAATGTACATGCAAACAGATGCTTGCTTGGGTTGGACTAAGATTCTCTAGAGAAAGATATCACTTAGGTAGAGGCTCGAACCTTTGTGGAAGACATTTATAGAGGTAGGGCAAAATAATTGACCAATGTCCACCATCACCTTAGGTTGGCTACAAAGAAAATGCAAGTAGGGCAAGGATGTTCACCGGATGTGCTCCAAAGGAAAAAAGTTAATGCTAACAATGATTTATCTTTTGAATGAACCAAATGGGTACCTTTATTTATTTTGAAAACCACTACCTATTCAAGCAATCCCTACACCAAACCTTCTTTTTGTGCCCTAGGTGAGTGTCAATTTCATGGACCCTCAAGAGAATCTTGTTGCTCTAGGGACAAATCAATTGACGAAGCAATCGACTGTTCTTCAACATTGTGGAGTGCTATAAGAGGTGAGGTCCTCTAGAAGATCTAGAAAGAGAGGTGTGCTGCCAACTTTGGCAGCCCTCCTTAAAGAATGGTTGATAAAAAAATCTCTTTTCCTTTTAGGCAAATGAATTTCCAATCGTAAGAAGCCCTCACCATTTAGACATCATAGAGTTTTCTTCCTCGAGAGCAACAAGTTTGAAATCAAGTGAGCCTCCCATGCATTTAACGGTTGAGGACTAGGACATATCCACTAGGAGACATGTCACACATGTATGCATTTACCACTTGGAGACTAGGACATATGGCAAATTTCTGAGCTTGCCTTGGAAGACTCCCCTTGGGAGAAGCTACTATCTCATTTGTCACATGATTACTATCTCATTTGTCACATGATTACTCCCCTTGGTTGGGTGATGATTACTATCTCATTTGTCACATGATTATTGCTATTGGGAAAGTACTTGTCAAGGTTTGATCAAGTAAACATGTTTTAGTATAACCTATCGAACTAGAATTGCATACTAGAAATATTGTTCACATTTAAGAGATCCTTTAATAGAGCTTGCCTCATGCAGGCTTTATCTATCATAAAGCAATTTATTGGCTACAAAGTTCCCATAAAAATGAACAAATAACTCAATAAATATAGGTAATCGAAGAAATAGTTTCAATAAGAAAGAGAGGCTTTGAAATTTGCATAAGACTCAAGAAAATCTTCGATAAGGGAAAATTCAATTTTGAGATTCTTCTTAATGAGATCCAAGTGCCACTTATGAATCTAAGGAAAAAAAAAGATCATTTTTCGAAGCAACATACCAAAATTCAGTTATCATCGATCTTCATAAGATAGAATTTACATTATTCATTCCTTTCGCTCATTTACTTTATTCAAGATATGGTTTTCATAATGAGCTTTAGTGTCAAGAAAGAAGATATGCATGCTATAGAAATATCTACGTCCATACAAGACTTTATGAGAATGCCTAAGAAAACTCCAATAATCATTTTTCATAAGAGAGAGTTTACACAATTCATCCTTTCCACCCTTTTAGTGTGTTCAAGAAAGGCATACTGTAGAATTATTTAAGTTATTAGGAGACCCTGAGAATTCCTAAGAAGACCCCCACTAGAACCGCCTCCTTGACTTGATTTCCAATGCTAAAGTTAAGCTTTCTATCTTTTAGCTGCAAACTATTTACTAATTTCGAATAAATTTGTTTAGTGCTAAGCACTTTGTAATAGAGTATAGTCCATTGATGTTATTGTATGGGTTGTAGCAAACAACCCCATATGCATTATGATTGCAAAATGAGAAAGTCTAAGCATCCAAAGATTTCCTAGAAAATATGGACTCTAAGCTAAGAATAGTTAAGGAAACTTGTGGAAAGCCTAGGATAGATCTAAACCATGAAGCGACCCCAAGAGGTGAGACATTTCCTTTCAGGTTGGAGAACAATATAATTTAAAGGCTGTTGAAAATCTAAGACTATGAAAGCAAGACATCATCCTAACATATCTCCAAAATTTTCTGGCCTTTTGATTGTTCTTAGAAAAGTTACGACTATGGTTTATGACTTGAAGCTTCCAAAGGATTGTACTCTTGAACCAATATTTCATTTTAGTAGATTAAAAAGAGAATTTTCTGAATAAGATAATCTTGTCTCCTTGGATACAACAGTCCATACTATCTCATTATAGATAACACCTCCTGAACCATAGAGAATACTACACACTTGAGATAAAAAGACAAGAAATCATTTATGTAGCGAGTTCCTAATTAAATAGAAGGATAATAGGAGAAGAATGTTGTAGATAATGGCTTTAATCTTTGGGAACCCTTAGCCTAGTTTTTGGATTAGACTCATGAATATAGCTTTCAAATCTTGGTTTTAATCCTAGTGAGAACCCTTCTAATTGGGACCTCAATGAAAAGGTTTCTATCCTTAAGATTAATTATTATAAGGTTTGAGAACCTTAGCCTTGGGAGAAGCATCTCCCAAGTGACACTTTGATATGTATGTGAAGGGAAGGCCTCAATTTATGGCCTTGGTGCTCTTGGATAAAACTCTCACCCATCATCTATGAGACTTAAATCATTAGGCCAATCTACTTGCCTACCTATGCTCTAGAAAACCTTGTTCTAGACTCAATCTTCTTGGCTAGTTCAAGTCACTTATAATATTGCCTTCCCCTTAAAAATATTTTTTTCCTTGAAAATATTTTTTTCCTTGAAAATATTTTTTTCCTTAAAAATATAGCCATATAAAATAATTGTAGGCAATCCCTTAAGCCTCATGTTCTGGCCTAGAGGAACATGTATTCATTCGTCATGATTTCCAACTTAGAACTTGAAAGAGGGAAACCTTTGGTATATTGTGGAGACTCATTTTCAAGTGGAACTCTTCTAAGTCCATAACTCCATTCTATGAAGCAAGCATTGTAGAAATGACTACTTGTATGATTCTTGCAAGTGGGGAGTATCCTTTCAAATTCTTGAGGAAATGACTTCTTGTATGATTCTTGCAAGTGGGGAGTATACTTTCAAATTCTTGAGGAAATGACTTCTTGTATGATTCTTGCAAGTGGGGAGTATCCTTTTAGGTTGATGTATTATTGACATTGTTATAGGTAAATCCAACTAGGCACAAATAGTATTCCCAATCATTTTGTTTAGAAGCTACATAAGATCTTAGTATGTTTTCTAGGATTTCCTTTGCTTTTTTGGTTTGACCATCCATCTGTCTAGCTATATTGATGCTCAATTTAGTTTCCACCAAATTTCTCACCAAAATTTACTCGTAAATCTAGCATTTATGTCAAGGATTTTGTTCAAATGAATTTCATAAAGTTGACAAAGCTGATTTATGAATATCTTTGCCAATTATGGAGACTTATAAGTTCTCTTGACAAAAGAAATTGCCAATTTAGTTAATCCACACGACTACCCAAACTGAGTCATTGCCTCTAAGGGTGCAACATAGTTTTGAAATGAAATCCATTGATGCTTTCCTATTTCCCTTCAAGAATGTCCAAGGGATCCAATAATCCTCCAATTTTTAATCGTTAAATGGTGTTAAACTAATACATAAGTTCTATTGTTGCTTGTATGTCTTGCAATTGGTGTATTGTGACATTGAAAAACAACTTGATTTCATACATCCTAGTTAATTGGAACTCAAAACTTATCCTTTTAAAGCAAATATTCGTCTTTGATAGATAAACTCTTGAATTCCTTCACGAATACTTGCTTCATTTGTTTTATTCTTCTAAGTTGCTTTCCAAGCTTGACTGTATATTGGATCAACTTTGAAATTTTCCTTCAAAGTTAAAAGAAGCTGACTTCAAACTTGTAAAGAAACTAGATATTCAACAGAGGCATTTGGCTTAAGGCATGTGTCACCACATTAAATGTTTATTATCTATATCTGAGCTGATAACAAAACTCTTCAAGTTATTATGTCCACCCTAATTTTCTACCTTGTTAGTCTATTTGGTTTTTAAACCACCTTATTCTCTCTTGGCCAATGAAAATTCTTACCTTTGACCCATACACAATTGCCAAAAATTGGGTGATAAGTTGGAGCTTCATGATGATTTTTGTTCATTTCAAGTTTTTCAAGAATATTTGAAAGATTAAGTGGGACCAAACTATTGAGTTTGATGTCTATGGAAGCACACAAACAACACAAGGAAGAAGAAGAAGTTTGCATCACAATACAACACCAAATGAATTACCAAGTGAATGTACAAAGATAAGTAACTTGTTAGGGTTATAAGCATATATACAATTTGGGGGGAAACTTTCCTTGATGATCGTAAGTGTGTTCACACACATCACTACCAAAATATATCAACAAAACGCCCCTGGGGGTGATGCGGTGATCAAGGAGCTAGCACTCATGTATAAGGAAGTGCCAAGCTATTTGAAAATAGATCAATCCACAAAAGGAAGTAAGCCCAAAGCTTTGTGGGAAGCTTCAAACCTCCCTAGGCATAGCCTTGTGAAAAGCTCTACATCATTATCTTGTGTGAGCACATATGCCAAATTGATCTCTCAAGTTGAGAACCTCTCCTTCACATAATGATAGTGCACCTCAATGTGCTTTGTGTGAGCGTGGAACACAAGTTTCTTTGCAACTGCCAATCCACTCTCAATGTTAGTGAAGATGGTGGTGGCAAAAGACTGGACAACACCCAAATCAGCCACGAGGCACTTGAGCCACACACACTCAACATTCACTATGAAAGCTTCCCTATACTCAGCCTCATAATTGGAAGTGGCCATAGTAGGTTGCTCTTGCTCAACCAAGATATGCATGACCCCCCCCCTTGGGATAAAACAATCCAAGTAGTTGGGTACCCTTCAAGTAACAAAAGATGGGCTCAGCTTCCTACCATTGCTTGATGCCTAGGCAATGCATAAACCTACTTATCTTAGAGATAGAAGTCGAATATCAGGCTATGTTATGCATAAGTAAATCAAGCATCCAATAACCTACTAATAGAGAACAACATCAAATGCATCTTCAACATCATGGATACTCAGCCATAAGCCTCTTTTCATAGGAGTGGCAATAGGTTTGCAATCTTCAAGGCCAAAGTGTTGCAATTCCCCCATCAACTTGCACAAATTGAATGCCAAAATAATGATGCAAACACCCCAAAAATGACATCTCAAAATAGGCATGAAAATCCACCTTGAATTAAGCAATATGCTTCTCATTAGGACTAGTCAGAAACACATCATCAACATACACCAAAATGATTAGTACATCATCTGCATGCTTCACATAGAAGTTGATCTTAGTTGGACTATTCTCGAAACCATGTGCACAAGTAGGCATGTATCTTTTCATGCCAAGCACCTGGTGCTTGCTTCAAACCATATAATTCCTTTTTCAACATATACGCTTTGTTTTCATGCCCTTTCTGCACAAAACCATGGGGCTGAAATACGTACACTTTTTCATGTAACTCACAATTTAAAAATTTAGTTTTAATGTCCAACTGATATACATTCCAACCATGAATCAAGGAGGTTATAAAGGAAGGAGAGAATACAAGACATACACTGGTGATCAATGGGAAGAAGGTGATGCAAGGCACCCAATTGAGAATATTGGAAATGTGAATACATCAAACAGTGATAAGAGCTTGCAAAGTTCTCTATGTACCTAGCATCACCAAAAATTTGATAAGTGTAGGATAGATTCTAGAGAAAGGATTTCTAGTGAGGTTGAAAAACTATGGAGCCTATTTGGAGGATCCATACCACGGGCTCAAGAAGATTGCAAAAGGAGAAAATATAGGTAGACTATTCACCTTTTAACTCCATGACACAGGAACATGGTATTGTTCCATCATGGTACACAGTCTCTATTAGAGTTACAAGTGTGACACAAAAGGTTAGCTCATATTGCAGAGAGGTCCTTAAAACAAATTACCAGAGATAAAAGTATGTTTGAGCTACCCAATATCACACAAAAACACATGATTTAAGAATGTAGTGTATGATAATTTTTCAAGTCTCATAGGCATCCTATCACAATAAAGGGATAGATACATGGAGATATACTAGAGCTTGTCCGCACTGATGTGTCATGACCAAGAAGAGAAACATCTATTTCAAGGTAAACATATTATGTATCTTTAATTGATGATTGTAGTGGATGAACTATATTATATTTCATGAAGCATAAAGATGAAGTTTTTTCTTGTTTCAAAGAATATCTTGCACTCATAGAAAATCAAATAGGTAGAGCATTAAAGAGAATAAGGTCAAATGAGGGGAAGAATATTTCTTCCATGAGTTTGAATCTTCTTGCAAGCGAGAGGGATCAAAAGAAGGATTAGAGCTAGATATACACCACAACAAAATGGTGTAGCAAAAAGGAGGAATAGCACCATTGTGGAAGCAGCTAGGCCAATGCTTAATGAGAAGAATTTTTCCGATTACATACGGGAAAAGGCAATATCCATTGCAACAAACCTCATTAATAGGTTACCATCATTATTCTTGGAAGGAGTGACACCTTATCACGTTTGGAATGGAAGAGACCAAGATTGGATCATTGCAAGATCTTTGGATGCATTGCATATGCATATATACCTTCACAAATAAGAGGGAAACTTGATCCTAAGGTAGATAAATGTTTGTTCATAGGGTATGAACTAAATCAAAATGGTAATAGGCTATAAATCCTATTACTAAAGGATTCCGGTAAGTCCTAAATTATTTGAAAAGAATAAATCTTTGTTTGAATATGTTTGCAAGATAATCAACTTGCCCTATGACTTGGAAGATGACTTCCCAACTCTATCAAACAAATCTCCACACACTTTTAGAATTAAGTGAATCATATGATGACCAAAAGACACCTAGAAGGGATATCAAGTCATGGAACTCCATAGGCAAAACCAAAGTACAAGAATTAAGAGATGTAGCATGATCATCTCAACAAACAATGAGAAGGTCTACAATGCAAAAGAAGAAACCAAAAAGGTATGGGTATGATACATAAAGAAGAACTCTTATGGAACCATGAACAGGTACAAGGCTAGATTAGTGGCTAAAGGGTATGCTCAGACTTAAGGCATTGACAATGAGGAAAACTTATCTTCTTATAGAAAAGATGCTTACAATTTAAATACTCTGTGTATTACCTCTATGAAGAATTGGAAGATATACCAAATGGATGTCAAGAATTATTTCTTGAATGAACAGAGTATGCTTCTCTGAGAAGAGTAGATATCATCTTTAGTATGAGTGTATTGAGTTAGTTGATGCACTCACCTAGGATGCCACATATAAAGGCAGCCAAAAGGATCCTCAAGTATCTTAAAGGGACGATCAATGAAGGACTATTCTATTCTTACACCTTTGATATAGATATAAATATGTTTTATGATGTAAATTGGGCAGGATTAATAGATGATAGGAGAAGTACATCTGGTTATCTTTCATTTGCAGGGTCCAAATTCATTTTTTATTTATCAAAGAATCAATCTAATGTTTTTCTCTCCTTGATAGAATCTGAATACAGAGTATTAACCAATGCAACTAATGAAGATATGTGGATTGAGATGCTATATGTTGATGGAGGAATCAAGAATTCAACTCCCCATACATTTGGTGATAGTATGAGTTCTCTATATCTTGCAATGAATCCTATTTACCAAATACAGTGAGGCCCACTACCACTTTGTTAGGGAGAAGATCACAAACAAAGAAATTGAGCTTTCATATATCTCAAGTCAACAACAATGTGCATATATGGTGACTAAATATTTGGATGGAGTAAAGCTAAGAACATTCAAATCAATGATTGGACTTCAAGAAATTGCAAAAGAGTGAAGATTCAAGCATCTTGGGGAGTTGGTTTTACATATGCAAAGCCTGAGAACGTGACCATATAATTGGAACTCCATGAACTATGAGGATCATATTTCTTTGAGAGTAGTCTATCCTTTGTAACTAAAGGATAGAAAGTATTAATGTTTTAGGGGTTAATAGTCATTTGCAAATATTAACCCTAGAGCTTTATTCCAAGGTCAAGGTGTTTTACCACTACACCATGTATCCTTTAACGTTTACAATTGCAGGAGGGTCAAGAAGAGCTATGTATCCTCTATGTTGGGGATTTACTTCCTCTTCACTTTTTCCTCTTGGATTTATTGAAAGCAAACTTAAGCAAAGGAAATGTGTTATCATTAGTGTCCATGTGAAATTTCAAATGATCATGGGACACTTTTGTGTATGTTACTTAATAAAATAGATAGTTTCTTGGAAAACCACAAAATGTAAGTTTTGACTGCATTTCTAAATGTAGAATCTATGTTTAGGTCTCTTTCTACTCTGTAGTTTTTTGTGTGTTCAACATGTTTGTACACAGTACCATGTGTATCATTTGGGGCTTGAGTTTCTACTATAAACGATTTTCAATTTAAAAAAATCAAGAGTTATAAAAGATGAAGCATATGAAACTCATTTTCTATTATCAGAAATACTTGCATTACTACTAATCGAAAAAAAACCTTGACTTCCAACTTCATTATTTACATGTTTCCTTAATTTCATACTAGAAATCAAAGGAAACGTGGTATAGCATGCTCTCCCTCAATTTTATACAACATCCCATCATGCTGAATTTTCGAAGTGTTTGTATTGTAGCTTTGTGACAATGAAGGTTCTGAACTCTAGAGCCACTCTCTGCCTTAGACTAAGTCTAATCTTTCCATCATGATTTGAAAGTCCAATTTATCTTTATAGCCTTGGATTTATAGTTCCATATTAGAGATCATTGTTCCCAAATGCGAGTATCTTGATCCTTCATCATTGAAACAATTTATCTATGTAATGAAGGGCTGCCTAGAAGTTTTAACCTCTTGAAAAGGGTATAATTTATAAAAATATCTATTGTTAAATCATCAACCATGATCCAAAGGATGCAATCTTCAAACATATATATAATCTGACCAGGTCGTGAGGCCCAAAAGTTTGTTGATTCCACATGTTCTTGGATACTTGGAACTAGTGGGCACTATCACAATGCATCACTTGAACTTGCTTGTAATTCAAGTTTTCATTTAGATATAGCAGTTGATTCAACTGAGCTTGTTTTTTTCCTTTTCTCTTATAAGTCTTAGAGGGTCTCGTGTCCCTTCCAATTGCACATGCCCTACTTCTTTGTCTTTGATTTAGGCATTTAAATCATAAGTTTTCGTGTTGAGTTTTCTCAAAGTCCTCTTGAGGAAGAGATCTCTGAAAAACATGGGGTGTTTCGGTGTCAGTTTTGAAGATTTTCTCCATGTTTCCTTATGTTCTTGAAGAATACTTTTGGAATTAGTACCAATCCATTGCATATCCTTATGCAAGTTATCGTCCTAAATGTATGCAACCTTAGTCACCTCCTCAAGAGATTTATGTCGATGATGTTGAACTTCATCTCTAATTTACAAATTAAGTCCTCTAACAAAACCATGAAGCCTATATAAGCCATCCAAATTTTTCAATTTCAAAATTATCTCATTATAGTCTAAAATGTAAATGGATAATGACCTTCCTTCTATTGCACTCTATCCTAGGCTTCCCAGTATTGTTCCTTGTCATTCTAAGGGCGAAATTCTCTTTTAAAGAGGTTTTTTCAATTGAATTTAAGTCGAGGGTTTCTATTGAGTCTTATAGAGACCCATCCATCAGGTATAAGCCTTGGGGGCTAACAATATACTAGCATCCACTATTATAATAGGTTGAGGAGATTTCTAGAGATAGTGTACATCTTGTCACTTCTTTAAGAATGTAATCACGATGTCCTTATTCCTATCCTTATCTTGGGGCATATGAGACCTTCTCTTAAGGAAATATCTAATCGATGACTCAAGCCTACATCTTTTCTTGATGGATTAGAAAATAGAGGAGTGGAAGGAGTCATCAACCTAAGATGACTTATCATTATAGTTAGGAAAAATACATCCATTTGGAAAATTTCAGAATTTTTTTCCATAGACATGGTCATCATAGTAGTTGCTATAGTATTAGAATGACTATCTAGAGGTGTTCTACTTACTCCTTGGGATACTTAGAGTAAAGGCAAGATGGTACTAAGTTGAATATGAACTGAACCAAAGTTTTGGTAAAGCTCCATAACCTTCTATTGTACTTTGGAGTGACTTACATGCTTGCCACATGTCCTAGTCCTCCAGAGTCCACTAAAGTGATTGATCAATGATGTGTTCAACTCCTTTGATACTAACTCAAGATGGATCTTGTAGATGGGCTTGGAGCTCTTGAGAAAAACTCTCACCCACATCTCACATGGAATTTGAACCCAAGACCTCCTTCTTCCCATCTCTGAGACTTAACCATGAGGCTAAGCTATTTGTATGGCCTAGTCTCTATAAAACATTGTTGTTAACTTAATCTTCTTGGTTAATTCAAGTCACTTTATGACACAACTCCAATACTATGATGCTGATACCCAACATGTAAGATTTGTGCATCAATGCCCACACTCATCTCAAATGTCAGTAAAGACATCTAGCATGGAAAATAGAAACTAGAGAGGGGACTGTTGGAAGAAGCTAAGAAAATGATGAGAGAATCACCATAATCAAAGAGTTCAAAGCACAACCAAAGGTGCAATAAAAGGAGAGTACACATATGGAAGTGAACAAGGAAAGAGCTATCAATTTCTTCCATCTTAAACTCACCTTAGAATAGGTTATTTCCTACTTTTTACCCAAATTCTTTGTAAGAATGCCTATTTTGGGCATAAAATCGTAGGTTTCTCATAAGTTGGGCCCACAATGTCAAAGAAAAGTAGTAGCAAGCTTCATGGGCATGAATAGAATAGCTAGACCAATCTTTGTAATTTCTTGATACCATTCTAGTCTCCAAATAACCTCTCCACACTATTTTTAAAGTTAGGTTGGAAATTGCAATGTGGACATAGCTCTTAAAAGGTCTATAAAAGAGAAAGATCTCTCATTTGATTGGGTAACGTGTCTAGGGTGATCTTAGAAACTTGAAAATATTTGTAGCTCTAAACTTAGAGTTTTTTGATAGAGCAAGCTTCTTGGAGCATCATTTGCTTTCCTATTGATGAGTCTATTTTTGTTTGCATGCATGGTGACATCTATGCATGTGCATACCTTCCTCTTGTTGTAGGTGCATGTACCTTCATTTCATCTCATATGGTTTTCACATCATTGATGGGTCGCTTAATGCATACAACATTCTCTTCATTGTGTTTCACTTGAAGACTAGAATGATGCAAGTATTACAATTATATAACCCATTATATGATAAGGAGGACTTGATTAGAAAAGACCATATTGAAGAAATTTCAAGTTGACCTAGATAAGATGAATGGAAAGTTGCTCGGTGAGGAGGCACAACACATGCTCAATGAAAGGACACAAGGGATGACCATATATGTGATAGAGATGCTTCAATTTAGCTAGAACATTGACTTGAGTAAGCTCCTTGACATTGATCCGAAGATAACCAACATATTGGTTGTTTCTTATTCATCCAAGAGAGGATACAAAAACCAAGTGAGAGATAAAATCCACAAATGATTTTCTAAATTGTAATCTCCTACTCAATTTGAATGACAATAGCCTTGAAGAGTATTCCGTGTGGTATACTAAATACCAAATTTTAAGTTGCTTCCTATATCCCTTACAATCTACATGACTACATTCCAATGGCTTTCATTTGGTTTGTAAGAGAACCTCCTCAACAATCCATCATCACACCAAATATTTGTTCGAGCTTTGCAAAAGAATATAAGACTTCCAACAAGAGTTTTGTACTTCTTCGTATCTAAAATAGGAGTATCATCATATATTGGGAGGTTTAGCTCCATCGATGTGCCAATGGTTTGTTAGTCCATCATCTCGAAAGTCTTAAGGAGTTTTGTAGAACATTTCTCTTATGGTATGAAAATCCCACCTCCCTTTTTCTATACTTCATTTCCAACAAAATAATGAGCAGTGGATGAGATTTTCTATCTCAAAATCATGGCTCAAACTTAGAGGAGATCCATCTCAAACTCAGAGGAGATACATCTGAGAAAGAGACATACACATACACACACAGATAATTGTAGAAAAACACACATAGAGGTAGATGCAGACATGTTAACACACACGCACACACACACAGGCTCTCAATTATAATACACACAAAGTATCGTTTCTTAGTTAAAGTTAGTTGCCTTTCAATATTTACCTTTACTTTAGTTGCTAGAACAAATGGATACGTTCAGGTTTAGGTTAGTTGAGAAGACTCACTTATATTGACTTCGTTAATTCATTGATTGAGGCAAATGCTCATCGTTATTTCTGTTTACTTTTAAGTTATTTCATTACTTTTTAGTTTATTTTCGATGTATACATATATTTGGATTTGAGTAGTTTTTATATTTACTCTATATTATATTTTTCTCATATATGCATATTATAAAGATTAAAGTAAGTTTATAGATTTTGTACTTCCCTAGTACATATTATATTAATATCACATTTAGGTAATTCACTAAGACACATAAATAGTACATGAACACTTATGCATACTTATAGACACATATATTTTTTGCACACGCACAAATATTATTATGAAAAGCTTTGAAGGAGTGGAATGAACGGAATTTACTCAATGAAGGGAAACCATTATGACACCGAAATCCAAATTACCATTGTACCAAGTCTAGCTAAGCCATCTACAAGCCATGAATGGTACAAATATAACCTTCATGTATCATGATTTACAAGTATGCAATACAATATACAATCATGAAGGACATAGAATGGTCATGTAATAAGAAACCCCTTCTCAATGTTTACATAATGATGAATCAAGTAGGTTTGTTTCTTATGTCCATCTACCAAAGATCTCAATTGAGCTTCTTCTTTCCAAGTGCTTTGTGGATATTCCAACATATTTTTCTTCTATAGAACAATATTCCAAATCCATATTTTTTCCTCTAAGGGCTCATGGATATAGTGATACTAGACCTCCATGTGTTTTGTAGCAGCATGAAGCATCGGTTTTCCTACAATTACCATACAACTTTGATGATCACATTTGAGTGTAATTTCCATCTATGGTAGAAGGCCTATATCTACAAAAATTCTCCTTCATTAGACTTCCATACAAGACGAAAAACAAGTTGTTCTATGCTCTACTTGAGTGGAAGAATTGTGAGTTTTGGTTGCTTCTTACTCATCCAAGATAGGATACAAAAACCAAGTGAGCAAAAAAATCCATAACTAATTTTTTAAATTATATTCTTAATTTGAATCACAATATCCTTGAAGATTATTGTGTGTGGTATGAAAAATACAAAATTTTAAGGTTCTTCCAATATACCTTACAATCTACATGGATCCATTCCCATGGATTTCATATCTACATGGCTACATTCCAATGGCTTTCATTTGGTTTGTAACAAAGAATCCTTAACAATCCATCACTGCAACAAATATTTGTTCGAGGTTTGCAAACAAATGTTAGAATTCCAACAAGAGTTTTGTACTTCTTTGCATTTAAATTAGGAGTATCATCATATATCAGGAGGTTTAGCTCCATAGATGTGCCAATGGTTTGTTAGTCCATCATCTCGAATGCTTTAAGAAGTTTTGTAGAATATTTTTCTTGTGATATGAAAATCCCACCTCCGTTTTCCATACTTCAATTCCAATGAAATAATGGAGTAGTCATTGGGTTTTTTAATCTCAAAATCATGGCTCAAGCTAGGAGAAGATTATTTGATGGAGTCTACATCATCCCTTGGAATGAACAAATCATCTGCATACAAGATGAAAACCACTAACTAGTTATCTTTTCTCATATTAACATACGAGTTTGCATGAGAACTATCTTTGAGAGACTACATGTATGGAAAAGATTGGAATATGGTGGTACCAATCTCTTTGAAGCTTGCCATATAATGACATTTTGAGCCTACAAACCTTGTCTTGTAGATGGCCTATCGTAAAACCTACTGGTTGGGATATATACCTCCCCCCTTGAGGATCCCATTCAACAATGTGGTTTAACATCCATCTAGAATGCATACCACTTTTTATGTGTAGCAACTCCAAGTAATGTGCAAATATTGGAAACTCAAGTTGTTGGTGCAAATCTTTCCACGTATGAGAATCCTCTAAAGCATCACTAAAACGTGGAGCTTTTTAGTTCTCCTAAGTATCATCTACTTTATATTTTTGTCTCCAAATCTACTTAATACTTACAACCTTTTTCTTTGGGGGAAATCAATGAGCTTGAAAGTATCGTTTTCTAGTACATTTTCATACAGAACCTGCATTGTTGCTTTCCACTAAGGGTGTTCTAGTGCTTCACCTATAGTTATGGGATCTTTTATTAATCCCATGACTTCAACTTTAAGAGTCATATTAATTACAGTTTGATGACTATCAACAAGTTCTTCGATGTCTCATTTATGTATGCATTACTCTAATTGACATTCATATTTTCTCTCTCATATTAGCAAGTATGAGTAGGTTTATTCATAGCCTAGGTATCAAACATAAAATTGAATGTGATTTGAATAATACACATAAATAAGGCATACAAAAACTTGTTGCTGGAAACCAATGTCAAACGCATCGCTTGCATGATGAAAACTCAATCATGAACCTATCTCAATGGGCATTGCAAAAGGGGGTTATAGTTCTCAAAGAGAAAAAATTCTAGAATGAACTACCAATGTTTTTAAGCACAAAAAATGCCTCCATCGACTTGGATAATTTGAATTCTAGAATGATGATGCAAAAGTACAAAATCCAAGGTTTCAAAAGATTCATGCAAATCAGCCTTAGAGTCAAAACTATGCATCGCAATAGGACTATGTGGGAAACATGTATGATGTCACCATGTTAAATAGCAATGATTCTTTGTCTTCTCTCAATGATTCTTTACAATGATGCAATATGTACTTGTAAAAAATCTCTGCCTTTCAAACACCATACAATGTTTGCCTTGGAAAACAACATGATTAAAAGCAAGTGGGTCGCTCATGAGGGTGAAGAAAAAATCATTAACGTTTTTAGCAACTCTCTTTAAATTGTTAATCACATGTTTAATCCTAGGTCTCCCACTAGTTTTGACCCATCATAGCTATTACCCCTACTTTGTGGGATACATGGGATCCCAACAGCACAAAGCCCATTCACTGTATGATTGTTATTTTATAACTCAGGCATGGTAGATTAGGCCTCAACCAAAGTTCCTTTTTGAAAAAACAATTAGCAATGATTAGGAGCACACCATCTGCAAGCTTCACAAAGAAGGAGCTTTCAATTGGACTACTCTATACATACACTTCTTCATGTAATCACCAATCAAATATTCAGTTCTAATGTCAATCTAATCTTCATTCCAACCATGATGAGCTACGAGTGCACAAATGCTACAAACGACGGTCATTTGGCATGTGGGAGCAAAGTTCTAATCAAAATGATGCCTCTCTCTTGAGCATAACCTTTTCAGTTATGTGCTTCATCAAATGAAATATGCTCATTCTCATCGCAAAAACTAGAGACAACCATTGCATAAAAGTTTGATGCAAACTAAACACTATGAGATCCTAAAATAGTATGATTGACAAAGGTGCATCTAATTTTCTTTCTCTCAAAGTCTATGCTGGCCATTTAGGCATAGTTTTTTCCCTAATCTACGTCACCATTCTCATCAACAAGTGCCTCATGTAAATTTGCATTAGAATGGAATGATTTGCATCATTATTTAAAACCTTTGAAGGCTACAAAATTGCCTCATTTGGACCAGGACTTGACTAACCACCTGTAAAAAGAGGCAAGAAAGTGACATAGACATCTTTAGAGTTAGCTATTGTCTCCTTTGTACATGAAAGTAAGGAGTAAATTGCATGTTCCACAAAAACAATGTCATTACTAATAGGAATGTATTTATTGGGTAAAAGCATGTTAATGTGAACACTTTATAGGAGTATTTATCGTTTTTAAGCCCATCACTTTTTAGCTATTTCAAAAGCTTTTTAAATAGCAAAAAAAAATAAATTCATAAAATATCAACTTGCTAGACATACAATCACTACTCATGTGGTAGCCCGTTGGGTATCATGGCTGGAGTATCAATAGTAAATGTCATTATTCCTCACGTAATTACTCTATTCTTTCTTTTTGCAACACCATTCTGTTGAGGAGTATAAGCAATAGTAAGGTGTCGAGTAATACCTTTCTCATCAAGAAATGTCTAGAACTCTTTTGACAAGTATTCTCCACCTCTATCACTTCTGAGAATCTGGATAGTTTCCTGACTTTCAACCATAGCTACAAACTTCTTCAACATAGGAAAGACTTCTGGCTTCAACTTAAGACCATAGATCCATGAGTATCTCGTAAAATCATCAATGAATAGAACAAAATACATGAATCCCTCAATAGATTCTGCTCTCATAGGTCCATTCACATCTGAATGAATAATGTACAATTTCCTGGTAGCTGTAATATGACCATGTTTCTTGAAAGGTAGTTTATGCATCTTACCTTCAAGACAACCTTCATATATATCTGAATCATCTGGTAGCTCGAATGAGGGTAAACTCTCAACCACTCCTCTATCTTTGATACTCTTGAGAGCTCCAAAACTAATATGTCAAAATCTTTCATGGCATAGCTTCATATCTTCGAGCGGTGACGAAGATTTGACTGCATATGCATGACCGATTTTTGACAAAACAAAGATCCCTCCTCTATGCTCACCTTGTAAAATACACTTGTTTTCTTTGTGTGATAAGATCTTACAAAGATCTCTCTCAAATACAACTTTAGAACCATCACCTAAAAATGCAGATATAGATAGCAGATTCTTCTTCATTTGAGGTACATAAAAAACATCTGAAATCTAAAAGTTACCACCTTCTCTTGACTTTAGGGTTATTGTACCTATTACCACAACATCCAAATCATTTCCATATGCAATAGTAACTCTTCTACCTAAAGAATAGGAAAGAGAAGAAAACACATCTCTGCAACCTATCATATGCTTTGTAGCACCTGAGTCAAATATCCAAGGACTTGCTGAAAGAACTTGTAAAGCTGCCTGATCAAAAGCTACTTCCTCAATGGTGATACAGGCATAAGAATCACCTTGAGATTTCCCTTTTTTATCATCTTCTGCAACATTACCTGATGCCTTTTTCTTTTCTGTTGCAATCCTTTTATAACATGCTGCTTTTAAATGTCTAGGTTTCTTGAAGTAAAAACATATTACTTCCCTCTTCTTAGAAGAATTCTCTTTAGATGTAGTAGAAACAGTATCTGAAGTAGAAGGTGAGAGGGTCCTACTTTCCTTCTTGGGTTGCTTTTCCTTCTTATCCTTCTTCTTCTTTTTACCCTTTGATGAAGATAAAAGTGCTTCTTCATTCTCTTCCATTCCCTTCAACTGATCTTCATCTTGAAGTAACACAAACTCTAGCTCTTCAAATGTAACCTCTCTATCTCTTGCGGTAAGGGTAAGAGTGGTTATAAAAGATTGATATGAAATAGGAAGTGAGTTAATCAGCATATTTACCATTTCTTCATCTGATATCTCAACTCCTACATTTAAAAGTTGATCTCTCAAGTCAACGAGTCTTGTAATGTGGGTTTGAATTGACTCACCAACCTTCATCCTTGTATTTGCTAGTTGTCTCCTCAAGTGAGCTTTCCTAGCAGGATTTCTCCTCTGAAAAAGATTCTCAAGCAACCAAGCTTATCTAGAGCTTTTGCAAGATCTGATCTATGGTAGAATATTCTTTTTAACACTCATTGCTATAAATGAAAGTGCTAAAGCATCTCTATCATCCCACCTTGCCTGATCTTCAGTAGGAGGAACTCTAGGTAAAGACCTACCTGTGACTCTGGATGTCAAAGTGGTTACCTCTTCTTCAGTTGGTTCTGCAATAGTAATTCCAATACCTCTTGAAGATGTTGTGGCTCCTTCTTCGCCTTCTCATCTAGGTCTTGTTAAGAATCCATTGACGATACTCCATAAATCCTTTGTAACTAAAATATTCATCATCATGGAACTCCACATGGGATAATTAGAAGATCCATCCAACTTGTCTTCAATCTCAATTCTAATCTCACTCATCTTAACTAAGTGTGTATGTCGATTATGCTCTGATACCAAGTGTTGGAATTTGGGGCCCATGATCATTCCAAACTAAAACCTTTTGAGCATACACACTTAATTAATTAAGATGATAAGTGAGAGATAGAAAGAAAGAGATCTTGAGATAGAGAACACAAGCTGGATGCTTACTCGCTAAAAAATAGATGTCCAAAATTACAACATGGGAGTACTACTCAACCATATAAAGTGGTGCACTCACTAATAGAAGAATATCCAAGAAGATGATGATACAAAATTTAGATTATGTTGAAATAATCTAAGTATGTGTGAAGTGAACGAGCAACGAAGCTAACCTTATTCTCACAAAATACTGTAACAAAATTGTAAATCAACCAACCCTAGTTTTGAGATTAGGGTAGAGAAACCCTAAAAACACAATATAAGGTTAACTCACAAAAGATAGTTGCCACCACCTTGTAGAAGACTTCTTGCTCCATGAGATTAGCCTTTCCTTCACCAAAAATCCACCTCCAAAGCTTTAGAACACCAAGAACGTCACCTCCTCCAACTGTGTGAGGCTCCTCCTTGATCTCCTTGAGAGGATTGCTTGATGAGTGATGATACAACAATGCGACTATGCTTCTTTATATAGGTTGTGAACTCCAATTGAAAAGCAATAGCGAAGAACCTTCAATAAAGCAAATCGTACAACTGCTACGTGATCAACCATCAAAAGCTTTATCGAAAAGCTCTCGTCAATTGAAGCTTTTGTGAGAAAAAAACAATGCAAGAGAAAACTCTTTTGCGTTGTTGCCAACGGGTTTCGAACCCTGGTGGCACGTATGTGAGGCCACTACACTATCGAAGGTGCCCAATGCCTTTTGTTGAGAAGAACTTTTTTTGAACAACTTCTATTGCTGGAAAACTGAGCCTTTGGGACATTGTTTCCAACACAATTAGGCTCTCAAATCGTAACCATAGATGCATTAACTATGGAATTAGACACCAACAAAAGGATTCTTGAAATGATCAAACATAGAAGGAGAACTCAACAAAATATTGGGTGCAACTTTTCCTTTACTCAGAAAACTTTTACATTAGTTGATGAGAGATATCTACTTCACTTCTAGAGTGTCTAATCACTCTTACAACTTCTAATTCATCATCTCTCCTACTCTCTCATACATGCCCCGACTTTCTACTTGTATATATAAAGGCATATATGTACAAGCTCATGACCTACAAAAGTATATGTGAGCTAATTACAAGTTTAATGTACATATGTATAAAAGTCTTTATTCCCTGATTATGCACTATCTTTAAGTTTCATTTGTTGGTATTTCCTTCATCTTTTGACTTCAACCCTTTTTCCAAGGCATCAACTGATGGTTGACTTGCACCAACATTTCCCCCTCAATCATCAATTGATGTTTTCTCTATCTTCTTTATACCTGCCATACCTTTGAATCTTTGTAGCTTTGGTCCATCCAAGCTTTTGGTTAGCATATCTGCAATCTGATCTTTTGTTCAAGTATGTATGACTTCAATCTCCTTATCAATCATCTTCTCTCTCAAAAAATCATATTGAATTTCAATATGTTTATTCCTGGCATGAAAAACAAGGTTAGTAAATAGATACAATGAACTCGTGTTATCTCCATGAATAGTGGGTGTACTCTAAATGATGTCAAAACTCTTCATAAGAGTCTTTAACCGTATGACCTCCTTTGCGGCTTTGACCATACCTTTATACTCTACCTATGCATATGACAAAACAACTGTATGTTGTTTCTTAGAACACAAAGAGATTAACTTATCTCCCACATAAGACAAGTACCCATAGGTTGATCTCCTATCATCAGGATTACCTGCCCAATCTGTATCACTACATATCTTGATGTTTGTTTCTGATGCAAAACCATAATACAAACTTTCCTTGAGTGTACCCTTAATGTGTCTCAACACTCTTTGTCCTACAACCCAATGTTCGTTCCTAGGACAATGCATGAATTGAGACAACACTCCAATTGCATATGACAAATCAGGTCTAGTTAAAGTAACATATATTAGAATACCAACCAGACTTTGCTCAATTTGTGATTCACCTCCATTAGAGTAGGTGCTATCCTGCAATCTTCCATTTTAAACTTGATCAACAAGTTCTTTAAATACCTTTCTTGAGTCACATATACTCCATGTTGAGTATATGAGACCTCCATGCCCAAGAAATATGACAAGTCACCTAAGTCACTAATCTTGAACTTTTTCTCCATTTTCTTCTTGAGACTTTGTATGCCCTTTTCATCTGTACCTATAAGAATTATATCATCAACATATATGCACATGTAAAAGAACCCATCATCACTTGCTTTGACAAGCAAGCTACTATCTGCTTTAGAAAATTGGAAACTAGTTTCTTAAGAACTTGACAAGTCTATAATTCCATGCCCTTGGGGCCTACTTCAAACCATACAAAGCTCTCTTGAGCTTGCATCCATATTCTGAATACCTTTTATCTCTGAATCCTTCTGGTTGCTCCATGAAAACATCATCTGAAATGTAACCATTTACAAAAGCATTCTTCACATCTAATTGACATAGTTTCCAACCTTTACATGCAGCAATGGCTATGAGTGTCCTTATGGTTGTCATCTTTTCCACAGGACTATAAGTCTCATAATAATCTATACGTTTGAGCATACCCTTTCACAACAAGTCTAGCATTATACCCAGACACACTTCCATCTGCATTCCTCTTTGTTTTGTAGACCCATTTGCATCCAATGATCTTCTGACTATTTGTTTTAGGAACCAAGTCCCATGTCTCATTTTCCATCAATGCATCATACTCTTCCTGCATAGCTTTCTCCCGATTTTCCTTACCTTTTGCCTCTTCATATGTAGAAGGGTCTTCCTTTGCTTTCACCATATAAGCATAGTCTTTAGTAGTCAAAAACGAAGTGTCATAGCTATACCTTGTAGCTTGCCATTTGTGTCTTGATGACCTTCTCAGTTCTCCACTTCTTGAAGTTTCTAGTTCATCACATTTTGGATCAAACCTTGGCACTTGCTCAACTTCAACGTGTGCTTCATTATTATCTTCTTCATCAAATATCTGAACCTTTGATTTAACTTTCTTTTCATTCAAAACTTCTTCATCATCTGCATGATTATTGATTGTACCTCCATACCAAGTACCTTGCTCATCAAATGTAACATCCTTTGACACAATGAATTGCATTGTGGATGGACTCCATAGGCTATAACCCATGTGCTTGTCATCATAACCAATGAATACATGCTTTTCAGCTTTAGGTTCTAATTTATGCCTCAACTGAGATGGCACATATGCATAAGCCAAACCTCCAAATACTTTGCAATGATCTAAGGTAGGTCTTTTACCACACCAAGCTTCATATGGTGTCTTACCCTGCAAAGCTTTACATGGTAGCCTAGTAACCAAGTATGTAGCTATATTTACAGCCTCAGCCCACAAATAATTGGGACAATTTTTCTCCTTCATCATCGATCTTGCAAACTCAACAAGAGTTCTATTTCTCCTTTCTGCTACATCAATTTGTTGAGGAGAGTACCTACAAGTAACTTCCCTTTTTATGCCTGCATTCCATAAGTAATCACTAAACTCATTAGAGAAATACTCTCCCCCTCCATCTAACCTTAGTCTCTTCAACTTTTGACTTGTGATTCTTTCTGCATACACATGATAATGTTTAAATGTATTGAATACCTTTGATTTATCTTTGATCACATATATAGTGATCCACCTGGTAGCATCATCAACATAAATCACATAATATCTTGAGCCATTAATATTGAAATCCTTTGATGGTCCCCACACATCTGTGTGTACCAAAACAAGTTTCTCTGAATAGATGAAACCATGCTTAGTATATGATTGCTTATGAGCCTCACCTAATTGACATGCCTCACATCTGTATTTCATATGTTGGCCTGCAACATTAAGTAATCCAAGCACCGAATCATTGTTAACCATATCCTTAATACCTCTTTCATTGAAATGTCCAAGCCTTTTATGCCAAAGATCTAACTCAAAGATCTTATGTCCTCCATAAAGGAACAAGGCATGAACAACATTGCCTTGAATCTTCAGTGTGAAGATTCTTCCTTCTTTGTTTATACCTATGTTTAGGGTCTTCCACAAAAACTCCATCATTAGTGAACCTTACTTCATAACCTTTTTCAACAATTTGCCCTACACTTATCAGATTCTTTGGAATTGTAGGAACATACAAAACCTTACTCAGAAGAGTACTTTCATCCTTGGCCTTCACTAATCCAATTGAATTCACATTATGCTTTGTATTATCACCTATTTGAGCTGCATGATTAGTTACCTTATTCTCCAAATCATTCATCAAAGCTATGTTACCACTCAGGTGATTGATACATCCTGAGTCAATGTAGAAGATTCTTTGATCTTCACTTTGTCTTTCACAAGTTGCATTCATAATCAAGATTGAATCCTCCTTCTGATTTAAAGCATAATTGTAGTAGGTATTGCTATAGGATTGACTTTGGAAACCTCTACTTGCACTTCTTCAAAAGTAACCTCTACCTCTGAAATTACTTCTTTGGTTTCTACCACCTCTTCCTCTTGAATTAAAATTCTGACTATATCCTCCATTATTCTTATTATTATGCCAACAATCATGAGCTCAATGATTTGCGCTACCAAAAATCCAACAAGATTTGGCTCCATCTTTATTGCTTCTACCTCTACCTCTACCTTTCCCACCTCCTCTTCCTCTTAGGAAGTTGGCTTGGCTAGTTGTACCTTCTTCTTCATTTAATTGTTGCTTGCCTTTGCTATTCTTCTTCTTGTCCTTTGAATACATTGCTTGACCTGTACTCTTATCAACATCACCTTGACATCCTGCTCAAAGGTTAGCATATGTCCTAGAAATTGATTGAAGTCAGGAGTAAAATGATCTAGTGACAATTCAATGGACAAAATGAATGGATTCCATTTCTCATCTCCTCTCAAACCTGTGAGAATTTGCCTTACCAATTTATCCTCTTCAATATCTTCATCAACTACTCCTAATGCATCTGCAATGTCCTTCATCCTTATTACATAATCAGAAATGGATTGAGAGGCCTTCTTCTTGAATGTGGTAAACTCTACCCACAAAGATGCCTTCCTTGACTTTGTAGTGTTTTGGGAATGCTCCTCCAAAGCATTCCATATGTCACTTGCACTCTCAAGTCCTCTAATATGAGGTAACAAGTAGTCATTGACTCCCATGTAGATAATGCTCCTTGCTTGAGCATTCTTCTTCATCTATGTCTTCAAATATGAGATTTCATCCCTTGTTGGAACACTAGGATCTCTGAACTCTGGTTTTTCTTCTTCACCTGTAATGTATCCTATCAAGTCTTTGCTCATAAGATGAGCTTTCATCCTCATTTACTAAGATAGATAATTTTCTCTATTTAATTTCTTTATTTGAAGAGAATCTCCCATCTTTTCTTCACCTGTGTAATAAAATCTTCAAGCATTATGAGGAATAAGTGAATCTTTACTTTGAAAGTAGTTCCCTTTGAACTTCTTGATAGCTTCAGGCCTCCTTCTCTAGATTTTACTTCAAAATTTCACCTTTTGAATCTTCAAAGGTTGATTTCTGTATAACTGAAAGAGTCGGGATCCTTCTTTCTTCAATTCTGATGATTCTTGCAGTGATACCACTCATGGAGAGTGTTAATCTCCAAAAGAACAAGCTATCCTTGATGTTAGAGAGCCTCTATATCAAGAGTAACTCAAAACCTCTACCAATTTGGAGGACTAATGCCATATTACCAAAATTTTGAGCTAACTATGAACAAACTCAACACACAGAAAGTCTGCTTCACTTTATCCACTCATAGACTGATCAAACATATAAAGTTTTCAATGAAAATTTGTATGAAGTGTTGGATAATTATTGTGCACACTCGCAAAGTTAAAACGTCTCAAAAGATTTAGTAAATTTTGAGAAATAATCCAAACAATCTACCTATGTCTGAAATTGTACTCTTGCATAAGCGACTTTGACACCTATAACTTCTAATGCATGATTCTCCCAAAGTAGATCCCATTTAATCAAATGCTTTTAGCCATAGATGGCTTACCTTCCAACATAAACTTTGATTCCTTATTTTTGTAAAATGTTACACTATGCACTGAGATCTTATCAATTCTTTGAAGATGGAGATTGCGCCTGTTTTAGAAGACACTCATCACTTCTTCACATATAAATGTTCCTACACATAATTCTCTTATCGTGTTTACAATTAGGCTCTCAAATCTTAACCATACATGCATTAACTATGGAATTAGACATCTACAAAAGGATTCTTGAAATGATCAAACAGAGAAGGAGAACGCAACAAAATATGGGGTGCAACTTTTCCTTTACTCAGAAAACTTTTACATGAGTTGATGAGAGACATCTACTTCACTTCTAGAGTGTCTAATGACTCTTACAACTTCTAGTTCACCATCATCTACTCTCTCATACATGCCCCGACTTTCTACTTGTATATATATAGGCATATATGTACAAGATCATGACCTACAAAAGTATATGTGAGCTGATTACAAGTTTAATGTACGTATGTATACAAGTCTTTATTCCCTGATTATGCACTATCTAAAAGTTTCATTTGTTGGTCTTTCCTTCACTTTTTGATTTAAACCCCTTTTCCAAGACATCAATTGATGGTTGACTTGCACCAACATTAAGAACACAGGTCTTGATATGATGAAGACAAACAAAAGGTACCTCTATCATATGATCTTGATTCTGATTCTCATTAATTAGGATGCAAGCATGATACACACGTCGAAGATCCAAGAAGTGATACACATGATGACAAAGATAAAAAGGAAAGGATTACAAGATATGGAAGTTAAGAGGCAAAGCAAAGATGTTAGAGTGTGGACAATGCTCCAAGCAAGCACCTAGGAGGTCAACAAGGGAGAAAAGACAACCAGAAAGGTATGGATATGATTCCACATTTGTCACAAAGCATTCAATATATTTGGCAAAGGAATCAATTTTAGAGAAGCCCTCAACCTATGAAGAGGCAAAGGGAAACCCTAACTAGGGAAAGGCCATGAAAGAAGAAATAGATGCATTGAAGGAGATCAACACTTGGATTTGGTTTTAATGTCACCTAATCAAAAGGTAATTGGTTGCAGATGCATATATAAAGTTAAAAGAGACTCAGATGGGTCAATTTGTAGGTACAAGACAAGATTAGTTGCCAAAGGATGCTCAGAAACTCATGGTATAGACTATGAGGAAACATTCTCACTAGTTGCAAAGATGACGTCAATCAAAACATAGATAAGTGTAGCTACTACAAGAAATTGGAGACTCCTCCAACTTGATGTAAAAATTGCATTCTTAAATGGTTGGATAAGTGAAGAGCTATACATGTCATAACCACCGGGATCTGAAAACCCTAATCATACATCTTATGTTTGCAAACTTAAGAAAAGCATTGTATGGATTGAGACAAGCTCATAGAGCTTGGAACTATAGGTTGGTTACATACCTTCAAGATCATGGGTCCAAACCTAGCAACACAGATCCTTCTCTATTCATCAAAAGAGATCACAATGAGGTTATCTATCTATGTGTATATGTAGATGATATTATTGTGACAGGTGTTGATCTGAATGGCTATCAAAGGATCAAGAGATACATGCAAGAAGAGTTCAAAATCGCTGACTTTCAGAGAAGATACATTCAAAACCTACTTGTCACGTTCAGAATGGAAAACACAAAGCTTGCAAGTACACCTTTGGAATTTAACCATAAACTAAGTGTTTATGAAGGTGAGCAGATTGATGATCATGAAGAGTATCAGAGCTTAGTTGGTATCTTGATATATGCTACTCACACAAGACCAAACATATCATATAGTGTGGGAGTGCTTAGTCAGTTCATGCACTCACCAAGAAGGCCACACATGGATCCTCAAAAGAGAGTACTCAAGTACCTCAAAGGGACACTTAATGAAGGTATCTATTATCCTTCCTCTTCAGATTTAGATATCAAAATCTATTCAAATGCAGATTGGGTAGGAGCAAAGGATCATAGAAGAAGTACCATTGGATACTTAGCATTTGCAGGTTCAAAACTGGTGTCATGAAGTTCCAAGAAGTGACCAACAATTGCTCTATCTTCAATCAAAGCAGAATATAGAGGTCTAACTATTGCAACTCAAGAAGCAATATGGCTTAAGAAGTTGTACTTAAATTTGGAAATTGTAAGCTCCAAAACTCACTTACTTGGAGATAATGTATGTTCCAAGCATTTGGCTACAAATCCAATTTTTCATGCATGGAAAGCACATATAAGTCCATTACCACTTTGTAAGAGAGAAGCTTATGTCAAAGGATATTGACATTTCATTTGCTCCCATTGAGAAGCAAATAGCAGACATGATGACAAAGGCACTTGATGGGATAAAGCTTTGTAGATTCAAAGCTATGGCAGGTATTCAACCTATCAGAGAATGAAGACTCAAGCATACTTTAGATTGAGGGGGGGCTTTTGGAGCATCAAGCTTTCATTATGCTTGAGGTGTACATGATCTTCATCAAATCCATCATTTGAATGATGCCACATATACTCCTTGTAGAGTTTTATTTGCATTCATTTACTATATTGAGAGTTTGATCATAGGATCACCTTCTTATGTAATTTACAAAGCATTTCATCTTTGTAAACAAAAAGTGTAAAATGCCTAAACACCATGAGTTAGAAGTGTTTGGGATTGATTCTCGATTAGTCAATCAAAAAGTAGATATGACTTCAACTTTCTCTTTTCCTAGATAATAGGAAAAGATTCCAATCAATCTAAACTAGCAAAAATATCTAAATTCGAATTCAAATCCATCAAGAAAAGGTGTAGTCATATCCTCATGAGTCCATTTAAAAACTCCAAAACATTTGGAGTAGATTGTTCATTTGAAGCAATATATATACTCTTTTTATTGCTTGGTGCCATTTTTGTTCACTGCTCCTTCCTTTGACTCAGTCAATGTGTAGAGATTGTTGCTCTCTCTACAAAGCATCAAATCAAGTGTTTAAGCACTCATTGGAAAAATATATCTGTCTAGTTTATGTGTACAAATTTGTAAGACATTAAGTTCATTACTTTTAGAGAAACTCAAGTTTTCCAATCTCACGGCATTCTTTGTACATCCTTGAAAAATCAGGATGACACTAGTTCAATGTTAAGGTGATTGCTCCTTCTATAAATGTTATAAATTGGTGTTTTTATGCATTTTAGCAAGCCAACCCTATGTATGACACTCCCTTAAGAGGAAGTTTTCCAATTAAAACTATGCTGGCTGCTCTTAGTGTTTGAAGTCATAACTTCCATCCATTTTTAGAAGGATTTATTGAGCTGGTCAAGGTGCAAGATATCTATTTTGCATCAACTTGTTCTTATTGATGTTCCAAAGTACCTATTGGGTTTTATTGCACTAACCACAAGCTTACAAGGTCTACTTTACATATCCAAAGAGCTAGGGCTGGTACTATGCTGGTTTGCATGACCAAATTCACCACCTCACAACTCAACTCTCCAAGCCTCTCCAAGCTTCTCCAACTTCTTTCACAAGCCACTTGTGCTGGCAAACCAAAACATGTAAATATGTTTGGCACAAAAGGACAAAATTTCCTACAAAGGAACTTCGATAGTGTGTTCGAAGGCTGAAACAAGATTATATCAAAAATTTGATGCCATAGAGCAAAGCCATTTTGAACTCCTAATCACTTTGGGTATGCTTACCAATTTTCATGCAATTTTGAGACTATGACTACAGTGGTGTTGACAACACCCTAGTGAATTGGTGACATGCTCTGATACCAATTGTTGGATTTTTAGGTTGTATGCAAATAGCACAAGGAAGAAGAAGAAGAAGCTTGGAGCACAACACACAATATTGAATGTATTACCAAGTGAACGTACAAAGATACGTGACTAGTCATGTTTATAGTTGTATATACAAGCCAAGGGCAAAAAACCTCCTAAAGAGGAAAAAATGTGCCCTAAGTCCTAGTGTGTTCACACACATTGAAATATATCAACAACTCCGATATGGATCTTGAAGACCATTAACAACATTCTATAGAAGTGAACTCTCTGGCAATATTTCTTCAGCAGAAATCAATTGACCCTTGAAATCTTTGATATTTGTCAGAACATTGTCCATAGAATCTCCATCATTCATACGCTCACTCTCCAACTATTTTCGTACAAGAGCCTCATTTCTTGCATTGTATAAAGTTGTAAGAGTATCCCAAGAATCATTTGTTATCTTCTAGCAGAGAATGTTAGGGAGAATGGCACGTTTGATAGAAAACGCTATCAGTGCATGTGCCTTGAGCATCTCCACCAACCCAGCAAAGTTGGTCTATTGTAGGTGCATCAAGAATTGTACAAGGATGAGGAAATTTAAGATCATCATCTTCAACACCATCTACATCCCCTTTAATAACTATATTTGCTAGTGGAGTAGGATCTTTATCAAGAACTTGCATGATATTCTACAACCCTTTTGCTACCAATACATGATGTATCATATAAGCCCAGAGTGGGGAATTAGTATCATCCAGTTTATCCCCAACAACCAACATAAAAATTACATAATTGCTTTTATCCAAGGCTAGTGACTAAATACCCTATTACAAAAAATTGATTTTATATCAGAATGTTGAAGAGAAACACCCTGTCGAGCTCTATTACATGTAGTAAAGTTTCAACCGCTTGTTTGGAAAAACAAAATGTATATATGTTTGGCACAAAAGGGTAAAATTCCTTGCACAATCGTTGCAATAGTGTGTTATGAGCCCAAAACAATATCAAATCAAGATTTCGACACCACAAAGTGAAGATGTTTTGAATTCCTAATTTAGCCAAGTATGCTCACCGTTTTTCATGTGATCCTACGACTATGACCCGAGGGGTGTTGATGATGCCCTAGATGAAGTGGCGACCTTCTCTCATACCACATGTTGGAGTTTGAAGTCTACAAAAGCACACAAACGTCACAAGGAAGAAGAAAAAGCTTGGAGCACAAAACAATATAGAGTGTATTACCAAGTGAATGTACAAAAGATTGGTGACCCATAAGGGCTATAGGTGTATGTACAATTCAAGGGGAACAACCTACTAAAGAGGGAAAAAAGTGCCCCAGGGGTCTTAAGTCTCTTCATGCACATCACTACTGAAATATATCAGCAGGGTAGATCTCACAAATGCACCATTATCTAGGAGACATGAGTTGTAAGAAGGGAAGGAACCAAGCTTTTATTTACTTAACCTCTTTTGAGAATTAATTTTGAGTACCTAGCTTCACTAATTGGGCCACAAATTGGGCTAGAAGTTTCCAAATTAAAACATTTTAAATCCTATGGGATATTTTCTCAAAGATCTCGCGAATGAATGGTTTGAAGCTATAATTCGGTTACTAATGACCATCTGTAGAAAGGGTTTTGTTTGACTAAGTATGATCATGACTAAGGCTAGAGTTCATACACTACTTAAAGATTAAAATAATTTTAAATGCTTCAAAAGAATGATTTAAACCCATTCAATTTTCTTTCATATCTTATGTAGGTACTATTTCACATTCAATTGCTTGTAGCTTCATATACGAATATTTATTTATTTTTTTCATTTTTAGTCACTAAAATGTTAACTAAGCTCACAAAATTTCATAGAATGTAGAGTTTTTTTGATAGGTGAAAACATCTCAATTGCTCAGACCTGCTAAAAAATCGTTTCTCATTGAAAGGTGTATAGGGGTTATGTTAGTGGGGATTTTCTCATCATTGGAGAACCCAAATGTTGTGATGGCTTCCTTCTCTTCTTGCACAGCTTAGGTGGAAGGCAAAGAGGGTTCCTTTTCGGAGGGGCCTGAGCATCAGTGAGATACCATTTTTATTGGCCTATTTAGTATACATTTGGAAGTTTTGTTCTTGCAAATTTCATAGAATTTGGAATTTTTCTTGAAGAGAAATTAAATTTTTTTGTGGAACATGGTGTGAGCATGTTTCTCTAGCAAATATTTGTAGGTTTGCAAAAACTTGAGCGTTTCTCCCAATTGCATGGGCTAAATGTAATGAGATTTGGGTATACGTTCATAAATTTTGTTCATATACATATATATGAATTTCATGAAAATTGGAAAACATATGTGAGATATAATGCCTTGTTTTGCTCTCTTGTCCCTCCAGCAAATATTCAATAGAAAATTGCACAAAGGATAGCAAGTATTAGATTTCTCTTTGATAGGTTATCCAATGATAATAAATCCTTTCGGACATGGTTTTAGCTATGCATTTATAATACACACAATTTGAGATTTTGTGGCCATTGTCTAATAGTTCTACTATGGTGATTTATTTAGGTACACGAAATTTGAGATTTTGTGGACATTATCTGATAGGCCTATTGTTTTGATATATTTATGTAGTGATATGTGTGAGCACAATTAGAACCATCAAGGCACTTTTTCCCTCTTGAAGAGGTTTTTTTACCTCGACTTTTATATACAAGTATAACCCTAATGGGTCAATAATCTTTATACATTCACTTGGTAATACATTATGTCTTGTGTTGTGCTCCAAATTTCTTCTTCTTCCTTGTGTTGTTTGTGTGCTTCCATAGACCTCGAGCTCCAAAAATTGGTATGAGAGCAGGTTAGCGCTTCATCTAGGGCATTATCAACACCCCTCTAGTCACAATCTCAAAATCGTAAGAAAATATATGAGCATACTCAAGGGGATTAGGAGTTCAAAAAAACTTCATTGCGTGGCATGAAAACCATGAGATCAGCTTGTTTCAGCCTCTGAATGCACTATCATAGCAAGTTTCTAGGCAATTTCATCCCTTTGTGCCAAACATGTCTACAAGTTTTTAGTTTGCTAGTACAAGCACCTCAAAGTCTATTATACATTTAGCAGAGCATGATAGCGTGTTTTTGTTCAACTTTTTGACACACAATCAATTTTTTGGATTAGGGTATTTAGTCATTGGCCATGGCTAAAAGCAAGGATATAGTATCTATGTTGGTTGTTGAGGATATAACCATTCTATGCATATATCATGCATCATGTATTGGTGGAAAAATGGTTGTGTGTAGGGTGTTGGAAACATCCTTCTACAAATGCAATTATTTAAAATGATGTAGATGGTGTTGAAGATTATGATCTTCAATCTTCTAGTAATGTTGTAGTTCTTATTGCACCTATTCCACAACAACTTTTTTGGGATGGCATAGATGCTGAGGCATATATAGTGATATCTTTTTCTACCAAACATGCCATTATCCTTGATATTGGCTCTTGCAAGACAACAAAAGATGTTAGGGATACTGTTAGCCTCTTTTTCCAAGGGGATGGATGCTTATTTGTATTCCAATTTTGCCAAAACACTTGGAAGTCAATTGCTTGTGCTGCCTAGACTACACCGATTTGTTTCTAATTGATAACTTCGTGCTCTCATACCACTATCTCAAAACCACTTCGATTACTCCCCCAACCATCAACTTCCTCTTCGTCCTATTCACACACATACACTTACTCTCTCACAATCTTGCACTCGCTTACACTCGTCATTGCACACACTCCCTTTCCCATTTATGTACACTCTCACTCTCTCGTGCCTCAAACACACTTGCCTACTCAAAATATTCGACATACCATATTAGCCACAAAGTAAATAGACTCCTCAAAATTGGAAACTACCCATATCAGGTACTTGAACCCTCACACATGCTCATTCATCCCCCCCTGTTCTCAGTTTTTTTTTTTTAACCAAAAATAGCACTAGTCGATTTATATATGCTAAAATCAGTCATTTTTTATGTGGAATTGGCAGGTCCATAAAGTACATGACTGCTTTCATAGATTTCATTCCACATGTTGGAGCCCATCAATTTCTACTTCAATTATCCTGTTCATAAAGTACATGACTGGTAGCAGTGAGATTTTCGACATCTCAAAGAATGTCACACGCTAAAATAAAAGGAAACATTCGTCAAACTATCGAGAGAAAGATTCTTGATCTGCATGAAGTTGAAAATCCACATGAGGCTTCACATCAATCCAACGCCTACTGGAGCACATCAACAGAAAGAGGCTCTTGGGGTGGCAAAATAGAAATTCCACTTAAGGCGCTAAATCAACATTAAAGTGAAGATTCAGACATTCAAACCGAACGCAATTTGCAGGAATCAAACAGTACTGACTCAAACACTTTCGGAATTTACAGGAGCATCGCCCAAACCATGCTTCGCAAATGGCCTTCTGTTCTTGGTCCCATCATTACAATGTCTTTGTACGGCCTTCGAGATACACAAGATGACAGTAAAGTATCGCAGAAGGTTAGCATCATCAAAAACACAAGCGTCTGACATCCAATAAATCGAGGAAGCCACCCACAATAGTGTAGACATTATACATATAAAACTACTTACATCAGAACGATGAAGATGTTCATGTAAACACAACCTCTCTAGAGAAAGAACCTTAAACAGCAACCAGGAGAATAACCAATAGAACAAGCTACTTCCATCTAGCTCGAGTCATCCGATAACTATGAAACTAGACTTACTGGGCCTCAGAGATCTTGGTGGATAGAATGTCATCAGATGGCATCATATGCCATCAAGAGTAGCAAATACTAATTTTCCATCATAGGCCGATAACGCTACACCCCCAAACGACCCACAAAAGCAACATGCCCCAAAACCCTAAAACTTACCAGACAAACAACGATAGCAGTACAATTGATCTGTAAGCCAGATGAGAGAGAGCAAACCCATCGAAGGCCTCAGAACTTGATTTCAGGATAATGTGTCAGCATCGATGAATTCTCAGATGACACACACAATTCCTTCAATCGTCATGGGCAGGTCGACCTCAACGCAGTTCGGCTCGCACGTTGTTTAAATAATGGTAAGAAATAGGTTTCCGACTCGCGAGCTCACAGATGACACTAAGTCCGTGTTATCAAAAAATGCCACCTTGGGAACTCTATTTACTCTACAACAAGAATTCAATTGAAGACGGATAGGTTCCAATATGCTAATAATGACGCCACAAGCAACATACACTGAGAAGAGCTCAACATATTGTGGGAAATAATTCTCAAGATGGCGATTGTTTATCATGTCTCTTGTGGAATGCATTATTGACGTTAAGGTCATACATCTACAGCCAGCCACATACATACAAAATGCACGAGAACAACGAAGTACGGTTGCTTACGATCTTATGCATTGTTCAATATTCAATCTCAAATGTGAAGCAAGAGGCCATATCAAAATAGCACACCTGCACATGTACCGTGGAGTAAGAAGGCACATACTCATTCATAGGAGACGCTCAAGTGCTTCAACCTTGTTGCACTTACAATCTCCCTTGCTTTAAGGTCCGCAATTGCAACTGAAGCACACCCCTCCTCTTGTATATGCCCTCAGAGGTAGTCAGGCATCCACAACATCAAATGAAAAAGACCTCTCGAGAATGCGTCAGCCATCTTTTTGCCTATCTGCTGCTGTTCGGACTTCGACGCCTGCATATCCCCAAGAAGATCTTCCCCGCTTCTATTATCCAGAAGTTCATGAGCATGTCCAGCCCTCGCTCTGGGATCAACGCAGTAGCCTTTCTTCTTTTTCCCCTTCTCTGGCGTGTACCCTCTTGCCAACGGGAGAAAGAAGACTAGGATAAACCTGACTCTTCCAGCCCTTCTGAAAGATGATGGTACCCACTTCAGTTGACCTGCACGATGCCACCGAGAAAAGAAGTTTTGACTCTCTCTGATGCCCTCTCTTCGGCGCCCATTGTGCACTTGTACAGGGGAAGAAGAAGACTCAGTAAAAAATGCCCTCTCAAAACTCGATTCTCCCCACTTCAGCAACTACCCAATTTTTTTTGCTCCTCAGCCAATCCTCCTCCGATGTTCAATCGGTCTCCCGCTTTTGATCAAGAACGCCAGCCCTCCCACGTTCTGCTCTGTACCTCCTCAGACATGCAGAAAAGCAAGAAGGATATGTCCTGAGAAGGATGCCTCCCTCCGCTCCGCTGGTCGATGCTGCACACAAAACCACCCCCCCCCCCCGTTCGAACCTCCTGCATTGATACTCGAAGAACAGCAAAATCATAGAAAAAAATGCCTCTAGCCCCTCGTTACCTCTGAATGCCCCCCCTTCGTGGCAAACCCCCTTTTTTTTCCTCATGGATCGGTTGTGTGTCCCATATGTAACAGCAAAAAAAACTCCCTTCAGCTTTTTCTTCTGACAAGAACAGAATGACGATCACCCGCCTCCCATTCTCCCTTAGCAGAAAACTCCAAAAGTCTCCCCCCCAACTGTGTGCCCTTTTCTTCTTATCCCCCCCTTATCGGCTCTAGGTCTGTCGGCCACTCTTCATTCCTCCCGTGTATCTCTACTCACCCGTGTGTGAGGTAATAGGCCATACCCTCCCCGTTGCATTTTCCTGCACACAAAAAACAAAAACAAAAAGAATCTACGAGAGAGAGAGAGAGAGAGAGACAAATACTGTTTTTTCTTTCCCAAAAAACCAAATCAAATTGACCCTCTGATAGCAGGCTGACCACTACCTAACCCCCTTTTTCTCTACCCACGAGCTTTCCCAAAAGCCCAACTCATTCAGATGTTTTTTTCTTTGTAATTGTAATCTTTATGGCTTCATCACAATACATATGAAATGCTTCCAAGGTTGATTGCCGTCCAATGTGTGACATTGCTTTCGACTCTCTTTTTATTCTCCTTGGCCAAAAAATGCACAATTTCCCCAAACATGATCTTCTCTTAATAGTGCATCCTTATCTCCAAGTGACTCTCAAAGATGCCCATCTTTCTGCACTCCATTGATCTTTGGGTCTACATTGGGTCATCCTCCTATTACACCGAGTTGTCATACCGCCAATTCCCTTCTCCAAACCACCACATTTGATTGCAGTTTATCATTTTGGTTATCTTTTCCTTGCAAAATACCTGCATCCAAGCATATCCTCTGCCAAATAGAAACATGTTAGTGCATAGAAACCAAGCATTTACTGAGCTAACAGATACACTTACAACTTTATACCAAGCGAGAAATAAGGCTCATGTTGCTTACCTTCAACAAAACTTAGAGAGTGAGCATATGAATGAAGTAGATTCTATAGACAGTCTTTTGACAAAGATCAAAGATGTGAAGGAATAGTTGTTTTTTGTTGATGAAGTCTTGCCTGGTAGTTCACTTGGGTAGATTGTTCTTAACAATCTTCCTAATTTATATAAGAATTTGCATCTACTCTTTGATTGATGATGAAAGGCAATCCAAATGCCTTACAATTTGAGGATTTCATCTCTCTCTTTTTTTTTTAGGAAGATCAATCCAACTAGAACAAGTCAACTATGTGTGTTATAGATCAAGATTTCATAGCTAGTGAGCATGGAGCTCGTGTGCTAGTAAGCACAAATGTGTTAAATGCTGCACAATTGAAGAAGAAAGACAAAGATGAGAAGAATAAAAGCAAAAATAGTTTTGCAAATATTCTAAGAAAATGATCATGTCATAAAGATTTGTCTTGAACTGGCTGCAAAAGAGGAAAAGTAGAAAGAGGCTAGAGTGCTTGTTGTAGAGGTCTCTAGATCTAAAATAGAGTCTACTAATCTTGTTCAAAATGACAAATGGCATTTATTACTCTTTGTAGCTATGACCCATCTTCTCATGAGAACTGTATCTATAGTAGGCTCATATGTTTGGTGCTCTGATAGTGGGGCAACCAGACATATTACCGTGTAGTGCAATTTCTTTAGTTCATATGAGTTTGAGCAAAATGCAACACTCCTCCCTTCCAAAAGATGATTCAGTTCGAGTTGCTTATAATTTGTAGCGTGTTCATAGTGATGTCTCTGTTTCTATCTAGAAACCTTCATTTGTGAACTACCTATACTTCGTAAATTTTATTGATGATTTCTTTAGGCATGCATTGCTCTATCCATTGAAAGCAAATTTTAAATTTTTATGTGCTTTAAGTAGTTCCTACTTATGTTTGAAACTATGTCAACATGTAAATTGGGCACCCTCCAATTCGAATGAGGGGGGAATACATGTCTTCTGATTTTAATGCTTTTTTCTTGTTGAGTGTGAAATAAAAAATATGTGAAGAGTGTCGAACACACCTAAACAAAATGGAGTTGCCAAAAGAAAGAATCCCATGGAAGTGGTGAGGGGTATGGCTAAAAGTCAGGTTTTACCACATAGCTTCTAAGTCGGGGTTGTTATGTGTGCAACACATGTACTTAACAGGTGTCCCACCAAAGCCCTGCAATCAATCACTCCATGTGAGTCTTGGCACGATTGCACCATCTATTGCTCATTTGCATGTATTGGGTTGTGTCAGATTTGCATTAGTGCCAAAAAAACAATGCATGAAATTGGATGATAAATCAATGATTTTTTTTTACAGTTCTGAAAACAAAGGCTATCATCTATATCATTCACAAACTAAATGCATTTCGGTTGGATGTGATGTTTTTTTGGAACATGCAATTCAACCATTACTTCCACATACCAAGAAGACATAAATTAGCCCCAAAGATGTGTATGAAACTTTGTTGCCTCTTTTTACAAGTGGACAATCTGGTGTTGGCCCAAATGAGGCAATTTCTTTGCCTTTATAGGTTTCAAATGATGATGCAAATCAATCCATTTTTTATGGAAATTTACATGAAGCACTTGTTAATGAGATGGCTCACATAGAGGAGGAAAAAACTGTGACTAAATGGTTGATGCCGACCTTGCGAGATAGCAAACTAGATGCACTTTTGACATATAATACTTGTTCAGTCTATCATAGCACTTCCATTGCATCAAATTGCTATGAAATGACTATCTCTAGTCTTTCTGATGTGAGTGGGCCAATTTATTTTATGAAGCACAAAATTTTAAAAATTGGATGGCTACTATGCAATGAGAATATGATAGTAATATGAAGAATGGCACTTGGTTTTCTAGTTTTGAGGCTGAGCATAGGGAAGCTTTCATGTTTGTGTGTGTGTGTGTGTGTGTGTGTGTGTGTGTTTGTGTGTGTTTTTCATATGCATTTTGGATTATTGGGGTGTTGGTGAGTCTCTTCCGACCACCATCTTCATTGCTAGTCAGAGCACATTGGTAGTTGCAAGCAACCAAAAATAGGATTGAAAATTGGCATCCAATTATGATGTTACAAACATGTTCCAAGATCCTTAGGTTGTTGCTAATAGAATTTCTTGCCACTTACAAAACTAGATCAGTGAGGATAAAAAAGAGTTCATCAAGGGGAGTTGTATCCTCAAGGCTATCATTGATGTTCGGGAAGGTCTGGTTTTTGCTAAAGAATCTACTAAAGATGTCTTCCTTAGGATCGACTTCAGTAAAGCTTATGATAGACTTGAGTGGGACTTCATTCTCCAATCTCTAAAAGATGGATTTTGGCTAGAAGTTCATTAATATGATCTCTACATTTATGGGAAATGTATTAGTGTAGATAAACATCAATGGAGAGCTTTCTCAAGCTATTTGACTAAAATGTTCTATCAAAAAAAGGATGCCCCTTGGCCCTCTTCTCTTTGCAATCCCTCTCAATGGTTTCAACTACCATGTTAAATACTACATGCATTTAGGTCTTATTCGAGGCCTATTTCTTCCCGTTAATCAAGGCTAGATGATCGTGTGATTCTTTGCAGATGACACAAATTCTTTTGTGCATAACAATCTGACCAGCGTTGATACCTTTTTGTATTGCCTAAACACATTTTGTAAGGCATCGAGCTCCAAAATAAACCACTTAAAAATTGCTTTCAGGTTCATTATTGGCAATGCACCTCAAACTTTGGTTGACCATGCCTATCAACTGATCTCTAGGGGACAACTCTTTTATCTGTTCCATATTCCAATGTGATTCGACGTTTCAATGGGAACTGGGGTCTTTCAAAGCTCAATAGAAAGTTGGAGTACTGGAAAGCTATGCAAATCAACCTAGCGGGGTGTGCTATGGTGGTTAACACGTTCCTCCTTTCTTGGATTATTCACTTTCTCTCTTGCTAGAAACTAAAGGACCAAGTGATTCTCAAATTGGAAAGAATTTGTAAAAACTTTCTCTAGGCAACATACCCTAACAAAAGGGATGCTCCCAAATTTAAGTGGACTACTTGCGTAAGACAAAAATATCAAGGTATTTGGGGCATTATAGATATTGAGGGAATGGCCAATAAGTTGGCGGCCAAATGGGTTAATCAAAGTCTAGAGCAACAGGGATGCCTCCTTGGCCAAACTGATTTTCAAAAACAAGAGCACTCAGATGATGACTTGAATGGAATAGAAAGGGTCAAAAGACATATGAAGGGGAATTCATGTTTAGTCTTCTAGGAGAGCTCACATTTTTCTTAGGTATGCATGTCATATACACAGATGAAATGATGTACTTAACTCAAAGAAGGTACATTCAGGATCTACTCTTAAAATTCAAGATGGGGAATGCTAAACATATAGGTACATCTTTAGAAATGAACCATAAAATTAGTGCTTTATGAAGATGAGTAAATTGAAGACATATAAGAGTGCCAAATTTTGGTAGGTAGCTTGATCTATGCTACACATACAAGGGCAAGCATCTCATAGTGTAGGAGTGCTAAGCCAATTCATGCACTCTCAAAGAAGAACACATATGGATGTAGCTAAGAGAGTACTCAAGTATCTCAAGGGCACAATATTCTATCCTTATTCATCATATTTGGATCTCAAGCTATACTCAAATGTAGATTGGGCAGGATCCAAGGATGATAGGGGAAGTACTTTAGGATTCTTAGCATATACACGTTCTAAACTTGTGCCATGGAGTTCCAAGAAGCAACCTACTATTTCACTATCTTCAACTTAAGCAGAATATAGAGGTTTGACCATAGCAACTCAAGAAGCTATAGGGGTAAAATATTTGTATGCAGATTTGAGACTTGTAAGTTCCAAACCTCACATATTTGGAGATAAAATATGCTCAATATACCTAGCAACAAGTCATGTTTCCCATGCAAGAACCAAACACATAGAGGTTCATTATCACTTTATCATGGAAAAGCTAATGGAAAAGGAAATTTATATTTCTTTTGTTCAAACAAAAAAGAAAGTAGTAGACGTGATGAATAAAGCACTTGATGGAGTCAAACTTTGTAGGTTTAAGTCAATAGTAGGTATTCAAATTATCAAAGAATGAAGAACCAAGCATGCTTTAGCTTGAGGGGGAATTGTTAGGACATTTATCTTACATCATGCTCGAAAAGGTCTTGATCAAGATCCAGATTTTTCATTAAAGTGAGCTTTAGAGATAAGCCATTCTTTGAGGATCTTTATTCTTGTAAAGTGCATGGTCACTTATGGAACCTCATGAAAATTCTTTATTCATAAGTCTTTTTTGTTATTAGATTTTTATTCTTCTCAAAAGGATCAATATAAGAATCCCAAAATCCAAGATATTGGAGGTTGGTAGTTCTTGGTAATCAAAAAATCATCTAAATCAAGTCTTTGAACTTGATTTATACTTTCACTGGATTGTAGGGACAATGATCTTCATCACAACAACCAAATCCTCCATGTTATTCAAATCCAATGTAAGGAAGTCATGAGAGACCCAAAGAGTCCATATAAAGACTCACAATCAGTTTTACTATAATGTTAGATACAATTACATTTGATCTTCATCTTGCTCTTCTTCCATTTTTCTTGCATCATCATCTCCAAGGTTTTTCCACTTATAGAGGCGGGTTCTCACTCCAAAGTGATCCAATGTTTAAGCATAAGAGCTCATTCGAAAGGTAATAGTATCGTCACATTATAAAAATTTGTGTAGCATGTGGTCTAGTAAATTATTATCAATGGAGATTTTATTGTATCCCAGTCTATCTCTGCACATCCTTGAAAAGTCGAGATTACCACTAATCAGAGTTAAACTTGTAGTTAGCACACTGATTGATGATAAAACCAACTCTTGTGCATATTAGCTACTTCACCCTATATGTGACTTTCCTCTAAGAGGAATTCAGCCAACTGAAATCAAGCCATCAATATTGAGCATTTGAACTTGTATGAATTTTCTAAAAATAGCTAGTCTCTTCATCTAGTCTTTGTGCAAACAAACCTCTTTTGTATCAATCATTTCTCACTCACAATTCAAAGTGCAAAGCATATTCTATTGCACTAATCGCAAGTACATGAGGTTTATTTGACTCTCCAAGAGTAAAAGGGTTCGTCCTCTACTGGTTAGCTACAACAAACTTCAACACTTGTGATCACAGATTTCTTCTACATCAAGCTAGAGTCCAGGTATTCACAAGATCTACTTAGGAATTCATCTACTCTACTTTTCACTAAAGTTTTATTTCATAAGGTATTTTATGTACCTTTTGTTGGGGCTTCACTCACTAATTAGACATAAAGACATGAAGACACATGAAGGAAGAAGAAAGACAAAGAGAAGAAGAAGCAAGACATTCAGAAAATCAAGCCTATGTGAAAGGACAAATTCACACTTGTAATATAGTGCAAAATTAAAGTCTAGTCTTGACATAGAACTTCAAAGCTTATGAGGTTGAGTCTAGGAGTATGTAGACCATATGTATATAAGTCAATTTGAATTGAAAAACATATAGAAGAACTTGATTTGTAAGTCTTGAGTGAGTAGAGATAAAGTCAGGTTTTTCTGAGAGAGATGTTGAGGAAGAACTACTCAAAGTAGGAGAGTTTTCCATGGCTATGAGTAGAATGAAGCCAAGCCATTTTGTACACATCTTCTCTAATAGATAACATATGTTTATGTAGAATGATTTTGATTTCTAAGTGATTTCATATCAGTGTGAAAGTTAGTTGATAGTTACGAGTTTTCTGGTGCACTTTTCCCTGATCTTCTCAAGGTGAGATCTCACAGTATAGTGTAACATTTTTCATGAGTCATAGCTCATTTTGATGCTACTACCTTCAGCTACAATCGATCAAAAGATCTTTGCAAAACGGGATGTGTACTCAGAGAAATGAGTCTAATAGTGAAGGTATGTCAAATCGATGAAGTCATTTTTTTCAGACATAGTTCAAATGTTGTAGTGAATTTAGAAGATTTTGAAGTTATTACTTGAAAGTTTTGCTTGGAATGTGTTGCATAACATTAGCACGAACTTATATTAACAAATGATCAAAAGAATTTACAAGAATCAAGCTAGTACACATCATATCTGAAGCTAGAAGAAAAGGCACAGATTTCTGAGAAGTAAATTTTTGAATTTCACTAAGTTTAATGATAAAGGTTTTAAGTTGAGATTTTTGCTAAGCTAATGATGGTTATGGAGGTATTTTAATATCACTTCAGCTTGGTTCTTGTGGTATTTCATACACCAACAAGTGCTATCAGAGCAGAAAGGTCCTCAAGAGTAAAAGGAGGTGTAGATACAAGAGGAGTTGAAAAGTTCTTCATTGAAAAAGGTGAAAGCTGAGGTGTTCAACAAAAAAAGACATCAGAGGAGCATTTCAAAGTTATTTTCAAGGGTAAGGATCTACAAAAGGTACCATACTTTAACCTTATACTCACAGGTTGCAACAGAAGCAAGAAGACTATGGAACATCATGTATGTATTGACAAATTGGACAGAGATAATTATCCCGCTTGGGTAATGAGAATGGAAGCCTTACTTATGAGTAAGGATCTAATGGTATATGTGACAGGTGAAGAAGAAAAGCCTACATTTGAGGATGATAGTCAACCAAGGAAAGAAGAACTAGAAGCTTTGAAGCTATGGCAGAAGAGAGATGCAAGTGCAAGAGCTCATATATAAAACAGTATCACAGATCATTTGTTAGCACATATCAGAGGTTTAGAAACAGTTGAAGACATATGGAATGCTTTGGAATATCACTTCCAAAACACTACTAAAGCTAGGAAGGCTAGCTTATGGTCAGAGTTTGCCACATTTAAGAAGAAGCAAAGTTAGAGCATTAGTGATTATGTCACTAAGATAAAGGACTTGGCAGATAGCCTTGGATCTATTGATGAGGATATTGAAGATCATAGGTGGATAGCACAATTGCTTGCAAGATTGAGAGGAGATGAAAGGTGGAAACCTTTTGTACTCTCAACTAAACTTTCATTAAATCATTATGTGCCATAATTAAATCAATTGCTTGGACCGATGCTTACATTTGAGCAAGATTTGAAGTCAGATGGAGATAAAGGACATAGCTCTACTATGTATGCAAAGAATAAGAAGAAAAATGAGAAAGGTAAAGCAAAGGATGAAGAAGAGCTGACTACTCAACCAAAGTATGCAAGAGGAAGAAGTATTGGTAGAGATAAAGGTCGAGGAAATGGAAGAGGTAGAGGTAATCAGAGCAATAACAAGAAAACATGCTAGATTTATGGATTGAGCAATCATCTAGCTTATGATTGTTGGCATAACCAACAAGGATCTAATCAGAATCAAAGTAATAATGGCAGAGGAAGAGTTGGAAGGTTTCAAAATTGATTTCAAAGAGGAAGACAAAATTCAAGAGGAAGTTTTGGTAGAGGTGGTGGAAGAAATTGGAATCAGAATCAATCTTATAACACTACCTATTACAACTATGCAAATGATACACAGAATGAAAACCATACAACATTGATGATGAATTCAATAAGTGCATTAGAGAAGGAGGATCTCAAGGTATTCTATATTGACTCTAGTTGTTCAAATCACTTGTCAGGTAATATAGAATTGTTATCGAAATCGGAAGAAGGTATTTCAGGTCACACAGTACAAATAGGTGACAATACAAAACATAATGTGCATTCAATTGGAAAAGTGAAGTGTAGGAGTGGAGCTGATTTGCTAACAAATGTTTTATATGTCCCAACAATACCAAAGAATCTGATTAGTATGGGACAAATAGTAGAGAAAGCTTTTCAAGTCAGATTTACAAATGAAGGAGTATTTTTTGAAGATCTAGAGGATGGATACAATCAACTTGTCTATGGTAAGAAGGAAGGTAGACTTTTTACTCTTAAAGTACAAGGGAAGGTTGGTCAAGCCCTGATTACACATGGTGATGAACTACTTACAGAGTTAGACCTTTGGCATAAGAGGTTAGGACACCTTTAATGAAAAAGGAATTAAAACCATGGTGGAGAATCAATCTGTAATAGGGCTACCAAATGTAAAGAGCCAACATATGATCTACAAATGTGAAGCTTGTCAGATGGGAAAGGCACACAGGTTATCATTTCAGAAGAAAGGGTTCAAACATGATGGCTTGCTAGAGCTCATACATACAGATGTATGGGGACCAACAAAAGAAGGATCAATCAATGGTTCTAGGTATTATGTTCTTTTATATGATGATGCTACAAGATGGATAACCATTTATGTTTTGAAGGAAAGATCAGAAGTGTTTGGAGCCTTCAAACATTTTCATGCATATGCAGAGAGAGTTACAGGTCAAAAGCTCAAGAGGCTAAGGTCTGATGGAGGGGGAGAATAATTCTCCCAAGAACTCAATGATTATCTTTGGAATGCAGGTATCAAGAGAGAAATAACTTGCAGGTATACACCTCAACACAATGGGGTGGCATAAAGGAGGAATAGAACTTTGGTTGAGTTTGCTAGAGCAATGTTAAAGGAAAAGAATTGCCCTAATTATCTTTGGGCTGAGGCTGTAAATACAGCCACATATCTTGTGAATAGGTTACCATGTGCAGCTCTAAATAGAATGACCCCTTATGAAGCTTGGTGGGGTAAGAAACCAACACTTGATCATTGTAAGATGTTTGGATCAATTGCCTATGCTTATGTACCATCACAACTCAGACATAAGCTTGAATCAAAGACTGAAAAATCTGTGTTTATTGGATATGATGAAAATCATATGGGTTATAGGTTATGGAGTCCTCTAACCAAACAATTCATTGTTTCCAGAGATGGGACATTTGATGAACAAAAGAGTTGGTATGCAGATAAAGAGAGTAATCTTGAAACATTTGAAGAAGAGGTAAGAAGAAGTGAAAGAGGTAAATCACACATGCAGGTAGATGGAGATGAAGATCATATGCAAGCAAGCACATCCAAAGTTGGAGCATATAGAAGAAATGAAGATGTACCTAGATTTCATGAAGAATTATATCCAAATACACATGAAGAGTGCAAACCGAGAAGGTCAACCAGATTGAGGAAACAACCTACAAGGTATTCTTATGATACTTCTTATTTGACTCTGAAAAACTATGCTTACATGGTTAAGAAAGATGAAGAACCTCAAAGCTATGATGAAGCAAAAGGTAAGAGACAATGGGAAGAAGCAATGAAGGAAAAGTTTAATGCACTTGAAGAGAACAAGACTTGGGAACTTGTTCCAAAACCTAATGGTAAGAAAGTGATTGGAAATAAATGGGTTTACAAAATAAAGAAGCATGGAGATGGAAGAATAGCCAAATACAAAGCTAGATTGGTAGTTAAAGGCTATGATCAAACTCATGGCATAGATTATGATGAGACATTCAGTCCTGTAGCAAAGATGTCAACCATAAGGACAATCATTGCTATTGCAGCATCAAAAGGATGGACATTGTGTCAATTGGATATAATAAATGCATTTTTAAATGGACATATATCATATGAAGTCTACATGGAACAACCTCAAGGGTTTGCAGATTACAAGTATCCAAATTATGTTTGCACATTGAGAAGAGCACTTTATGAATTGAAGCAAGCTCCAAGAGCTTGGAATTATAGACTTATGAAGTATCTTAATGATCTTGGATATCAAAGTTCAAAGGCAGATGCAAGTCTACTTATCAAGAGAACAGATGAAGGTATGGTCTACATTTGTATTTATGTAGATGATACTATAATCAGAGGTACTTCAAATGAAGGAATCAAGGAGGTGAAGAGACTACTTGAGAAGGAATTCAAGATAAGTGATCTAGGAAAATTGTCATATTTTCTTGGAATGGAAATCACTTATGCAGAACATGGCATATATGTATCACAAGAAAGGTATCTTCTAAATCTTCTAAAGAAGTTTAACATGGAGAATTGCAGAGAGGCATCAACACCACTAGAGGTCAATTGTTAACTCAGGAAATATGATGGTGCAGAGTTCAAGGATATGAGGAAGTATCAATCTTTAGTGGCAAGCTTGATTTATGCCACACTAACAAGACCTGATCTTAGTTATGCAGTGGGAGTTCTTTCTCAATTCATGCATTGTCCAAAGGACCCACATTATATTGCAGGTCAAAGAAGACAACACTAGATTGGGTACAATCTCACCCCTTATACTCTGATGGATGAGTGTATCAGAGCATGTGTATTGATAGGTATTTCTTATTATGTCCTTAATAGAAGATACCTGAGGGCCATGCTTTAAATAATGTGGTTTTGCTTTATTTACAAAAATAACTAAAAATATTATCTTCTAAAAATAACTGTATTCCAAAAATATTCTTCTAAATATCTCCAAAAATATTTGAATAGGTCCATGCGTGTTGACACCCTCATGGATCTTCACCTACTAAATCAAAACACAAAACACATTAAAAACCAACACATTAAAATCCATTTAACATTCCAATATTCCATAAAGTATAACATGCCTCCCAATTGACAAGCAATTGACCTCAGTTGATAAGAATAAAATAAACATGGATGGCCAATCACATGTCCCATAATTGAACAACCATAAGCATGTCCCATGTAAAAACACATCCATGGAACTCGAAAACAGGAATTTAATGTGAATGTGAATGATAAGCAGGGCTAAATCTATTTTGGAACCTAAATGCAATCCAAAAGTGATCACAAAAATGAATATCTTGATGTGATAAAATAACTTTTGGAAAACCATGAATGATTAGTAGCAGCTTGAAACAAATTACAAGCCTTTGTTCAATGAAACATGAAGAAATAAGAAACTTTTAGTATGTTCTATATACTTGAATGCATATGCATACTAATTTGCTAAAAATGTCGGCAACATAATGGCGCAATTTTGAAAACTAGAAAAATTACAACAAATAATTTCCATGATATCGGTGTTGACAGGCAGAGTCTATCTACAAATAGACTGAAAGAGGATTACACACCTTGACAATTTTAGATTTTTCTCATTGCTAACCTGCAAGAAAATACCTACCTATCCCTGCAAGAAGAGTACATGCATCATACAAGACAAACCATGTCTAGACTATGCATATACTCTAGGTACAATGCAAAACTTGCATGTCTGAAATGTAATTTGATGAAAAAAGAGAGCAATGATGCATATAAATTGACAAGAAACTTATCAGGAGGTTCAAAAGAAGAACTTACAAGTGTGTTTGGTTGCTGAAGATGGAGTCGGAGTAGCTTTCCAAGTCACTCCAAATAACTTGTGCTTCAAAACGATACATAAAACAAGTCATTGAAGTTTAATGGCAAATTTAAAACTCTAAAAATGATGGAAATTTGAAACCAAAATATGCCTTCCAGCCACTCTATGAAAAAAGCCATGAGAGAGCTTTCCATAGCAATAAAAAGCTCATAGTTTGGATCTTGAATGCTCAAGATATGGCCCAAAACGTGAGGATAGTATAGAAAGAAAATCAAACAAAAGTACTTAGAGAATAGAAAAAGACAAGGAACGACACCAGATTGGGTACAATCTCCCCCCACATACTCTGATGGATGAGTCTATCAAAGCATGTGTATTTATAGGTATTTCTTATTATGTCCTAAATAGAAGATACATGATGGCCATGCTATCAACAATGTGCTTTTGCTTTATTTACAAAAATAACTAAAATACTATCTTCTAAAAATATTCCTCTAAATATCTCCAAAAATATTTGAATAAGTCCATGCGCATTGACACCCTCCTGGATCTTCACCTGCTAAATCAAAACACAAGAGACATTAAAAACCTCAAGACATTAAAATCCATTTAACATTCCAATATTCCATAAAATATAATAGGAATTAACATGATTTACCCCATGAAGTGAAAAATTCATGAGACTCGCCCCCTCCAAGCTTGCATATCCTCTAGATGGGCCATACTTATCCAACACACAATCATTCATGTGCATCAAATCCATCAAGGAAATCAATCTATCTTCAAAAGTGTTTGAGAAAAAAAAAATCAATCATATGCTTAAGCAACGATGCATTTGTTTGAATCTTTGTTCTTCCATGGAGAATGATATGGAATGGAATTGTTTGAATCAAAAAGTTCAATTATGCTTACAAAAAAATTACATATCATCTTAAATTGCTCATTTGAATTCATTCTTTAAATGAAGCTAAGAAAATAACTAAAGCCATAAGAACAACTCCTTACTAATACACAATGCAAAACTCATTACCTATCCATTTAAGAAAACCTTCACCTATTTAGGCATATCTTGAGGTTTTGATGTAACAATCCCATTGTTTTGAGGCAATCCATCTTTTAAGCTTCAAAGCTGCTCCAATTGTTCTAATCCCTTCATAGCTTCATAGCCATCATTAGTTTTTAGTTCCTTTGTAGCTTTATGGCCATCACTAGAGTTTATTCTAAACATCAAATTTTGGATTTGACTTCTCCTTCAAGGAATGTTGGCATTCTTTGATTTTTTTGAGTGGAGACATTGATCCTTTAAATTGATTCTTTTCGCCAAGACCTAGAGAAATTTTTATATGATGAGGGAGTCTCAAAGATTGGGTTTTCAGGCTAACTATCTAAATGGTCATTTAGTGTCGGTCTCATGCTTTCTAATTAAGTTGTTTACTAAAATGTTATATTTCTATGTGATATGAGGCCTTTTATATCTTTCAATTTTTCTTTCCATAAGAGTTGATGGTCTCCATGTAGCAATAGGTAAAGTTTTACGGTCTTGTTTTCAATGTGATCTCCATCTTTTTTACTTCACAAGAATCAATACTACCTCATGCACTTTGACTAATCCCATTGGCAAGGTTAAGTCTCCCAATGAATTCTCAAGCTTTAGGCCTAAGACAACATCTACACTATGAGTAAATAGATCTACTCGATCATTTGCTAAAGCATCCTGATTGTTATATCCCAATTGGCTTAAGTGTTCCTCAAACTCAGATAATAATCATCCACTTTAAGGCGCTTATTTGAAATATCCACCCATTCTCTAAGTACATGCTATGTGAGAATGATTATATCTTCCAAGTAGTACTCTTCTCTTAGTGATTTTTCAAGTTAATTCCATGTTTCCACTTGCTTTTGAAAAGTATAAATTCTAGGTCTGACTCAGGTGCTATGATCTCACAAATCATAATCACAAAAGCACTATAAAACTCCATTGTGTTATCATAAGCTTGCAAAATTTTTATCACATTTTGAACATTGAAAAATCCACGTTGTTTCTCAATTTTCTATAGGACTTACATTACACGATCTTTATCTTTCCAGTTAGGCATAGTAATCAAGTGTGGATCAAGTTCAAGTACCTAGAACATACATGGTTGTAGGTCCAATGCAGGGAAAAGCTCATGGCAAATGAAATTTATATTTCTTTTGTTCAAACAAAAAATAAAGTAGTACACATGATGAATAAAGCACTTGATGCAGTCAAACTTTGTAGGTTTAAGTCAATAGCAGGTATTCAAATTATCAAGGAATGAAGAATCAAGCATGCTTTAGCTTGAGGGTGAAATCTTAAGACATCAGCCTTACATCATGCTTGAAAAGGTCTTGATCAAGATCCAAATTCGTCATTAAAGAGAGCTTTGGAGATAGGGCATTCGTTGAGGATGTTTTTTCTTGTAAATTTCATTGTCACTTATGGAACTTCATGAGAATTCTTTATTCATAAGTCTTTTTCGTTATTAGATTTTTATTCTTCTAAAAAGGATAAATATAAGAATCCCAAAATCCAAGAGATTGGAGGTTGGTAGTTCTTGGTGATAAAATCAATCATCTAAATCAAGTCTTTGAACTTGATTTATACTTTTCCTCGATTGTAGGGAAAATGATCTTCATCACAACAACCAAAGCCTGCATACTATTTGAATTCAAATCCAATGTAAGGAAGTCATGAAAGACCCAAAGAGTCCATATAAGGACTGATAATCAATTGTACTATAATGTTAGATACAGTTACATTTGATCTTCATCTTGCTCTTCTTCCATTTTTCTTGCATCATCATCTCCAAGATTTTTCCACTTATAGAGGCGGGTTCTCACTCCAAAGTGATCCAATGTTTATGTGTAAGAGCTCATTCGAAAGATAACAGTATCAAGTTTTGCCTATAAAAATTTGTGTAGCATGTGGTCTAGTAAATTATGATCAATGGAGATCTTATTGTGTCCCAATCTATCTCTTCACATCCTTGAAAAGTTGAGATTACCACTAATCAGAGTTAAGCTTGTGATTAGCACATTGATTGATGATAAAACCAACTCTTGTGCATATAAGCTACTCAAACCTATATATTACCTTCCTCTAAGAGGAATTTAGCCAATTGCAATTAGGCCAACAATACTGAGCATTTGAAGTTGTATGAATCTTCCAAAAATAGCTAGTCTCTTCATCTAGTCTTTGTGCAAACAAATCTCTTTTGTATCAATCATTTCTCATTGATGATTCAATGTACATAGCATATTCTATTGCACTAACCTCAAGTACATGAGGTTTATTTAACTCTCCAAGAGTAAAAGGGGGTTGGTCCTCTCCTGGTTAGCTTGACCGAACTTCAACACTTGTGATCACAAATTTCTTCTACATTAAGCTATTGCAAGTATTCACAAGATCTACTTAGGAATTCCTCTACTCTAATTTTCATTGAAGTTTTATTTCATATGGTATTTTATGTAATTTTTATTTTTGGATAGAAACAATTTATATATTCTTTAGATTGTCTAGATAGGAGTGGCATTATCATATCAAAGATAATAGGGAGATCTGATAGTCATAGTGGTTAAAATGAGTTGCAGATGATAACTCTAGGAGAACATTTATTGGTCCTAGTGATGGTCTTATAGCTATTAGTGAGACTAGGATTCATTGATGATGATGCTTTTGCATTCATATGGCAAACTAAGGGGAAGAGAAAATATCACATATTGCATGAATACCATTAGGCAGCCTTCCAATAGGATGTAGTTCAAATTTAGGGATGGAAAACCAAGGATTTCTTGGATAATAGGATGAAGAGATTTCATTCTATTGCTGAGGAATTTCTTATAGAGAATAGGATGATGGATTTGCATTGGACACAATGATACTTTAGGTAAAAGCGGATTACTTGTGAGAATACTCAAGGTTATGAAGAGCTAGAGTGGCATGAGGGAAAATATACCATTTTAGTTCCGGATGGTTTTGAAGTCTCGTTCTCATAGTACACTTTTCATAGTTTAGAGGATTATATGGTTTATTATCTCCATTGCGATATGGTCAAGTGTATATAGGATTATATGGTTTATTATCTCCATTGTCATATGGTCAAGTGTATATAGCTTGAAACTTTATGCTTAACTTTATGTGCAGACATTTGCAAACAAAAAAGTTCCTTGTGTGGATATGTGTCTATGCCTATATTTATATCTCTTGATGCACATGAGAAATGGAATCTTGTCAAATTTGGATATAAGAAAATTATGAAGATTTTTGAAGAAGAGTGGAATCAACATGATTTACTCCATGAAGTGAACACTTCATGGGACTTGCCCCCTTCAAAATTGCACATCCTTTGGTCCATACCTATCCAACACACAATCATTCATGTGCATCAAATCCATCGAGGAAAGCAATGTATCTTCAAAAATGTTTGAGAAAAAAAAAATCTTTTTTTAAGGAAGTTCAAAAATAGCCTACTCTTTGAACTTGAATTAATAGAAAGAACAACTATACAATTGAACGGGTCTAGCACGCATGGGACCCCCCAAATCCCACAGAGCAAGGGTTGCTCACGTGAACATCACAAGGAAGATGAAGAAGCTTGGAGCACAACATACAATACTAAATGTATTACCACTATAATGTACAAAGATAAGTGATCCATTAGGACGATTAGCCGTATATACAAGCTGGGGGGAAAAAACCTCTATAGAGGGAAAAAAGTGCCATAGTGGTCCTAGTGTGTTCACACACATATATCAACAAATCCCCCTGGGAGTGATGCAGTGAACAAGGAGTTGACACTCATGTAGAAGGAAGTGCCAAGCTATGTGGAATCACTCCACAAAAGGAAGTAAGCCCAAAGCTTTCTAGAAAGCTTCAAACTTCTCCCTAGGCAGAGCCTTCGTGAAAAGGTCTGCAATGTTCTCTTGCATGGGCACATATGCCAAGTTGATCTCTTCAACAGAGAACCTCTCTTTGACATAATGATAATGCATCTCAATGTGCTTAGTGCAAGGATGGAACACGGGGTTCCTTGCAACTGACAATGTACTCTGACTATCAGTGAAGATGGTGGTGGTAGATGACTGAGCAACACCCAAATCATCATCCATAAGGTGTATAAGCCACACACACTGAACATTTGCTGTGAAAGTTGCCCTATACTCAACCTCACAACTAGAAGTGGCCACAATAGGCTTCCTCTTGCTCAACCAAGATATACATGAGCTACCAAGCATGAAGCAAAAGCCAGTAGTGGACACACAAGTGTCATAGAAATCAGACCAATTAGAGTAAAAAAAAAGCATGTAAATCTGGCATTAGTGATCCCCCCTTGGGATAAAACAATCCAAGTGGTCGGATACTACTCAAGTAGCAAAAGATGTGCTTAACCACCTTCTAATGCTTGACACATAGGCAATGCATAAACCTGCTCATCTGTGAGATAGCAAACTGAATATATGGCCAAGTAATGCATAAGTAAATCAAGCATCCAACAACCTACTGATAGAGAACAACATCAAATGCATCTCCAGCATAATGAAGACTCAATCATAAACCTATCTCCATAAGAGTGGCGATGGGTTTCCAATCTTCAAGGTGAAAATGCTACAATAATGTTGTTGGAGATAGACATCTGCGAAAGCACGCAAACATCACAAGGAAGGAGAAGAAGCTTGGAGCACAACACACAATACTGAATGTATTATTACAGAATGTACAAAGATAAGTAGCCCATTAGGGCAATAGGCGTATATACAAGCCGGGGGAAAAAACCTTCTAAAGAGGGAAAAAAGTGTCCTAGCAGTCCTAGTGTGTTCAAACACATCACTACCTAAATATATCAACAAATCCCCCTTGGGAGTGATGCGATGAACAAGGAGCTAGCACTCATGTATAAGGAAGTTCCAAGCTATGTTGAAATCAATCCACAAAAGGAAGTAAGCCCAAAGCTTTGCAGAAAGCTTCAAACTTCTCCCTAGACAGAGCCTTCGTGAAAAGGTCTGCAATGTTCTCCTGCATGGGCACATATGCCAAGTTGATCTCCCTAGCAGAGAACCTCTCCCTAACATAGCGATAATGCACCTCAATGTGCTTAGTGCGAGCATGGAACATAGGGTTCCTCACAACTGCCAATGCGCTCTAACTATCTGTGAAGATGGTGGTGGTAGAAGACTGACCCACACCCAAATCATCCATAAGGCATTCGAGCCACACACACTCAATAGGCGCTGTAAATGAGTTACCAAGCATGAAGCAAAAGCCACTAGTGGACACACGAGTGTCACAGGAACAATCCCAATCAGAGTCAGAAAAAAGCATGCAAATCTAGCGGTAGTGATCCCCCCTTGGGATAAAAAAACCCAAGTAGCCGAGTACCACTCAAGTAGGGAAAGATGTGCTTAACTACCTGGCAATGCTTGACTTCTAGGCAATGCATAAACTTGCTCATCTATGAGACATCAAACTGAATATCTAGCCAAGTAATGCATAAGTAAATCAAGCATCCAACAGCCTACTGATAGAGAACAACATCAAACGCACCTCTAGCATCATGAAGACGCATCGTAAACCTGTCTCCATAGGAGTGGCAATAGGCTTACAGTCTTCAAGGCCAAAATGGTGCAATAATGTGTCAATATATTTCATTTGACACAAAGCCATTCCACCATCAACTTGCATAAATTGAATGCCCACATAGTGATGCAAATGCCCCAAATCATACATCTCAAATGAGGCATGCAAATCAGCCTTAAAATCAGCATTATGCTTCTCAATAGGACCAGTGAGCAGCATGTTATCAACATAGACAACAATGATCAGAAGCACTTCATTAGCACACTTAACATATAAGGTGCTTTCACTTGGACTGTTCTCAAAACCATGTGCAATCAGATAGGCATGCATCTTCTCATACCAAGCACATGGTGCTTGCTTTAAACCATATAATGCCTTCTTTAACCTGCACACCTGGATTTGATGCCCTTTTTGCACAAAGCCACGGGGCTAAAAAGCATACATTTCTTCATGAAAGTAACCATTCAGAAATGCTATTTTAATGTATAACTAATGTACATTCCAACCATGATGAGCTGCAAGTGCACAGATGCTACGAACTGTAGTCATTTGGCAAGCATGTGCAAAGGTCTCATCAAAATCAATGCCTCTTTCTTGCACCTTGTCACGAGGAAGGAGATAAGGAAGAGAGCTCACACACACACTCTCACTCTCAAGGAGAAGCACACACATAGATTGAGGCAAGGAAGAAATATTCTTCTTCTTCCTCTTCTATTACATAAAAGGAATGTACAAGCATGACCTAAAAACAAATACAACAAGTGCAATATATAAAGATCAGTACATAAGGAAAAACCTAATGTCCACGAATGAGTGAGCTGGCAAGAAACAAATGTGCCATCACTCTCGGTAGATAAATATAATAAAGCTCAATGAAGTATCCTTGACATATACCGGTGTGACCACTATACATGTCAGAGAAACGAAAATGGTACGTGTCATCCTAGATCATCACATGTTGAGCTTGATATCTCAACACTCCCCCTCAAGCTCAATGCCATATCCTATAATCCAAGCATCTCCTGAAACTTCTTCAACTTCTCAGCTCCAAGTGCTTTGGTGAAAATATCAGCAACCTGCTCATCTGTTCTCACATAAACAAGATCAATATCACTTGCTAATACCTTCTCTCTAATGAAGTGATAATGTACCTTGATATGCTTTGTTCTAGCATGGAAAACAGGGTTCCGTGCTAACTGTATGCTGCTAAGATTATCACAATAGATAGTGATAGGCTTTTGCACTTCCACACCTAAATCTGCAAGTAACATCTCCAGCCATGATGCCTCACATGTTGCCATTGCAGCACCTCTATACTCAGCCTCTATACTCGACAAAGCAACAGTGGGTTGCTTCTTACTACTCCATGTAATAGGTGCACCTCGAAGTGAGAAAAGAAAGCCAGTAGTAGATCTTCTATCTCGAGTACTATCAGCCCAATCTACATCGGTGTATCCATGAACCTGCAAATCTACACCAGCTTCATAAAACAATGCATAATCCAAAGTAGCACTCACATAACGTAGAGTGCACCTCAGAGCATCCAAATGTGGCTTCCTGGGAACCTGCATAAATTGACTTTCAAGTCCAACAATACAGCTTAAATTAGGCCTTGTAATTGTAAGATATATAAGACTTCCCGTAATTTTCCTATACATAGTAGCATTTTCCAATGCTTCACCTGATGTAGTATCCAACTTCAAATTCTGATCTAATGGCATAGAAATTGGCTTACAACCAGCCATACCATACTTTTGCTGCATATTCAAGGCATATTGCCTTTGCGACATCCATATACCTGTTTCTGTATGTATAAACTCAATGCCCAAGAAATAGCACAACACACCAAGATCTTTCATGTCAAATTCTTGCATAAGAAGTTGCTTTACCTCTTTGATGCTTTCTTCATTATCGGCACTTACAATCAAGTCATCAACATAAATGGCCACAATCATGATGCCATCATCAGCCTTCCTCGCATATAGTGAATGATCTGCATCACACATAGAAAACCCAATGTTGGTTAAGTAATCAACAATTCTTGCATGCCATGCACGCGGAGCCTGCTTCAGCCCATACAAAGCCTTTTGCAACCTGCAAACATATTCTGGATGCTTTGAATCTTCATATCCTTGTGGCTGGTCCATATATACTTCTTCCTGTAACTCACCATGTAGGAAAGCATTATTCACATCCATCTGATGCAAAGTCTATCCTTTTGATGTAGCTAATGCAACAAGTGTCCTAACAGTAGACATTTTAGCTACAAGGCTGAATGTTTCCTCATAATCAATGCCATATGTATGTGTATATCCTTTAGCTACCAATCGAGGTTTATACCTGCTTATGCTACCATCAGCATTATGCTTTACCTTGTAAACCCATTTACAGCCTATGGGTTTCTTTCCTTGTGGCAATGGAGCCAGCTTCCATGTATCATTTCCATAAAATGCAGCCATCTCCTCATCCATATCTTTTTCCCAATCTGCAATTCCAATTGCATCTTCAAAGCAAGAAGATTCAGCATCTTGTATTACCTTTGTCATGTAGGCATAATGACGCGCCATGTAACTATCATATGTCAATCATTGCACTGAATTCCTCATCCTCCCAGATCTTTTTGGTCGTGGGTCACTTCTCCTTGTATCATCTCCATGTGCCCTTCTTACTCCAGAAAGCTTTTCTTTACCTTTCTTGGATGTATTTGATGAATTTTCAGGACTGAAATTTCTACATAATCTTCCACTCCATGGATTTGAGTTGGAACTATTGCTTGGTGATGCATCTGTTCCACTCAAAACCTGAGATTCTGCACTTGATTTTTTAGCATTTTCTTTGTCATTTGGTTCAAGACTCAGTCCTTCTTTGGCATGTGCATAGAAGCTTGACATTTCATCAAATACCACATCTTTGCTCACCTTTACCTGTCGTGTGCGTGGTTTATAACATTTATATTGCTTTTGCTCAAGGGAGTATCCAATGAAGACACATTTTCTTTCTTTTAGATCAAGCTTCATCTTCAATTTGTATGGGACATTTACATATGCAATATAGCCAAAAACTTTCAGATGTGATAAGTTTTTCTTTTTACCTATAAACTTCTCTTCAGGTGTAACTTGATGTACAACAGCAATCGGAGTGGTGTTCATGATGTATATAGCAATATGCACAGCTTCTGCCCAATAACAATGAGGCATATTCTTCTCAGCCATTAAGGCTCGTGCTATTACTGCAATATGTCTATTTTTGCATTCAGCAACGCCATTCTATTGTGGTGTGTACCTGCATGAAAACTGATGCCGAATTCCATGATTTTTTAGAAAATTGCTGAACTCATTTGACATGTATTCACCTCCTCCATCAGATCTTAATGTCTGAATGTACTTCCCTATCTTCTTTTCCACCATAACTTTAAAATTTTGGAAGTGAGTGAACACCTCGCTCTTCTCTTTCATGAAATATACCCATACTTTGCATGTATGGTCATCAATGAAAGTAACATAAAACTTGCAACCACCCATAGATGTGGTCTTTGTTGGACCCCAAACATCTGTATGTACTACTTCTAGTACATTCTCACTAACATGCTTGTCATGTGCAAATGATGCTCTTGACTGTTTTCCAAATTGACATGCTGCGCATACCTTTTGCATTTCTGCAACTTTGAAATTTGGTAGTCCATGGACAATCTCCTATGACTGCATCAATTTGAGCCTTTGCAAGTTTGCATGTCCAATCCATTTGTGCCATATCTCTATATCTGCAATAGCTCCTGCACCTTTTGCAAACATGGCTACATTCATTTCAGGAATCTTCACAGTTAAGGTTAACATCCTACCCACTTTGTTTCCTTTGGCAACCAATCGTCCATCTTGCTTGTACTCTTCTACATATAATCCATCAGCATTGAATCTGACTTGTAATCCTTGGTCAACCATTTGTCCAACAGAAACTAGATTCTTTGTTATATTTGGAACATGCAACACATCAGCAAGATGTTTTACCTTCCCGTCCTCCATAGACAATGCTATGTTTCTTGTATGCTCAATAGGAGGCGATGTATCATCACTTGTTTCAACATATCGAGGAACTGGCATTTTCTGCAAACTACTAAACCATTTTGCATGACTCTTCATGTGATTTGAAGCACCTAAATCAACATACTAGACATTATCATTCAATTTTGAACACCAGCAGACATCGTATTCATCATTTGATGTTGAACCATAAACAGTTTCTCAGAATCATCTGCACTTGTAGATGCATAGTTGTTTTGCTACCTTCTGTTATTTTGATTCTTCAACTTGCAATCACGTTCAACCTGTCCAGGTTTACCACAATTCTAGCATCCTTTACTATCATTACTTGAATCATTTCTTTGGAAATTTCTGCGACTTCTTTGGCTCCCCCTGCTTTGAAACTCTCCTCTTCCTCTTGCATGATTCTGTTGTTGACCTTGGTCTTGGTTACTGTTTCCTCTTCCACTTCCAAAACCTCTAACTCTGCCTCTTCCTCTGCCAGAGTAGAATACCTGCTCAGAACTCGACTTTCCTTGGTAGTTTGATACCTCACCAAGATTATTTTCTTCAATAATCATCATAGATACCAGATCAACACAAGTTGGAATATTTTCCCTAGTCTGTATAGAAGTTCTGAACTGCTTATATGCAGCTCCTAAACCACGAAGGCACACTTCCACCTTATCATCATCATCTACATTCACACCAATAGATGCAAGTGACTCACATATGCTTTTGATTTTTAGAGTGCTTACCGACATGCTCTTCTTTTCCAATGTATGCAGCTTGTTCTTGAGCTGCAATTTCTGTGCCTTTGTATTAGTCTCATACAAAGTGACCAAACTGTTCCAAGCCTCTTTTGGAGTCTTGGCATCCTATATGTGTCCAATCATGCTATCTTGTATGCTAATAGATAGCCAATACATTACCTTTCATGCTCCTTGATTCCATTCCTCATATGCTCTTAACTGGTCTGCAATCCAATTCCTTTCTGGTAACTACGGAGCATTTTCGTTCTCTCCTTCAATGTACTTCCAGTAGCCTTTTCCCATCAGGAAATTCTTCATTCTAGATCTCCAAGCATGGAAGTTGTTCTTGTCCAGCTTATCGCTCATAAGCTAACTCATTCCATCTGCATTTGCCATTTTTGCAACAATTCACAACACTGCAAAACACTACAAGCAGCACTTCTGCTTGAACACTGTCGCACTATGATGTGACAGTTCGATCTCAGAAAAACACAGTTTTCGTGTATCAACAGCACACGAAATTGCTTGAAATTTTGGATCTAGAATATACGAGTGTTCCAAGCACAATGCAAGTTATAGTTTCTGAAACTGACCTGGTTTTTCTGTGGGCCCCACTTTGCGGGCTCAAAACGGAGGTCGAGATGGATCCAAAACTTTGATCTGACAAAAACAAGTGATCCTAAAGGGATAACTCTCAAAAATATTTTGAGGTCTTCTACCTTCACACCGATTTTTGTAGTAAACGGAGGCTATTTGTGAAATCATGTTTTCTCCATGCCTTCCCGCGTAGTCTTCACCGTCGCCACGAGCTCTCTACAGCCACGCTGGCTCTGACACCATGTCACGAGGAAGGAGATAAGGAAGAGAGCTCACACACACACTCTCACTCTCAAGGAGAAGCACACACACAGATTGAGGCAAGGAAGAAATATTCTTCTTCTTCCTCTTCTATAACATAAAAGGAATGTACAAGAATGACCTAAAAACAAGAATACAACATGTGCAATATATAAAGATCAGTACATAAGGAAAAACCTAATGTCCGCGAATGAGTGAGCTGGAAAGAAACAAATGTGCCATCACTCTCGGTAGATAAATCTAATAAAGCTCAATGAAGTATCCGTGACATATACCGGCGTGACCACTATACATGTCAAAGAAACGAAAAACTGGTACGTGTCATCCTGGATCATCACATGCTGAGCTTGATATCTCAATAGCATAACCGTTTCCAACAATTCTAGCCTTATACCTGTCAACTGTACCATCAGGCTTACACTTCAACTTGTATATCCACTTAGTCCCAATGGCCTTCTTGCCATGAGGCAAGTCACATAAAGAACAAGTACCATTAATCATTATAACATCATATTCAGATTGCATAGCAGCCATCCAATTTTTTGAATTTTGTGCTTCATCAAATAAAACAGGCTCATTCTCATCACAGAGACTAGATGCAGCCATAGCATAGCAATTTGATGCAAAAGAGGCTCTATGAGAGCCTCAATGAGTATGATATGATAGAGTTGCATCTAACTTGTTGTCATGCAAAGTCTACACAAGTCATTTTGGCATAGTTTTTGCCTGCTCAATATCAGCTCTATCATCAACTAGTGCATCATGTAAATTTGCATCAGAAATGGAATGATCTGCATCATCACATGAAACCTGCAAAGGCTAAGAAGTTGCCTCATTGGGACCAACGCTATACTGTTCACCTGTAAAAAGAGGCAACAAAGTATCATACATGTCTTTGGAGCTAATAGATGTCTCCTTAGTACATGAAAGCAATGGCTGAATAGCATCTTCCACAAAAACAACATCACAGCTAACCAGAATGCATTTAGTTTGTGGATGATATAGATGATAGCCTTTACTTTTAGAACTGTGCCCAACAAAAATACATTTGACTTCTTTATCATCCAATTTTCTGTGATATTGTTCAAGCACTAATGCATATGCCAAACAACCAAAAACATGCAGATGAGCAATAGATGGATTGCGATCATGCCAAGCCTCATATGGACTGATAGACTACAATGCTTTAGTCGGACACCTGTTAAGTACATGTGTTGCACACATGACAGCCTCAAGCTAGAATCTATGTGGTAAAGCCTGAATCTTGACCATACACCTTGCCATCTCCATGAGTGACTTGTTCTTTCGTTCAGCAACTCCATTCTATTGAGGTGTATATGGCACTGTACACTGGTGTTTTATCCCACGTTAAGCCAGAGATGCATTAAAATCAGAAGACATATATTCCCCCCCTCGATCTGAATGAAGGATGCCCATTTTACATGCTGACAGATTTTCAGCGAAAACCATAAACTGTTTGAAGGACATAAACACTTCAGACTTTGCCTTGAATGGATATACCCATACATGCTTGGAAAAATTATCAATGAAAGTCACGAAGTAAAAATAATTTCCAAAAGAAGGTATCTGCATAGGACCACAAACATCACTATGTAGAAGCTGCAATTTCTGAGTAGCCCAAACTAAACCATCTTTTGGAAATGAGGAACGCTGCATTTTTCCCAAAATACAACCTTCACAAACATGTTTTCCAGGTGCCTCAAGTTTTGGCAAAGAGGACACCATTTCAGATTTCTACAAGCGTAACAAACTAGCAAAATTCAGATGACCAAAGCGTGCATGCCAAAGCTTTGCATCTAACATAGCCTGAGAATCATGTACTGCACATGCCGAATCATTCAAAGACCTTTGATAGTCAATGATCTTATACAGCCCACGACATAAAATGTCAGAAGAATAACCATATCGCCATTTGATAGATCATCAACTGTACACCTATCATCAACAAATTTGACAACCAAGCCAATCTTGGCCAATGTAGAAACTAATAACAGGTTCTTCTTGATCCCTGTCACAAATAAAGCATCTAAAAAAGTGAAAGAACTACCATTAGTAGTAGTCAAAATGATCTTACCAACTCCTATAAGAGGATAAGAGGAGTTGTTGGCGCATGTAACAGTATTGCCTGTAGGGGCATGCTCGAGTGAAGAGAAGAAACTACGCTGCAAGGTAATATGTTTGGTCGCCCCACTATCAAAATACCAAACATCTGAGTCTACTGTAGACATGCACTGCTCATGAGAAGATGGGTCAAAACTACACACAGTAGTAAACACCCATTCTTCTTCCTGCACAAGATTAGCATACTCTGTTTTTGGTGTAGAGGCCTCTACAACAACCATTCCATCCTCTTTCTTCTTTGCCTCTTTAGTAGCCAATTTTGGATAGTTCTTTATGATATGATCATTCCCTTTATATTACTCGCAAAACAATTTCTGCTTTCTTGATATCTTCTCATCTTTATCTTCCCTCTTTGAATGTGGAGCATTTGCAGATTTTTGCTTACTAGTTGAAGAGCTTCATTTTCCTTTGACCTTCTGACTAGCCAAGAAAGCTTGATCTGCAACACGCATAATGGACTTGTTCTGCCTGGACTAATCTTTCTACAATAGAACAGAGACTAACTCCTCAAATGACAAGGCATTTGGATTGCCTTTCATCATTAACCGAAGAGTAGAAGCAAAACTCTGATATGAATTAGGAAGACCATTCAGAATGGTCTGCACAAGAGAGCTATCTGGTATAACCTCATCAGCAAAATCAACTATTCCTTCAAGTCTTTGATCTTTGTTAGAAAACTGTCCATAGAATCACCTTCATTCATGTGCTCACTCTCCAACTGTTTTCGGAGGTAAGCAACATGAGCCTCATTCCTAGCTTGGTACAATGTGGTAAGTGTATCCCAAGCATCCTTAGCTATTCTACAAGAGTGAATGTAAGGAATAATGGCAAGTTTGACAGACAAAGCTATCAATGCATGTGCATGGGCATCTCTGCCATCCCAACAAATTTGCTCTGCAGTAGGTGCAACAGAAACCGCAACACGAACAAGAATATGCAGAATATCATCATCTTCGACACCTTCTTTCTCAGCTTCTGTACCTGTAGTTGTAACAATTGCAGGTATGATAGGACGTTTTTCAACACCCTACACAATGTTCCACAGTCCTTTTGCAACCAATACATGTCGCATCATATAAGCCCATAACGGGTAGTTGGTACCATCCAACTTATCCTCAATAGGCAACATAGAGAATACATCACTGCTTTCAGCCATGGCGAGTGACTAAAATACCTTGATGCAGAAAATTGATTGTATCTCAAAAAGTTGAATAGAATTGCCGAGATGAATTCTGCTAGACATGTAGCAGACTTCAAGACGCTTATACTAGCGAATAGAAATTGGTATATACCTTTGGAACAAAAAGATGAAATAGCCTACACAAGCACTACGATAGTGCGTTCGGAGGCCGAAACGAGATCATATTGCGATTTCGGCACCACAAAGCAAAGGTGTTTTGATCTCAAAAACACACTAAGTATGCTCACCAAAATTCGTGCGATTTTGGGACTGCAACCGGAAGAGTGTCGACGGTGCCCTAGATGAAGCGAGGACCTGCTCTGATACCAATTGTTGGAGATAGACATCTGCGGAAGCACGTGAACAGCACAAGGAAGGAGAAGAAGCTTGGAGCACAACACACAATACTGAATGTATTACTAGAGAATGTACAAAGATAAGTAGCCCATTAGGGCAATAGGCGTATATACAAGCCGAGGGAAAAAATCCTCCTAAAGAGGGAAAAAAGTGCCCCGACAGTCCTAGTGTGTTCACACACATCACTACCTAAATATATCAACAAATGTGTCAATATATTTCATTTTCCACAAGCTATTCCTCCATCAAGTTGCATAAATTGAATGCCCAAATAATGATGCAAATGCCTTGAATCAGACATCTCAAATGAGGCATGCAAATCAGCCTTAAAATCAGCAATATACTTCTCATGAGGACTAGTGAGCAGCATGTCATCAACATACACAACAATGATAAGAAGCACATCATTTGCACACTTAACATATTACCAACTCCCATGACAAGATAAGAGTAGTTTTTGGCGCATGTAATAGTATTCCCTATAGGGGCACGTTCGCTTGAAGTGAAGAAATTGTGCTGCAAGGTAATATGTTTGGTTGCCCCACTATAAGTACCGAACATCTGAGTCTACTGTAGACATACACTATTCAAGAGAAGATGGGTCAAAGCTGCAAACAATTGTAAATGCACATTCTTCATTCTGCACTAGATCACTGAAAGAACTTGGAGAAGCTTGTAGAAGGTAGAAAAATGTGTTTCGAAGGGACAAAGTTTGGTCTAGCCAACCGACACAAGACCAGCCCTTGAGCTTATGGAGACTCAAATAGACCTTATAAGCATGTTATAAGTGCAAAGAAACACACTATGTACTTTGGAGCATCAAGGAGAATGAATCGATACAAAACAAATAGGTTCGCGGGTCAACTAGCTCAAAAAACTTACTATCTATGGAAGAGACAATGAACTTCAAATGCCCATAGCGACCAGCGTGATTAAAATTAGAAAAAATCCTTTTATGGGAGTGATACACATAGGGTTGTATAGAATGCACAAAATTATAAGGAATAAGCAAAATATGTTATAGGAATAAATGAGACATTCACCAATGGTACTTCCTAATTTTCAGGAATACATAGAGATTGACCCCGAGACAGAAAAACTCAGATTTCTCCCAATCTATTGAACCAAATGCTATGAACATTTATAGGCAGAAACTACATGCTAATATTCCAATGAGCCATCTTGCACTCAATTTGGAGCTCTGGAGAGAGAGCAGCAGCCTCTGCAAGATTAGTGTTGGCGAAGAAGATGATGCAGAGAATTGAAGGAGCAAGATAATGATGGTCACAAGTGTATGTATATTGCTTCCATGTAATGTACAAGTGATTTCAAGTCTTTATATAGACTCTAGGAGTGTTCCACGACTTTACAAGTGAAGTTTGAATTCAAATGAAGGTGGGAATGGTTGTTGGAGGGAATCAATTCACTTTCCTACAATCTAGGAAAAGTGAAGATCTAGTTTGATCTACTTTTAGGTGATTGATTGCTTGATTGAATGCAACTCCAACCACCACAAATTCGTGGAATTTTGCATTTATCTTTCTACCTTTACATGTGTAAAGCTCAAGGCTTTTACAATGGTAAATGAACCATCAAAAATCTCTCAAAAAAATACAATAAATGAGCATAAGAAAAAAAACTCTCCAACGGATATTCTTTCAACGCGATAGCCTTTGATGTAGATCAAATCCACCTCAAGCATAGAGTAAGCTTGATGTTCCAACAGCTCCCCCTCAAGCTAAAGTATGCTTGAGTTTTCATTCTCCAATAGGTTGAATACCTGCCATAGCTTTGAATCTACAAAGCTTTATTCCATTAAGTGCCTTCGTCATCATATCTACTACTTGCTTTTCAGTTGGAACAAAAGAAATGTCAATCTCCTTTGCCATGAGCTTCTCCCTGATGAAGTGGTAATGGACTTCTATGTGCTTGGTTCTCGTATGGAAAATAGGATTTTCCGCTAGATGCATGGAACTTACATTATCTCCAAATATGTGAGGTTTGGAACTCACAAGTCCCAAATCTGTATACAATGCTTTTAACCAAATTGCCTCTTGAGTTGCTATGGTCAAGCCTCTGTACTCTGCTTCAGTTGAGGATAAAGCAACTGTTGGTTGCTTCTTGGAACTCCATGACACTAGCTTCGAACTTGCGAGTGCTAAGTAACCAGATGTAGTTTTTCTATCATCCTTAGCTCCTACCCAATCTTCATCTGAGTAGATTTTGATATCCTAATCTGAAGAGTAAGGATAAAATATACCTTAGTTGATTATACATTTGAGACACTTAAGTACTCTCTTAGCCGCATCCATGTGTGGTCTTCTCGGTGAGTGCATGAACTGACTAAGCATTCCCACACTATATCAGATGTCTGCCCTTGTACAAGTAGCATATATCAAGCTACCTACCAAGCTCTGATACTCTTTAATGTCTTCAATTTTCTCACCTTTGTAAACACTTAGTTTATGATTTATCTCCAAAGGTGTACCTGTAGATTTAGTGTTCCCCATTTTGAACTTTAGAAGAAGATCCTAAATGTATCTTCTTTGAGTCAAATACATTCCTTCATCTATATATATATTACCTGCGTACCTAGGAAATATGTGAGCTCACCTAGGTCACTGATTTTGAACTCCTCTTGCATGTGTCTCTTGATCCTTTGAATGCCATTTAGATCATCACCTGTCACAATAATATCTACATACACACATAGATAGATAACCTCATTGTGATCCCTTTTGATGAATAGAGAAGGATCTGAGCTGCTAGCTTTGAGCCCTTGATCTTGAAGATATGTAACCAACTTGTAACTCCAAGCTCTAGGAGCTTGTTTCAATCCATATAATGCTTTCTTAAGTCTGCAAATATAAGACGGATGATTAGGGTTTTCAAAACCTCGTTGTGACATGTATACCTCTTCACTTATCCAACCATTTAAGAATGCATTTTTCACATCAAGTTGGAGGAGTCTCCAATTCCTTGCAGCAGCTACACTTATCAATGTCTTGATTGTAGTCATCTTTGCAACTGGTGAGAATGTTTCCTCATAGTCAATACCATGAGTTTGTGAGCATCCTTTGGCAACTAATCTTCCCTTGTACCTACAAACTGATCCATCTGAATTTCTTTTAACTTTATATACCCATATGCAACCAATTACCTTTTGATTCGGTGACATTGGAACCAAATCCCAAGTGTCCATCTCCTTTAATGCATCTATTTCTTCTTTCATGGCCTTTTCCCAATTAGGGTTTTTGTTTCCCTCTTCATAGGTTGAAGGTTCCTCTGAAATAGAGTCTTTTCCCAAGGATATTGAATGCTTCGTAAAAAATGTGGAATCATATCCATACCTTTCTGGTTGTTTCTTCTCTCTCGCTGATCTTCTAGGTACTTGTTTGGAGCATTTTCCAACCTCTTGCATCTTTGCTTTGCCTCTTGACTTCAATAGCTTGTAATCCTTTTCCCTTTCATCTTGGTCATCGTCTGTATCACTTCTTGGATCCTGGACCTGTGTATCATGCTTGCTTCCTAATTGATGAGAGTCAGAATCAAGATCATATGGTAGTGTTACCCTTTGTTTGTCTTCATCATACCAAGACCTGTGTTCTTCAAACACAACATCTCTACTTGTAGTGAATTGCTTGGTTGAAGGATTGAAGAACCTGTAACCCATCTGAGTTAAATCATATCCAATAAACACTGCCTTTGTTGCCCTTTCATCTAGCTTACCTCTTATTTGTGATGGTACATGAACATAAGCCAAACAACCAAAAACCTTGCAATGTCCAAGACTAGGTTTTCTTCCATGCCATGCTTCATAAGGAGTCATACCTTGAAGTGATTTGGATGGTAGTCTATTGACAAGGTACACAACAGTTGAAATAGCTTCTGCCCATATATAATGTGGCAACTTCTTCTCTTCAAGCATTGTTCAGGTTGATCAAACCAATGTCTTGTTTCTCCTCTCTGCAATTCCATTTAGTTGAGGAGAGTGCCTAGTAGTCACTTCCCTTTTGATACCTTTTTCGTGCAAGAACTCATCAAAATCTTTGGAGAAGTATTCTTCCCCTCCATCAGATCTGAGCTTCTTTAATGATCTACCTATATGATTCTCCACATGTGCAAGATACTTCTTGAAGCAATCAAACACTTCATTCTTACTCTTGATAAAGTATAGAACAGTCCATCTACTATGGTCGTCAATAATTGAGACATAATACCTTGATCCTACCAATGAAGGTTCTTGACTTCGTCCCTATACATCTGTATGTACTAAGTCCAATAAGTTGTTGTGGATGTAGCCTTTGTGGCTGAATGGTTGTCTTTGTGCCTTCCTAATCTGACATGCATCACACCTGTTCATCATGTGTTGCTTTGATATGTTTCACAGTCCTAGAACACTTTGATCCCTACATATATCCGTCAAGGTTCTTTCATTCACATGAGCAAGTCTCTTATGCCATACTTCAAGCTCACTTAGGATTTGAGACCCAAAGTTGAATAGAGCTATGTTCCTGGTTTCTCCTAGTTCAAAAGTAAAGAGCCTACCATGCTTGTCACCTAGGGCTATCTTTTTGAAGCCTTGACATGGATCTCCCACAAAAGCTCCATGTTGGGTGAACCTAACTTGCAAGCCTTTTTCAACTATTTGGCCTACACTTATTAGGTTTTTAGTGATAGTGGGTACATAGAGAACCTTACTCAGAATGTTTGTCCTGCCATTCAAAGCTTTGACATTACCAATCTTCTCCACATTGCGATTTGTGTCATCCCCTGTTTGCACTTCATGTCTATGCTTTGGACTTTCCAAGTCAGATAGAAGAGCAATGTTGCCTGCAACATGATTCGAGCATCCTGAATCTATGTAGAACAAATTATCATCTTCTTTACCTTCTTTGTGGCTTAGATTCATAATAAGCAATGAATATTCATGTGGTTTATCTTCTAAATAATTTTTGTAGTCCCTTCTATTATAGATTCTATTGTTATTGTTGAAGTTGTGTCCACCTCTACCTCTGTTACTTCCATATCCACCTCTTCCACTTCCTTTCTAGGTCTTCCCATTGAACCAGCAATTCTGAGTGGTGTGGTTGGTCTTATCGCATATGGCACAAGGTTGAACATTCTAACCTTTGGCTTTGTCTTGCTTTGGTCCTTTCTTCTTCCCTTTCCACTTGCTCTTGCTTGCGAAGTTGGCGTGGGAGGTCTCTTCTTCATCTTCTTCCTTCTTCTTGCCTTTCTGCTTCTTATCCTTCTTATTTGCATATAGAGCACTAGTTGAATTACCATGATAAGAGTTACCTTCCTTTATGCTATTGTTGGCTTCTTGATTGAAGAGTTGTCCAAGAAAGATGTTGAAGTCTGGAGTTTGCACATCCATGATGAGATCATAAGCCGTCGTGAAGGATTGCCATTGCTTATCACTTCCGATTCCATTGAGAATTTTCCTCATAATGACCTCTTCTTCAATCAGCTCTCCAATGGATGCTAACTGATCCGCAACCTCCTTGAACTTGGTAACAAACTCTGTGATGGTTTGTTTAGGTGTCTTCTTCATTTGGTTGAAGTCGTTCCAAAGATGATTCTTTCTTGCTTTGGTACTAGCAGAAAAGAAAGTCTCAAGGGCATCCCAAGTCTCTTGAGATATCTTGCATCCTCTAATATGTGGTAATAGAAAGTCAGAGATAGAGTTTAGTATGTACAACCTTGCTTGAGCATCCCTTGTGCACAAAAGTGTGAGCTTATCCGTCTCCTCTTGTGTTGGTCCTCCTTTGGATCTTAGAATAGGCATAGGTTCATCACCTACTACAATTCCATAAAGATTTATACCTTACAAATAGGCCTCCATTCAGATTTTCCAAGCCGCGTAGTTGTATCAATCAAGCTTCTTGATCATTGAGGGAAAGCTGTCATCCATCTTGATCTAGCTCTGATACCACTGAAAGAACTTGGAGAAGCTTGTAGAAGGTAGAAAAATGCATTTCGAAGCGACGAAGTTTGGTCTAGCCAGCTGGCACAAGACCAGCCCTTGAGCTTATGGAGACTCAAATAGACCTTATAAACATGTGATAAGTGCAAAGAAACACACTATGTACTTTGGAGAATCAAGGAGAATGAGTCGATACAAAACAGGTAGGTTTGCGGATCGACTAGCTCAGAAAACTTACTATCTATGGAAGAGACAATGAACTTCAAATGCCCATAGCAACCAGCGTGATTACAATTAGAAAAAATCATTTTATGGGAGGGATACACATAAGGTTGAGTGTATAGAATGCACAAAAGTATAAGGAATAAGAAAAATATGCTATAGGAATGAATGAGACATTCATCGGTGGTACTTCCTATTTTTCAGGAATTTGCAGAGATTGACCTCGAGACAGAAAAACTTAGATTTCTCCCAATCTACTAAAACAAATGATATGAACATGTATACACATAAAATACACACTAATACCTTTCCAATGAGCCATCTTGCACTCACTTTGGAGCTCGGGCGAGAGAGCAGCAGCCTCTGCAAGATTACTATTGACGAAGAAGATGATGCAGAGAATTGAAGGAGCAAGAGAATGATGGTCACAAGTGTATGTATATTGCTTCCATGTAATGTACAAGTGATCTCAAGTCTTTATATAGACTCTAGGAGTGTTCCACGACTTCTACAAGTGAAGTTTGAATTCAAATGAAGGTGGGAATGGTTGTTGGAGGGAATCAATTGACTTTCCTACAATCTAGGAAAAGTGAAGATCTAATTTGATATACTTTTAGGTGATTGATTGCTTGATTGAATGCAACTTCGACCACCACAAATTCGTGGGATTTGGGCTTATCTTTCTACCTTTCCATGTGTAAAGCTCAAGACTTTTACAACAGTAAATGAACCATCAAAAATCTCTCAAAAAAATACAATAAATGAGCATAAGAAAAAGAAATCTCCGACGGATATTCTTTCGATGTGATAGCCTTTGATGTAGATCAAATCCACCTCAAGCATAGTGTAAGCTTGATGTTCCAACAATCACTAGACTCTGTTTTTGATGTAGAGGCCTCTCCAGTAACCATTCCAACCTCTTTTTTCTTTGCCTCTTTTGCAACCAGTTTTGGACAATTCTTTATGGCATGATCCTTTGCTTTATAGTACTTGCAAAATAATTTCTGCTTTTTTGTTTTCTTTTCATCTATCATCCTTCTTTGATTGTGTAGAATTAGTAGATTTTTGCTTACTAGTAGAAGAGCTCCATTTACCTTTGCCCTTCTAACTAGCTAAGAAATCTTGATCTCCAACATGCATAATGGACCTGTTTTACCTAGATTGATCTTCGTGCAATAGAATAGAGACTAACTCCTCAAAAGTTAAGGCATTTGGATTACCTTTCATCATCAAACAAAGAGTAGAAGAAAAACTTTTATATGAATGGGGAAGACCATTCAGAACAGTTTGCTCAAGTGAACTATCAAGCAAGACTTCATCAGTAGAAATCAATTGTTCTTTCAAATCTTTGATCTTTGTCAAAAAACTATCCATGAAATCACCTTCATTCATATGCTCACTCTCCAACTATTTTCGGAGGTAAGTAACATGAGCCTCATTCCTTGCTTAGTACAAAGTGGTAAGTGTATCCCAAGCATCCTTAGAGTTCTATAAGAGCAAATGTGAGGAATAATGGCACATTTGATAGACAAGGCTATCAATGCATATGCCTGAGCATCCATTCCATCCCAACAAATTTGCTCTATAGTAAGTGTAGTAAAAATCGAAGCACGAAAAGGAATCTATAGAATATCACCATCTTCAATGCCATCTGCGTCAACTTCCATACCTGTATTTGTAGGTGTAATAGGATGTTTTTCAACACCCTATAAAATATTCCACAGTCCTTTTTGTTACCAATACATGATGCATCATATACGCCCATAATGGGTAATTCATACCATCCAATTTATCCTAAATAGCAAACATATGGAATACATCACTGCTTTCAACCATGGCCACTAACAAAAATACCCTGATGCTGAAAATTGATTGTATCTCGAAAAGTTGAACATAACTACCCTATCAAGTTTTGTTAAACCTATAACAGACTTCGAGACACTTATACTGGCGAACCATACTTGTATATATCTTTGGCACAAAAAAGACAAAATAGCTTGCACAAGCATTGTGATAGTGCATTCGGAGGCCGAAACAAACTCAGATCACGATTTCGGCACCACTAAGCGAAGCAATTTTGATCTTCTAATCACCTTGAGTATGCTCACCAAATTTCGTGCGATTTTGAGACTATGACCAGAGCAATGTCGATGATGCCCTAGATGAAGCGGTGACCTGCTCTGATACCAATTATTGGAGTTTGAGGTCTGCGGAAGCATGTGAAAAGCACAAGGAAGATGAAGAAGCTTGGAGCACAACACGCAATACTGAATGTATTACCACTAGAATGTACAAAGATATGTGACCCATTAGGGCAATATGCATATAAAGAGGCCATGGAAAAAAACCTCCTAAAGAGGGAAAAAAGTGCCCTAGTGGTCCTAGTGTATTCACACACATCACTACTTAAATATATAAACACCCCTCATGGGGGGCCCATTTTCTTTAAATCTTGTTGTTCTCAAGGAGAAACACTCTCTGATGTTTAAAAGGTGAGTGTTTCTTACAATTGGAAATTCTTTTGCCCAAAAGGAAAAGAGATTTTTTGATTGAGCACTCTTTTGGAGGGCTACCAAAGTTTGCACCATGATATGAAAATCCCACCTCCCTTTTGCCATACTTCAATTCCAAGGAAATAATGCAGCTATCATAGGGTTTTCTAGGGCAAAGTGAGCCCTGCATGGGCCTTGTAAGGATCCCTAATTTTTAGGGATTAAAAAACTTAATACATGAGTTTAAGGAGGCACATGAAACCACCATGGTTTTGTAGAATAAAAAAATGATATAAGGAATTTCGAATCTCTTTCAAATCTCCTAGCTCAGGCGTGAGCATTTTTGCCTTTGGATCATTCAAATCAAAGGCTAATTTTAAATCTCATATGAGGTAGAGAGAGAAGGCGTGGTAGTCCATCAAAGTGGAGCCCAAGATTTTTGTGCAATCTCTGCAGAAATGTGAGCCCTTAGATCCTTCAAGATCGGACGGACGCCCGCGTTTGGGGCTGATAATCATGCGCAAATATAGTGGAGCCGTTAGATTTCGGAGATGATCCAATGGCCAGCTTTAAAAGGCACCTTTCTATTGTGTTGGAACATCATCAACCATACAATATTGGACACATTGAATGGTCAAGAATGCACACGCCAAAACTCTCACAAAATTTGAAATCCGTCGTTCGATCTGGAAGCACATCCAATGGCCTAGGACAAAAGGTGCAGTTGTTATGATTACATTAATATGAACCATTTGATGTAAAGCCAATCCAAGGGTTCAAGTTCAAGGATAGCTTGACTTTTTCGATTTGTTCTGAGCCTTTAGATCTTTGAGCAATCCAAGGGCTCTAAATGATTTTGGAGCCTCCCAAAACATCTCTCTAAAGGAAACCACTATTTCTAGATGGTTTTTGGAGCTTTGACCACACCAAAAAAAGGGGAGCTTATGCCTACCCTATGTGATTCGGAGACTAGACTGCGGCCACCATCCTCTTCTCATTGGTCCATCTCTAATCGCTCTTAATCTAAAATGCCCATGGAGGGTTCATTTTTTCCCCTAATGTCATGACTCAAACTAGCACAAGATTATTTGATGGAGTATACATCATCCCTTGTAATGATCAAAACATCTGTTAACAAGATGGAAACCACTAGCTAGTTAACCTTTTGCATATTAACATATGATTTTGCATGAGATCTATCTTTGAGAGACTAGAAGTTTGGAAAAGATTGGAATACAGTGGTACCAATCACTTTGAAGTTATGCCATATAATGAACTTTTGAGCCTAGAAACCTTGTCTTGTAGATGGGCTATCGCAAGACCTAGTGGTTGGGATACATATACCATCCCCCTTGAGGATCCCATTCAACAATGTGTTTTAACATCAATGTGTTTTAACATCCATCTAGAATGCATACCACGTTCTATGTGTAGGAACTGCAAGTAATGTGCAAATACTAGAAAATCAAGTTGTCGGTGCAAATCTACTATTAATACTAGATTCTTCCACCTATGAGAATCCTTGGGTAAAAATTCTAGTTTTTTAATTCTCTAAAGTATCATCACTTTATATTTTTCTCTCCGAATCTACTTAGTAGCTATAACCTTTATCTTTGGGGGAATTCAATGAGCTTGAAAGTATGTTTTCTAGTACATTTTCATACACATACTACATTGTTGCTTTCCACTAAGGGTTTTGTAGTGCTTCACCTATAGTTGTGGGATCTTTTACTAATCTTGATGGAGAATGTTAATCTCCAAAAGAACAACTTATTCTTGTGATTAGAGCACCTCTATATCAAGAATAAGTCAAAACCTTTCACACATTTAGAGGATCAACTTCTAATTATCAAAAGATGAACAAATCTGTGAAGAAGGTGATACACAGAAAAGTCTGCTGCACTATTTCCTTATATTGACTTATCAAACGTGTAAAGTTTTTGATGAAACTTTGTACGAATCATCTCCTAGATATTGCGCAACTATTCCAAGTTGAATTACTCCAAAAGATTAAGTGTAGCTTGAGAAATCAACTTCTCAAGTTACCTATGTCAGAAACTGTACTTCTGAGAAGTCGATTCAGACACCCCTAACTTCTTAACTTTGATTCTCACAATATCTAACCCGTTTTGCCAAATGCTTTTAGCCACGAGTAGATCACCTTCCAACTTAAAGATTAAGTGCTTACTTGCACAAAACTTTAAACTATGGAGTGAGCACTGACCAAAAGATTAAATTCGAAATTTGCGCCTGTTTCAGAGAACTGTAGACATTCAACACATATGAATGTTCCTATTCACAATTCTCCTAGCCTGTTTACAATTGGACTCTGAAATTCAGGTCACAGGCTCATTAACTAACAACTTAGACATCCTCAAAAGGATTTCACAAATGATCAAACACAGAAGGAGCAGACACGAAAAGATCGGGCGCAATATTTCTTCATTAACTCAGAAAATTACAATTGAGTGATGAGAGCAAACACAAATTCACTTTTCACTATCTCATAGCTTCTATCTCCCTAATTCTTGACATGTAACTATTGTCACATATGCTCTCATGTGCTCTCATGTGCTCTCATGTGCTCTCATCCATGCCCCGACTTTTCTCAAGGTATTTATAGATAATTTGTACATAATTCTTACTGAACAAAAGATCTAAGTCATCTATGACTATGCTAATGTACATATGTGTACAAGACAACATTCTGACTTCTTCTTAATTTTGCAAATGTCTTCCTTTGCTTCATTCTGACCATAACCATTCTCCAAGATCTGTATAATCACCAATTTGTGATTGGTTTGCTCCAACAGCTCCCCCTCAATCACTAATTGTGATTATTCCATTCTTCTTCACTCCTGCCATCTCCTTGAATCTCTGTAGCTTAGGTCCATCCAAGCTTTTTGTCATCATATCTGCCACTTGTTCTTTTGTTGGAGTGTACATCACTTCAATCTCTTTATCAAGTACCTTTTCCCTCAAGAAATGATACTGAATCTCTATATGCTTAGTCCTGGCATGAAAAACAGGGTTAGCTGCCAAATACAAAGAACTCATATTGTCTCCAAAAATTATTGTAGTACTATGATCAGTCTCAAAACTTTTCATCAAGGTCTTCAACCATATAACTTCTTTTGCAGCTTCTACCATTCCCTTATACTCAGCCTCTGTGGATGATAAAGCAACTGTGTGTTGCTTCTTTGAACACCAAGACACTAACTTGTCTCCAACATAACATAGATATCCATGAGTAGACCTTCTATCATCTGAGTCACCTGCCCAATCTGCATCACTAAACACTTTGATTCTTGTGTCAGAAGTGAACCCATAGTACAAACCTTCACTTAGGGTTCCCTTGATATATCTGAGTACCCTTTGGGCTGCAATCCAATGAGTCTTCTTTGGACAATGCATGAATTGTGACAACACACCTACTGCATATGATAGATCTGGCCTTGTCAAGGTAGCATAGATTAGACTACCTACCAAACTCTGATATTTCTTCATGTCATTGAACTCTTCACCTCCATACCTGCTTAATTTATGATTTACCTCCAATGGAGTGGTTGAGGTCTTGCAATCTTCCATGTTAAACTTGATCAAAAGATTCTTCAAGTATCTTTCTTGTGAAACATATACTCCATGTTGAGTATACACAATCTGCATTCCTAGAAAATAAGATAAGTTTCCCAAGTCACTTATCTTAAACTCCTTCTCTATTTGCTTCTTGAGTTCATTGATTCCTTGAGCATCTGTTCCTGTAACAATAATATCATCAACATAAATGCACATGTAAATATATCCATTTTCACTTGCCTTCACTAGCAAGCTACTATCTGCCTTTGATGCTTGAAACCCACATTCATTCAAGAACTTGACCAATCTGTAATTCCAAGCTCTTGGGGCTTGCTTCAACCCATATAGAGCTCTCTTGAGCTTACACACATAATCTGATCCAATTGACTCCATGAAGCCTTCTGGTTGCTCCATATATACTTCATCTGCAATGTAACCATTAAGAAATGCATTCTTCACATCTAATTGTGATAATTTCCATCCCTTGCAAGCAGCAATAGCAATCAATGTCCTAATTGTAGACATCTTAGCAACAGGACTAAAGGTTTCATCATAATCTACCCCATAAGTTTGGGCATAACCTTTAACCACAAGTCTAGCCTTATATCTAGACACCTTACCATCTGCAAACCTCTTTGTTTTGTATACCCACTTGCATCCAATGACTTTCTGATTCTTTGGCCTTGGTACTAATTCCCAAGTTTCATTTTCAAGTAGAGCATCATACTCTTCTTGCATTGCCTTCTCCCAATTCTGTTTACCTTTGGCTTCTTCATAAGTGGTTGGATCTTCTTCTGTTTTCACAATGTAAGCATAATCTCTTGTTGTTAGGAAAGATGTATCATAGCTATACCTTATAGGCTCTTTCCTTTCCCTTGTAGATCTTCTGATTTCTGCACTTCTTGATGTTTCAGCCTCATTTGATTCTGGATCAAATCTTGGCCCTTCTTCTACATGATCCTGCACTCTACATCTAGAGTCAACTTCATCAACAATTTCTTCACATACCTTTACCTTTGCCTTTCCTTTCCTTTGAATTTCTTCAACACCTGCATACTCATTTGGTGATCCTGTATACCACATGTTTTGCTCATCAAATGTTACATCTTTAGTAACAAGAAATTGCTTTGTGGATGGACTCCACAACCTGTAACCCATCTGTCTATCATCATATCCAATAAACACATACTTCTCTGCTTTTGGTTCTAGCTTATGTCTTAATTGTGAAGGAACATAAGCATATGCAATACATCCAAATACTTTACAATGATCAAGACTAGGTTTCTTACCCCACCATGCTTCATAAGGGGTTCCTCCATTCAAGGCTTTGCAAAGCAACCTATTCACAAGATATGTTGCAGTGTTAATAGCTTCTGCCCATAAGTAATTTGGACAATTCTTTTCCTTCATCATGGCTCTTGCAAACTCTACAAGAGTCCTATTCCTCCTTTCTGCTACTCCATTTTGTTGAGGGGAGTACCTGCAAGTCACTTCTCTTTTGATACCTGCATTCCACAAATAATCATCAAACTCTTTTGAGAAATACTCTCCCCCTCCATCTGATCTTAACCTCTTTAGCTTTTGTCCTGTGATCCTTTCTGCATAAGCATGGAAATGTTTGAATGTCTTGAAGACTTCTGATTTGTCCTTGATTACATACAAAGTAATCCACCTGGTTGCATCATCAACAAACAACACATAATATCTGGATCCATTTATGCTATAGTCCCTTGAGGGACCCCATACATCTGTATGAACCAATTCAAGCATGTTTGAATACTTGTACCCTGATTTGTTATAAGAACTTTTATGTGCTTTACCTAATTGACAAGCTTCACACTTGTACACCATATGTTGCCCTTCAATGTTTGGCAATCCAAGCACCACCTGATTCTTTGACATTTCCTTTATAGCTCTTTCATTGAAATGACCTAGCCTTTTATGCCATAGGTCTAATTCAGATACCTTTTGACCTCCATAAGTAAACAATGCATGTCCTACATTACCTTGGACTTTGAGAGTGAACAATCTTCCCTCCTTTTTACCTGCAATTATGGTTCTATATCCCTGATTTGGATCTTGTACATAGACACCATCATTTGTAAATCTTACCTCATATCCTTTCTCCACAATTTGCCCTACACTTATCAAATTTTTAGGAATAGTAGGGACATAAAGTACCTTGCTCAGAAGTGTACTTCCACTCTTTGTCTTCACTGATCCAATGCTCTCCACTTTATGTTTAGTATTGTCACCTGTTTGAACTGTATGTCCATTCACCCTTGCTTCCATATCAGTCATCAAGGATAGGTTCCCACTCAGATGGTTGCTACACCCTGAGTCAATATAAAACACTCTTTGATCTTCTCCCATTGATTCATGAGTTGCATTCAAGATAAGAGTCATGTCTTCCTTCTGATCTGATGCATAATTGTAATAATTATTGTTGTAGGACTGAGATTGGAAGTTTCTTCCACCTCCTCTACCATATGATGTCCTACCACCTCTTCCTCTGAAATTGCCTCTTTGGTTTCTGCCTCCTCTTCCTCTTTGACTATAATTCTGATTGTTGTATCCTCCACTTTGATTGTTATACCAACAATCATTTGCCAAATGATTTGTTCTGCCACAAATCCAACAAGCTTTAGCATTATCTTTGTTCTTACCTCCTCTTCCTTTACCTCTGAAATTTGTCTTCCCTTTTGTGAAGTTAGCTTGATTTGAATTCCCTTCATCATCATTTGATTGCTTTCCCTTGCCATTCTTTTTCTTATCTTTGGAGTACATAGCTTGACTTGTACTTCTATCATTGTCTCCTTTAAGATCCTGCTCAAAGGTTAGCATGTGTCCTAGCAATTGATTAAGGTCAGGAGTAAAGTGATCAAGTGACAATTCTATGGACAATATAAAAGGCTTCCACTTCTCATCACCTCTTAGACCTGTAAGTATTTGTCTTACCAACTTTTCTTCTTCAATGTCTTCATCCACTGCTCCCAAGCTATCTGCAATATCTTTCATCCTTGCCACATAATCTGAGATTGATTGTGAGCTCTTCTTCTTGAATGTTGTGAACTCAGCCCATAGTGAGGACTTCCTTGACTTAGTTGTATTTTGGAAATGCTCTTCCAAGGCATTCCAAACATCTGTAGCACTTTCTAAACCTCTGATGTGAGGTAGAAGGTAATCATTTACAGCCATGTAGATGATACTCCTTGCTTGAGCATCCTTTCTCATCCAAGTCTTCAACATTGCAAGTTCTTCCCTAGTAGGAATACTTGGATCTGCAAATTCTGGTTTTTCTTCATCTCCTGTAATAAATGATATAAGATCTTTGCTCATGAGGTGTGCTTCCATCCTCATGGACCATGCTGGATAGTTCTCCCTATCTAGCTTATCAATCTGCAAGCTTTCTCCCATCTTGTATCCACCTGTGTATTGAAATCTTCAAGCTTTACAAACAATGTATGTACCTTTACTTCGAATTGAACTCCTTTTGCCTTTCTTGATGTCAATTTGTCTTCTCCTCGAGCTTTGACTCCAAGCTTTCGCTTCTTGATCCTTCAAATGTTGAATCTCTTGAATCTGCAGCAGTCGAGATCCTCCTTTTCTTCAAATTGATGTCTCCTGCTCTGATACCACCGATGGAGAATGTTAATCTCCAAAAGAACAACTTATTCTTGTGATTAGAGCACCTCTATATCAAGAATAAGTCAAAACCTTTCACACATTTAGAGGATCAACTTCTAATTATCAAAAGATGAACAAATCTGTGAAGAAGGTGATACACAGAAAAGTCTGCTGCACTATTTCCTTATATTGACTTATCAAACGTGTAAAGTTTTTGATGAAACTTTGTACGAATCATCTCCTAGATATTGCGCAACTATTCCAAGTTGAATTACTCCAAAAGATTAAGTGTAGCTTGAGAAATCAACTTCTCAAGTTACCTATGTCAGAAACTGTACTTCTGAGAAGTCGATTCAGACACCCCTAACTTCTTAACTTTGATTCTCACAATATCTAACCCGTTTTGCCAAATGCTTTTAGCCACGAGTAGATCACCTTCCAACTTAAAGATTAAGTGCTTACTTGCACAAAACTTTAAACTATGGAGTGAGCACTGACCAAAAGATTAAATTCGAAATTTGCGCCTGTTTCAGAGAACTGTAGACATTCAACACATATGAATGTTCCTATTCACAATTCTCCTAGCCTGTTTACAATTGGACTCTGAAATTCAGGTCACAGGCTCATTAACTAACAACTTAGACATCCTCAAAAGGATTTCACAAATGATCAAACACAGAAGGAGCAGACACGAAAAGATCGGGCGCAATATTTCTTCATTAACTCAGAAAATTACAACTGAGTGATGAGAGCAAACACAAATTCACTTTTCACTATCTCATAGCTTCTATCTCCCTAATTCTTGACATGTAACTATTGTCACATATGCTCTCATGTGCTCTCATGTGCTCTCATGTGCTCTCATCCATGCCCCGACTTTTCTCAAGGTATTTATAGATAATTTGTACATAATTCTTACTGAACAAAAGATCTAAGTCATCTATGACTATGCTAATGTACATATGTGTACAAGACAACATTCTGACTTCTTCTTAATTTTGCAAATGTCTTCCTTTGCTTCATTCTGACCATAACCATTCTCCAAGATCTGTATAATCACCAATTTGTGATTGGTTTGCTCCAACAAATCTCATGATTTGAACTTTAAGATTCATATTAAATATAGTATCATGTCTATCAATAAGTTCTTGGATGTCTCATTTATGTATGCATTACTCTAATTGACATTCATATTTTCCTCTCTCATATTAGCAAGTATAATTAGGTTTATTCTTAGCCTAGGTTTCAAACATAAAATTGAATGAGAATTGAGTAATACACATAAATAAGGCATACAAAAACTTGTTGCTAGAAACCAATGTCAATGCATCTTTGACATGATGAATAGTCAATCATGAACCTATCTCAATGGGCATCACAAAAGCGGGTTATGGTTCTCAAAGACAAAATTCTAGAATGAACTACCAATGTTTTTTGGCACAAAAAGAAAAATACCTCCATGGACTTGGATAATTTGGATTTTGGAATAATGATGCAAATGTAAAAGGTTTAAGGTTTCAAAAGAGGCAAGAAAATCAGCCTTAGAGTCAAAAATATGCATCACAATAAGTCTATGTGAGCAACATGTATGATGTCACCATGTCAATAGCAATGATTCTTTGTCTTCCCACAATGATTCTTTACAATGATGCTCATCCAAAAGAATGGTCGATTGAGAAATACCTCATCTTGTTAGGTACAAAAACATGTATTTGTAAAAAATATCTGCCTTTCAAACACCATAGGATGTTTGACTTGGAGAACAACATGATTAAAAGCAAGTGGGCTGCTCATGAGGGTGATGGAAAAAATCATTCACCTTCTTAGTAACTCTCTTTAAACCAATAATCACATGTTGAATCCTAGGTCTCCTACCAATTTTGGACCATCATAGCTATTACCTCTACTTTGTGGGGTACAAGGGATCCCAAGGGCACAAAGCCTATTCACTATATAATTGTTCTTTAATTAATTCAAGCATGAGGGATTAGGCCTCGGCCAAACTTCCTTTTTGAAAAAAAAAAGCAATGATTAGGAGCACACCATTTGCAAGCTTCACAAAGAAGGAGCTTTCAATTGGACTATTCGATAGTTCATGTGAGAATAAGTACACCTGTATTTACTATTTTTCTATACCAATCATGTTCTTGTTTTGATCCATAGAATGCCTTTTTTAATCTTCACAACTTATTTTAATGCTCTTTCCTCACGAAACTACGAGCCTAAAACAGAAATTTTTCCATGCAAGTCCCCATTCCAGAATATAGTTTTGATGCCCAAGCAAAATATATTCCAATCATTGTGATTTGTAAGTAAGGATGCAAGCATTATTCATAGGGTAGGTAGGAGAGAGTTCTCAGAAATACCAATGCCTCACCCACCTCAAAGTGATCAACATTACCATCAGGTTTGTATCTTAAAGTACAAACTCCATGTTATCATATAATAAATGTAAATAATATCATGTATGAGGGCAGCGAAGATAAAAGAAGACATCATGATATCATAACCTTCAGAAATTTATCTGAAAACTCAGCCAGAATCCCATGCATGAAAAAGAGGACTTTTTAGTGCTTTTCATATACTTTTTTTCCTGGTGAAGTCAGTAATAGGGTTATCTGCTTTGCTTTGACGTTGGCGTTTTAAGTGTGGCGAGAATCACAGAAATTCAATGCCATGAGAGGACAAACGGTAAGGAAGATCTGCGTAAATAGAAGCTCGGCCAGCTTCTGGGAAAGCTCTGTAGTAAGTTCACTAGAAGCTCCGAGACAATGGAATACTATAAAACATAGTCTGTATTTAGACCTTCTCAAGCCTTTGTAGCATTCGCTTTACTGAGGCAAAAGGGAGACAAATCCCAACATGATAGGTTTCAACCTTCCTATTCTGATTTTTGCTGCGAGCACCCTCTTTGCTCATGGAGCTGTAAGCTTTCATCCATCTACAGGAAGGCTTAATAGAGGAGGATTCGGACCCTTGCGTGCTGATATTTGCAGACGGGGAAAACCTCACGCGAATCATTATAGGTGTAGAGTATGGTCTATGAGCAGAGGCTGCCGAATGCGAAGGAGATGGACATGGCCGCGAACAAGCGGACAACACAGACTGCAACGCTGACAAAAGGGCTTGCTTGAGATGAGTTCCCAATCTGATTCCGTTGCTGCTGGAGCCCGAGCTCTTCTCAGCATCTTCTAAGACGAATCTCTCCTTGTGGGTCAATGAGGGAAGAGGCCGTGTTTCCAACATGCAAATGGCGCGTGCTGCTGCATACGGGTCTATCGGAACTTCTTCATCTTCAGTGGGCGCACAATGGTTTGCTGTTTCATCGCTCCCATTTTCACTAATTTCTGATCCATCTACATCATTCAGCAACAAGGGCGAGATGAATATGGGCGGAACAACGACGAGCCGAGGAGGAAGGGGAAGACAAGGAAAGTATGTTCCTGCTCCAGAAGTGGTAGACGAAGATGGAACAGATCGAAAGGAATGCAGTGTTGCTTCATTGTCATTCTTAATAGCTAAACATCTAGGAGTAAGCTCTGATGCCATGGTCATAAAGATCGTGTCGGGAGCTGCGTGGTAGCTAGAAGACGACATATAGGTAGGAGTAGGTGGCCGAGCAGCAAGCTACCATTCTGTCCGCGTGTGCTTCGATTCTGCCTTGAACTGTGCGATCGAGATCACCATCTTCCTGTTGCTCAAGGTTGTCTTTGTCGATGTTCCCAAGAGTAAGCACTAAGCAGATTAGATATCAGATAATATTTATAGAGTTCAATTTTGTGTTTCTGTTTTTGTTTTCGGTGCGTTTGGTGATTTTGGCCATTCACAGATTCGATCAATTTGTGTTCAGTGTGGCTGATCTACTTGAATTTAGAAACGAGATGTCCAAGTCTGTGTAGCTTAGTGGTTGTCGCTTTGAATATCTGGGAGAAAGTCTTGAATTCAAATTGTGGCTAGACATATCTATGAGATCCAAAGATTGATGCATCTACCTTACGAGGTCGGGTGTGTGTCTCTTATTTCATTGTACATAAAAAGCTTAAGTGCACTCATGTTTCTTCTTGCGTCAATTCTTCACAATCTTCTCCATGTTCTTCGTCTTTGACTTTCAAAAATTGCTTTGATGAGTCTCCATATCCAGCACTCTCCCCAACCAGATTCTACTGTTCCTAACAAATGATCTATATGTGGTTATCTTGAGAAAGTGTGGATGTTGAAGTGCATTGGGGTTCCGAGATTATTGTACAACAAGATTTTATATAAATTGCAAGCGATTTTTCTATGAGGACACTACAAGAGATTAGGGGGTGTAGCGACACCCCCAATCGAAAAAAAAGGGAAGTCTCGCTTATGTGATGCTTTGAAAATTATGTGACCCATGAAAAAATGGAAACTTTGGCATAAGTGATGCTAACCATCACTTATGGGACAATAGTTATGTAGCATCCCTAGCAATGTTGCACATCACCGATGTTGATAGGGATGTAGGAAAATTGCCTCTCATGCTATCTGTAAGACAAAAGAAATTTGATTTCTCATAGTAGAATTGTGCTCGGATCATTCAAATGCATGCAAGAGACAAGAAGATCGAGAGATAGAAAGAGAGAGAGGGAAAGAGAGAGAGAGAGAGGTATGTATACACACATACACACATGCATACATACATACATACATACACACTCATATGCATACATACATACACACACATACACATACATACACATATTCATACACACACATACACACACATACACATACAAACACACATACATACATACATACATATACATACACACATATACATACATGCACATACACACACATATACATTCATATACACACATACATAACACACACACACACATATACACATACACATACACACATACACATGCACATATATACACACATATATACATACACACATATACACACACATACACACACATATACATACACACAAACACACACATACACACATACACATACAACATACCACACATATATACATGCATGCATACACATACATAGATATACATCACACATGCACACACTCATGCACATACATGAATACATGCATGCATACACACATGTAAATTTCACATATATACGTATAGATACATATTCATATCACACAAACATGCATACACACATGCATACATGCATGCATTCACACACATGCATATGTCACACACATGCACACACATGCATACATACACATGTGCATATACATATGCATACATTCATGCATACACATATACATGCACACATATGCACACACATGCATACATACATACACACATGCATACATACATGCATGCATGCACACACACATGTATCTATACATACACTCACATACATACACATCACACACACAAATGCATACATACACACATGCATGCATACATATGCACATCACACATACATACATATACATGACATAAACACATGTATACACGTACATGCACATGCATTCACACATGCATACATGCATGTATACATACACATGCAAATGTCACATGTACATATATACAAACACATCACACATGCATAGATACACAAATACATACATATATTACATACATGCATACATCATACACATGCATTATATATATATATATATATATATATATATATATATATATATATATATATATATATATATATATATATATATATATATATATTGTTGAGATATCAAGCTCAATAGGTGATGATCCAGGATGACACGTATCAGTTTTTCGTTTATCTGACATGCATAGTGGTCAAGCCGATATATGTCACGGATACTTCATTGAGGTTTATTAGATTTATCTACCAAAAGTGATGGCACATTTGTTTCTTGCTAGCTCACTCATTCGTGGACATTATGTTTTTCCTTATGTACAAATCTTTATATATTGCACTTGTTGTATTCTTTTTTTTAGGTCATTCTTGTACATTCCTTTTTATGTAATAGAAGAAGAAGAAGAAGATAATTCTTTCTTGCCTCAATCTAAGTGTGTGCTTCTCTATGATTAAGAGTGTGTGTGTGTGAGAGAGCTCTCTTCCTTATCTCCTTCCTTGTGATATGGTATCAGAGCCAGTGTGGTTGTAGAGAGCTCGTGGAGAAGGCTGACGATGAAGAGTACGCGAGAAGGCATGGAGAAAGCGTGATTCACAAATGACATCAGATTGCTACGAAAATTGGCGTGAATATAAAAGACCTTTCTTTAGAAATGGCAAACGTAGATGGAATGAGTCAGCTTATGAGTGATAAGATGGACAAGAACAACTTCCATGCTTGAAGATTCAAAATGAAGAATTTCTTGATGGGAAAAGGATACTGAAAGTACATCGAAGGAGACAACGAAAATGCATCACAGTTACCAGAAAGAAATCGGATGGCAGACTAGTTAAAGAGCATGTGAGGAGTGGAATCAAGGAGCATGAAAGGTAATGTATTGTCTATTTGTTAGCATACATGATAGCATGATTGGACACATACAAGATGCCAAGACTTCGAAAGAGGCATGGAACATTTTGGTCACTTTGTATCAGACCAATATAAAGGCACATAAATTACAACTCAAGAATGAGCTGCATACATTGGAAAAGAAGAGCATGTCGGTAAGTGACTACAATCTGAAAATCAAAAGCATATATGAGTCACTTGCATCTATTGGCGTGAATGTAGATGATGATGATAAGATGGAAGTATGCCTTCGTGGTTTAGGAGCTGCATACAAGCAGTTAAGAACTTCTTTAGAGACCAAGGAAAATATTCCAAATTTTACTAATCTGGTGTCTATGCTGATTATTGAAGAAAAGAATCTTGGTGAGGATTCAAACTCCCAAGCAAAATCTAGTTCTAAACAGGTATTCTACTCTGGTAGAGGAAGAGGCAGAGGTAGAGGTTTCAGAAGTGGAAGAGGAAACAATAACCAAGACCAAGGTCAACAATAGAGTCATGCAAGAGGAAGAGGATAGTTTCGAGGCAGAGGGAGCCAAAGAGGTCATAGAAATTTTCAAAGAAATGGTTCAGGTAATGACAGTAAAGGATGTTGGAATTGTGGTAAACCTGAACACTTTGAATGTGATTGTAGGTTGAAGAATCAAAATAACAAAAGGCAGCAAATAACTATGCATCCACAAGTGCAGATGATTCTGAGGAGTTGTTCATGGTTCAACATCACATGATGAATACGATGTCTACTGGTGTTTCAAAATCGAATGATAATGTCTCCTATGTTGATCAAGTGCTTTAAATCACATGACCAGTCATGCAGAATGGTTTAGTACTTCGCAAAATTTCTAGTTCCTGGATATGTTGAAACAGGTGATGACACATCACACGCTATCAAGCATACAAGAAATATAGCATTCTCTATGGAGGATGCAATAGTAAAACACCTTGCTGATGTGTTGCATGTTCCAAATATAACAAAGAATCTTGTTTCTGTTGGACAAATGGTTGATCAAGGATTACAACTCAGGTTCAATGATGATGGGCTATATGTAGAAGAATACAAACGGGATGGAAGATTGATTGCCAAAGGAAACAGAGTGGGTAGGATGTTCACCTTAAATGTGAAAATTCTTGAAATGAATGCAGTCATGTTTGCAAAAGGTGCAAGAATTATTGCTGATATAGAGATGTGGCACAAACGGATTGGACATGCATACTTAAAGAGGCTGAAATTGATGCACTCAAAGGATATTGTCCATGGATTACCAAATTTCAAGGTTGTAGAGATGCAAAAGGTATGTAAAGCATGTCAATTTGGTAAACAGTCAAGATCATTCTTTCTGCATGACAAGCATGTTAGTGAGAATGTGCTAAAAATAGTACATATAGATGTTTGGGGTCCTGCAAAGACCACATCTATGGGTGGTTGCAGGTTTTATGTTACTTTCATTGATGACCATACACGGAAAGTGTGGGTATATTTCATGAAAGAGAAGAGTGAGGTGTTCACTCACTTTCAGAATTTTAAAGCTATGGTGGAAAAGGAGACATGGAAGTATATTCAAACATTAAGGTTTGATGGAGGATGTGAATACATGTCAAATGAGTTCAGCAACTTTCTTAAAAGTCATGGAATTCCACATCAATTTTCATGCAGGTACACACCACTATAGAATGGTGTTGCTGAATGCAAAAAATAGACATATTGCAAAAATAGCAAGAGCCTTGATGGCTGAGAAGAATATGCCTCATTGTTATTGCGTAGAAGTTGTGCATACTACTGTATACATCATGAACAGAACTCCAACTACTATTGTACATGAAGTTACACCTGAAGAGAGTTCACAGATGCCAAAGAAGAACTGAATCTTGAACCAAATGACAAAGAAGATGCTGGAAGTCAAGTGCAAAATCTCAAGTATTGAGTGGACTAGATGCATCACGAAGCAATAGTTCCAACTCAAATCCATGGAGTGGAAGATTACGTGGAGATTTTAGCCGAGCAAATTCATCAAATATATCCAAGAAAGGTAAAGAAAAGCTTTCTACTGGTAGTAAAACATGTGTAGGTTTTGAAGACATTGATGGATATTCTAGCGGTTCAGAGAAGAGTCTTGATGAGATACTTGGATTGCCCTCTGTGAAGACTCCAAGAGTAAGAAAAGCACATGCAGATGATACAAGGAGAAGTGACCCTGGACCAAGAAGATCTAGGAGGATGCGGAATTCAGTGCAAGTATTGAGGTATGATAGTTATATGGCTCGTCATTGTGTCTACATGACAAAGGTAATACAAAATGCTGAACCCTCTTGTTTTGAAGACATAATTGGAAATGTAGATTGGGAAAAAGCTATGGATGAGCAGATGGCTACGCTTTATGGAAATGATACATGGCAATTGGTTCCATTGCTGCAAGGGAAGAAACCCATAGGTTGTACGTGGGTTTACAAGGTAAAACACAACGCTGATGGTAGCATAAGCAGGTACAAAGCATGATTGGTAGCAAAAGGATATGCACAGACATATGGCATTGATTATGAGGAAACATTCAGCCTTGTAGCTAAAATGTCTACTGTGTGAACACTTGTTGCATTAACTACAGCAAAAGGATGGATTTTGCATCAGATGGATGTGAAGAAAGCTTTCTTACATGGTGAGTTGCAAGAATAAGTATACATGGACCAACCACAAGGATATGAAGATTCAAAGCATCCAGAATATGTTTGCAGGCTGCAAAAGGCTTTAAATGGGCTGAAGCAAGCTCCTCGCACATGGCATGCAAGGATTGCTGATTACTTAACCACCATTGGATTTTCTATGTGTGATGCATATCATTTACTATATGCAAGGAAGGATGATGATGGCATCACAATTGTGGCTATTTATGTTGATGGCTTGATTGTAGGTTGTAATAATGAAGAAAACATTAAAGAGGTAAAGCAACTTCTTATGCAGGAATTTGACATGAAAGATCTTGGTGTGCTGCACTATTTCTTGGGCATTGAGTTTATACATATAGAAACACGTATATGGATGTCGCAAAGCAATATGCCTTGAATATGCTGCAAAAGTATGGTATGGATGATTGTAAGCTAATTTCTATGCCATTAGATCATAATTTGAAGTTGGGTACTACATCAAGTGATGCATTGAAAAATGCTACTATGCACAGGAAAATTATGGGAAGTCTTATATATCTCACAATCACAGGGCGTGATCTAAGCTATTCTGTTGGACTTGAAAGTCAGTTTATGCAGGTTCCCAGGAAGCCACATTTGGATGATATGAGGTGCATTCTACGTTATGTGAGTGCTACTTTAGATTATGCATTATTTTATGAAGGTGGTGTAGATTTGCAGGTTCATGGATACACCGATGTAGATTGGGTTGGTAGCATTCTAGATAGAAGATCTACTAGTGGCTTTCTATTCTCACTTGGGAGTGCAGCTATTATAGGGAGCAACAAGAAGCAACCCACTATTGCTCTGTTGAGTACAAAGGTTGAGTATAGA